>CAWUFW010014797.1:0-395839 GCA_963921515.1 Calotriton arnoldi
AGTTAGCTCAACTAACTGTAACGGACGAATTTCTCTGGTTTTGTATGAGTGAAATGTCCAACTAACTATAACGTCCCTGAAATCTGTGGTTTTTTCACTGAATATATACATATATATCCTATTGTTGGTCATCGCCCACGGGTGGTTATGTAGTTATTATTAGGATGAGCGATTTTTGTTTTGCTAATAAATTTGGTGCCGTTTGACAAATGTTCACAAAATGTTCAAAACTAGTTTGCCAGTCATTTCAGCTGCTGTCTGGAAAGTTTTGGGGAGATCCGTCAAGTGAGGGTTGAGAAAAGGGGGGTCTCAAAACACGTTTTCCTCATACAATTTCCTATAGGGATTTTAGACATGACGACAGCCCGAACTGCTGAATGGAATTTCACCAAATTTGACAGAATGCTAGATCTTGGTCCAGAAAGAGTGCTCTTTGCAATTTGGTGTAAATCTGTTCAGTAGTTTTGTAGTTATTTTATGTATATAAAGAGATGCAGATCTACGCGTCAACAGTAATGCCGTGATTGGCTGGCTGCAATGTGAGAGAAAAGTTGTCGCAGTGATTTTTTGCATCGGGACTCGGTTCCTAGGTGGGAAAATAAAATTTAAAAGTGATAGAAGTGATCAGGGCAAAGGTACCCGGACACCATGGGACTGATGCAGGGCTCTGTGAGGGACCCCTCATAGGCAAGAAATGTTCACAAAATGTTTTTTAGGGTGCAATGGTTCGAGGATCCACCCCGATGCTCAGCCTAACCCCCCTGTGTGCTCTGTGGTGGATCCACAGATCCAGACCCCAATTAAAAACACATACACTTACCCACAGACCCACACACCTATTCACACACCCACTTACACACCCACATACACACCCACATACACACCCACACAACCACTCACACACCCACTCACACACCCATACAGCTCACACACTCACTAATAGACCCACAAAGCCACTTGCACACCCACTCACAGACCCATACAGCCACTCACATACCCACTCACACACTCACACAACCACTTATACATCCACACAACCACTCACATACCCACTCACACACTCATATAGCCACTCACACACCCACTCACAGAGCCACAAAACCACTCACACAACCACTCACAGACTCACACAGCCATTCACCCAGCCACTCACAAACTCACTTACAGACTCACACAACCACTCACACACCCACTCACACACCCATACAGCCACTCACACACCCACAAGCAGACCTACAAAACCACTCACATACCCACTCACATACCTATCCAGCCACTCACACACCCATTCACACACTTACACATCCACACAGGCACTCACAGACCCATAGAGCCACTCACACACCCACTCACAGACCCACAAAACCACTAACACACCCACTTAGACCCCCAAACTATCAACCACACATCCGCTCACAGACCTGAATAGCCACTCACACACCCACCAAACCACTCACATACCCACTCAGAGACCCACACAGCCGCTCACATACCTACCCACACACCCACTAACACACCCACTTACACACCCCACAACCACTCACCACCCACTCACACACCCATACAGTCACTCATACATCCACTAACAGACCCACAAAACCAGTCCCACACCCAGTCACACACTCTCTCACAAACTCACAGACTCAAATATACAGCTACACCACCACTAACACACCCGCTCACAGGCCCATATAGCCACTCACACACCCACTCACAGACCTACAAAACCACTCACACACCAATCATAGATCCACACAGCCACTCACAAAGCCACTCACACACCCACTTACACACCCACACAAACACACAAACACCCTCTCACACACCCACAAAGCCACTCACACATCTACTCCGACACCCACTCACAGACCCACGCAGCCACTCACACACCAGCCACTCACACACCCACAAAACTACTCAGACACCCACAAAGCCACTCACACACCCATACAGCTACTCCCACACCCATTTACACACCCGTACAGCCCCTGATACAACCACTCACACACCCATATTGCCACTCATACACCCATACAGTCACTCATGCTGCCACTCACACACCCCTACACAGGCAGTGATACACTTATAGAAGTTGCAATACCATATGTTTGTATTAAATGTGTTGTTGCTTTAGTATTGAATGTGCGCTTTTGGTTGGGAATGAATCTGTGGATCTATAAAATGAATGAAGGAAAAAAGAAAAACTTGATGCATTGCATTTATAGAAAGACCACATAAGTTACCCTACCTTAAATTTTTTAATATTTAGTTTTTAAATATATAAGAAGAATGAATGTGTGAATAAAATGTATCTATAAACTTCTGAAAATGTATATTAGTAAGTTGAACTTATGGGTCAAATTGTAGTTCAATTTATATTAAAAGAAAGAGTGCAATTCACTAAAAAAAACAAAGACCACAGGAACATTATAGTCAGAAAATAGTATTAAAAAATCATAGCAATTCACTGAAAAAACAAAGGTTAAGGGGACATTATTGTTTGTAAATAGAACTTAAAAACCCTTCGAAATTCACTGAAAAAAACAAAGGTTACAGGGATGTTATAGTTAGGTTCAGGTTTTACACACAAAATCATAGAAATTCAGCAGTTATAGTTACCTAAGCTAACTACGACTTATGCCCCCGCAACGCACTGCGTATGAACTCACATATTACATCACTCATGACGTGGTCAGTGACATCACTGTTGGCATCACTAATGACATCTCAAATGGCATCCCTGATGACATCACATTGTTGTCAATGATGTCAGTTCATTTGTTATCAGTAATCTTATCAATGATGTCACAGAACATGTCATGAGTGTTGTAATGTGTCAGGTCATAAGCAGTGCATGGCGGGGGTGTGATTATAGTTACTCTAAATATTTATAAAGTTATGTAAAAACAGCCATTTTCACCCAAATATAACGTCACTTTACCTTTTCTTTTTCAGAGAATTTCTGAGTATTTTTAATGCAATGTAAAATATTACTACCATACCTAACTATAACGTTACTTTAGCCTTTGGATTTTTCATTGATTTTCTATGGTTTTTTTCAACGTAAAGTGCCTACTTTGACTTTGCCTGCGGACTTGAAACCTGGTTAGCCGTATTCCTGATTTTCGCCGCACTTTACGGGAAAGGGGGGGTTAATTTTAACTTTTTTTAACTTGTTTTCTGCTCTCTGGTCCACTGCGGCTTGTGCTGATTGTGTAGAGAGAGCTGGGCTTTTCTCACTTCCTCGTTGCCACTGAACCACCGCCATCTTGACAGGTTGGTTTTGTTACTGAGGCAGATATAATCTCCAGCAGGATGCAGACACACAGCGGACTCACCACCGGCACGCCAAAGGCAAGCCCATCTGTGCCCGTCCGCCACTCGGTGTCGCCAGACGCCATAACCCCTGCTCCGCTGATTATCCATTTTCTTCATTATGGTAAGATCCACCTTAGACTGATATTCTGGCATTCAACTACTCTCGATATCCATTAATAATATTGCTTCCAGAAGATCTTCTCACAGTTGCTCCCTGTGCTTTCCCACTCTAAAAGGCCCTATGTCCTGTAGAAAGTGCAGGTTTTCCTGCACCGTCACATCTTCCACACCTGTAATAAGGGAAAGACTTGTCCCCTGTGTTATTTCTTAAATTCCAAAATGTAGTAATACATCTACATCTTCTACAGATAGTAGGCACTCTACACCTTTTCATGGCATTTATTGTAAGATCAGATCGTTGCCAAAACACATGACTGAAATTTAGAATCTTTTATATTCTACAGCCCCTAATTTCAGCTTTTTACTGAGATGTGGCTGAATGCCTTTTCCCTCCCCATTATACCTATTGCACTGCTTGATATTTATCAATTAATTAGACTTGACTGAGAAACTAGACCAGGCAGAGGAGTTGCGATTGCATTCTGGAATCTGGTTAAATGTTGTATTATTGAATCATCCTTAGAGGAGTGGGCCGAAATCTGCATTTCTAAATTTGAGCTATCACCAAAACTTCACTGGAAGGGGACACTTATTTATCGGCCACCAGGGTCAAAGAAAGACTTCAGTCATCTCCTGGCGGAACGTATTACCCTTTCCACACTGTCCTCCAGTATCTTTCCTCTGCTGGGTGATTTCAATTTTCATGGTGAAGATGTCACTAATCCAAAGGTTTCCCATCTTTTTGATGACCTAGAGATGCTGGGTCTTCGCCAGATTGTTACTGGTGCAACACATGTAGCAGGCCATACTTTAGACATGATTTTTACTAACTCTGCGCTTATTCAGAGCAAAGTACCTCTCCCCCTCAAATGGACTGACCATTATCTGATTACATTTCAGATGAACAGGGAGACGCCATGCGTCAACTGGTCAAGATGGAGCCCAAGGCTTACAGAGCATGGCATGCTATTTTGCAAGATGGGTTTTCTAGGGCATTCAGCCTTGGAGCCATGACGCCAAACTCAGACATCAAAGAAGCACTTTCCAGTTATCATAGTGCTCTTAATGTGGCCTTCGATAATTTAGCTCTTCTGAAACAAACAAGGCATACCTCTTACAGGCCGCACGCTCTATGGTTTTCCATGGAACTGGCTAATCTGAAAACAGGATGTAAGAAGCTGGAGAGATGCTGGCGCCAAACTAAAACCTCCATGGACAGGGATGCTTACAAACAGGCACTATCTCAATATCATGCCCACATCAGGAACGCTAGGAGAAGCTACATTTCAGGTAGGGGTGGGCGGAATTTGCGGAGTCGCGTTCCGCAAAGTTCCGCGAAACAGTAAAAAATCTCTGCGAGCTTCGCAAAGTTCCGCGAGCATGCAGAATTGCTTGGTCCGCCCGTTTGCGATGGGTTTTTCGTGTTCGGGGATGCTGTTTGCGTGCTCGGGGGGGGGAATATCTCGTGAACTTACCCATCCGGTCGCCAAATGGCGCGGCCATCTTGTTTCACTTGTCCCGCCCGCTCGCGATGCGTGTTTCCTGTTCGCGAACGCGGATGTCCGGTGGCACGTCCGAATGACGTGTTCGCGATCGCACACTCTCGCGGCGCATGCGAACGGATAGGTAAACTCATCAGCGAACGCAGGGATCCCAGTAAGTCGCTACCAAGCGCGCAAACACGCATTTTTAAAGCGCGAACAAGGAAAAAATTCTGCTACGCCGCGGATCGCGGAATTTTCGGTAATTCCGCGTTCTCCGCGGAACGCGGAATTACCAAAATGCCACAAATTCCGCGAGCGGAACGGAATTTACCGCCCACCCCTAATTTCAGGCAGAATAGATAAGGTGGGCAACTCTACTAGAGAGTTGCATAAAGTTCTCAACGAGTTTACCAAGCCCCGTGCTTCCAACATGGACAATTCCACCTCTCAACAACTATTAGACTCATTAGCTAATGTTTTTGAGGAAAAGATAGAGACTACATATAAGAAATTTCCCTCTAGCAGTTCCCAGATTAAACTAATCCCCTTAAGCACAGCTCCCAAGGCTGTTACTCAAACTTTAGACAAGTTCCAACCTTGTACCATGGCTCAAATTCAGGACTCATTGGTGACAGCCAAATCAGATTCTCCCTTAGACCTTTGCCCCGAGAGTTTCTGTGAATCTTGCCACAGTAATGGCCCCTTCCATTCTTTCACTTTTAATCTCTTGCTGGAATCAGCTAAAATTCCACTATTCTGGGAAGCAGATTTGGTCTCTCCTATACTAAAAAAACAACTGCTTATCCAAACATTCTGACCAACTATCGCCTCATTTCTCTTTTACCTTTGTTGGCAAGAATGTTGTAAAGCTGTGTTAATAAACAGCTCATGGCATTCCTGGAGGACCATAAGATTCTGGATCCCTCTCAATCGGGGTTCAGAACCGCCTACAGACTGCGCTGGTGGCAGTTGCGGACTGCATACACTGCACTCTGGATGCTGGTCTGCCTGCCATGCTTGCGCTGTTAGAGCTGTATGCAGCCTTCAACACTGTTTCCCATGCAGTGAAGATCAGCAGGCTGCAGGCAATTGGTGTCGAGAATAAGGCTCTTCTGTGGCTCACAGACTTTTTAGAAAAACGCACACAAGCAGTCATGCTGGGCTCTTTCAAATCACACACTATTTCCATCAAGGAGGGGGCTCAGGGCTCATCTTAGAGCCCCACTTTCTTTAACATCTATGTGGCCCCCTGGCCCAGATTGTCGAATCCTGCTGCTTTGATGTAATCTCTTATATGGCAGCTTTGATGTAATCTCTTATATGGATGATACCCAGCTGATCATGTCTCTGGGGCAGGACAATGACAACGCAAAACATTGTTTCCAAGTCTGTTTAAGGAAAATTGCGGCCTGGATGACCACTAACTGCCTTCAGTTGAACAGTAAAAAAACTGAAATCCTACTGTTCGGAAAAGCTCGGTCCCTCTGGACCCTTGACTGGTGGCCTGCGGAGCAAGGGGCAGCTCCGGTGCCAAGTTGCACAGTAAAAAATCTGTACCAAAGGGGATGATGGACGGAGCGTTAGAGCAAATCAAACACTCACCCCCAGTCAACTGATCTGGGTTTAATCCATCATCATTCTTTAGCTCACTCCACCACCCCAGTTCAGACATGGCCATATGCAAATCAGTCTGACCCTGTGCCTCATGGGAACAGTCCAGCCCGAACTGCCAAGCCATGTCTTCCCTGGACCGGAAACAAGCATCCTGGGACCGGTTTCGGGTTCAAAACCCTCATCAGCCAGGCTATCTTGAATCCAGTGGCAAAGTGAGCAAGGGACCCACGTCTGGGCATACCCTGCCAACTTAGGGCGAACAAAGCGATACCAAAGGGGATGATGGACGGAGCGTTAGAGCAAATCAAACACTCACCCCCAGTCAACTGATCTGGGTTTAATCCATCATCATTCTTTAGCTCACTCCACCACCCCAGTTCAGACATGGCCATATGCAAATCAGTCTGACCCTGTGCCTCATGGGAACAGGCCAGCCCGAACTGCCAAGCCATGTCTTCCCTGGACCGGAAACAAGCATCCTGGGACCGGTTTCGGGTTCAAAACCCTCATCAGCCAGGCTATCTTGAATCCAGTGGCAAAGTGAGCAAGGGACCCACGTCTGGGCATACCCTGCCAACTTAGGGCGAACAAAGCGATACCAAAGGGGATGAACGCGGAATTACCAAAATGCCGCAAATTCCGCGGCGGAACGGAATTTACCGCCCACCCCTAATTTCAGGCAGAATAGATAAGGTGGGCAACTCTACTAGAGAGTTGCATAAAGTTCTCAACGAGTTTACCAAGCCCCGTGCTTCCAACATGGACAATTCCACCTCTCAACAACTATTAGACTCATTAGCTAATGTTTTTGAGGAAAAGATAGAGACTACATATAAGAAATTTCCCTCTAGCAGTTCCCAGATTAAACTAATCCCCTTAAGCACAGCTCCCAAGGCTGTTACTCAAACTTTAGACAAGTTCCAACCTTGTACCATGGCTCAAATTCAGGACTCATTGGTGACAGCCAAATCAGATTCTCCCTTAGACCTTTGCCCCCGAGCGTTTCTGTGAATCTTGCCACAGTAATGGCCCCTTCCATTCTTTCACTTTTAATCTCTTGCTGGAATCAGCTAAAATTCCACTATTCTGGGAAGCAGATTTGGTCTCTCCTATACTAAAAAAACCAACTGCTTATCCAAACATTCTGACCAACTATCGCCTCATTTCTCTTTTACCTTTGTTGGCAAGAATGTTGTAAAGCTGTGTTAATAAACAGCTCATGGCATTCCTGGAGGACCATAAGATTCTGGATCCCTCTCAATCGGGGTTCAGAACCGCCTACAGACTGCGCTGGTGGCAGTTGCGGACTGCATACACTGCACTCTGGATGCTGGTCTGCCTGCCATGCTTGCGCTGTTAGAGCTGTATGCAGCCTTCAACACTGTTTCCCATGCAGTGAAGATCAGCAGGCTGCAGGCAATTGGTGTCGAGAATAAGGCTCTTCTGTGGCTCACAGACTTTTTAGAAAAACGCACACAAGCAGTCATGCTGGGCTCTTTCAAATCACACACTATTTCCATCAAGGAGGGGGGCTCAGGGCTCATCTTAGAGCCCCACTTTCTTTAACATCTATGTGGCCCCCTGGCCCAGATTGTCGAATCCTGCTGCTTTGATGTAATCTCTTATATGGCAGCTTTGATGTAATCTCTTATATGGATGATACCCAGCTGATCATGTCTCTGGGGCAGGACAATGACAACGCAAAACATTGTTTCCAAGTCTGTTTAAGGAAAATTGCGGCCTGGATGACCACTAACTGCCTTCAGTTGAACAGTAAAAAAACTGAAATCCTACTGTTCGGAAAAGCTCGGTCCCTCTGGACCCTTGACTGGTGGCCTGCAGAGCAAGGGGCAGCTCCGGTGCCAAGTTGCACAGTAAAAAATCTGTACCAAAGGGGATGATGGACGGAGCGTTAGAGCAAATCAAACACTCACCCCCGGTCAACTGATCTGGGTTTAATCCATCATCATTCTTTAGCTCACTCCACCACCCCAGTACAGACATGGCCATATGCAAATCAGTCTGACCCTGTGCCTCATGGGAACAGTCCAGCCTGAACTGCCAAGCCATGTCTTCCCTGGACCGGAAACAAGCATCCTGGGACCGGTTTCGGGTTCAAAACCCTCATCAGCCAGGCTATCTTGAATCCAGTGGCAAAGTGAGCAAGGGACCCACGTCTGGGCATACCCTGCCAACTTAGAGGCGAACAAAGCGATACCAAAGGGGATGATAGACAGAGCGTTAGAGCAAATCAAACACTCACCCCCAGTCAACTGATATGGGTTTAATTCATCATCATTCTTTAGCTCACTCCACCACCCCAGTTCAGACATGGCCATATGCAAATCAGTCTGACCCTGTGCCTCATGGGAACAGGCCAGCCCGAACTGCCAAGCCATGTCTTCCCGGGACCGGAAACAAGCATCCTGGGATCGGTTTCGGGTTCAAAACCCTCATCAGCCAGGCTATCTTGAATCCAGTGGCAAAGTGAGCAAGGGACCCACGTCTGGGCATACCCTGCCAACTTAGGGCGAACAAAGCGATACCAAAGGGGATGAACGCGGAATTACCAAAATGCAGCAAATTCCGCGAGCGGAACAGAATTTACCGCACACCCCTAATTTCAGGCAGAATAGATAAGGTGGGCAACTCTACTAGAGAGTTGCATAAAGTTCTCAACGAGTTTACCAAGCCTTGTGCTTCCAACATGGACAATTCCAACTCTCAACAACTATTAGACTCATTAGCTAATGTTTTTGAGGAAAAGATAGAGACTACATATAAGAATTTTCCCTCTAGCAGTTCCCAGATTAAACTAATCTCCTTAAGCACAGCTCCCAAGGCTGTTACTCAAACTTTAGACAAGTTCCAACCTTGTACCATGGCTCAAATTCAGGACTCATTGGTGACAGCCAAATCAGATTCTCCCTTAGACCTTTGCCCCCGAGAGTTTCTGTGAATCTTGCCACAGTAATGGCCCCTTCCATTCTTTCACTTTTAATCTCTTGCTGGAATCAGCTAAAATTCCACTATTCTGGGAAGCAGATTTGGTCTCTCCTATACTAAAAAAAACAACTGCTTATCCAAACATTCTGACCAACTATCGCCTCATTTCTCTTTTACATTTGTTGGCAAGAATGTTGTAAAGCTGTGTTAATAAACAGCTCATGGCATTCCTGGAGGACCATAAGATTCTGGATCCCTCTCAATCGGGGTTCAGAACCGCCTACAGACTGCGCTGGTGGCAGTTGCGGACTGCATACACTGCACTCTGGATGCTGGTCTGCCTGCCATGCTTGCGCTGTTAGAGCTGTATGCAGCCTTCAACACTGTTTCCCATGCAGTGAAGATCAGCAGGCTGCAGGCAATTGGTGTCGAGAATAAGGCTCTTCTGTGGCTCACAGACTTTTTAGAAAAACGCACACAAGCAGTCATGCTGGGCTCTTTCAAATCACACACTATTTCCATCAAGGAGGGGGGCTCAGGGCTCATCTTAGAGCCCCACTTTCTTTAACATCTATGTGGCCCCCTGGCCCAGATTGTCGAATCCTGCTGCTTTGATGTAATCTCTTATATGGCAGCTTTGATGTAATCTCTTATATGGATGATACCCAGCTGATCATGTCTCTGGGGCAGGACAATGACAACGCAAAACATTGTTTCCAAGTCTGTTTAAGGAAAATTGCGGCCTGGATGACCACTAACTGCCTTCAGTTGAACAGTAAAAAAACTGAAATCCTACTGTTCGGAAAAGCTCGGTCCCTCTGGACCCTTGACTGGTGGCCTGCGGAGCAAGGGGCAGCTCCGGTGCCAAGTTTCACAGTAAAAAATCTGTACCAAAGGGGATGATGGATGGAGCGTTAGAGCAAATCAAACACTCACCCCCAGTCAACTGATCTGGGTTTAATCCATCATCATTCTTTAGCTCACTCCACCACCCCAGTTCAGACATGGCCATATGCAAATCAGTCTGACCCTGTGCCTCATGGGAACAGTCCAGCCCGAACTGCCAAGCCATGTCTTCCCTGGACCGGAAACAAGCATCCTGGGACCGGTTTCGGGTTCAAAACCCTCATCATCCAGGCTATCTTGAATCCAGTGGCAAAGTGAGCAAGGGACCCACGTCTGGGCATACCCTGCCAACTTAGGGCGAACAAAGCGATACCAAAGGGGATGAACGCGGAATTACCAAAATGCCGCAAATTCCGCGAGCGGAACGGAATTTACCGCCCACCCCTAATTTCAGGCAGAATAGATAAGGTGGGCAACTCTACTAGAGAGTTGCATAAAGTTCTCAACGAGTTTACCAAGCCCCGTGCTTCCAACATGGACAATTCCACCTCTCAACAACTATTAGACTCATTAGCTAATGTTTTTGAGGAAAAGATAGAGACTACATATAAGAATTTTCCCTCTAGCAGTTCCCAGATTAAACTAATTCCCTTAAGCACAGCTCCCAAGGCTGTTACTCAAACTTTAGACAAGTTCCAACCTTGTACCATGGCTCAAATTCAGGACTCATTGGTGACAGCCAAATCAGATTCTCCCTTAGACCTTTGCCCCCGAGAGTTTCTGTGAATCTTGCCACAGTAATGGCCCCTTCCATTCTTTCACTTTTAATCTCTTGCTGGAATCAGCTAAAATTCCACTATTCTGGGAAGCAGATTTGGTCTCTCCTATACTAAAAAAACAACTGCTTATCCAAACATTCTGACCAACTATCGCCTCATTTCTCTTTTACCTTTGTTGGCAAGAATGTTGTAAAGCTGTGTTAATAAACAGCTCATGGCATTCCTGGAGGACCATAAGATTCTGGATCCCTCTCAATCGGGGTTCAGAACCGCCTACAGACTGCGCTGGTGGCAGTTGCGGACTGCATACACTGCACTCTGGATGCTGGTCTGCCTGCCATGCTTGCGCTGTTAGAGCTGTATGCAGCCTTCAACACTGTTTCCCATGCAGTGAAGATCAGCAGGCTGCAGGCAATTGGTGTCGAGAATAAGGCTCTTCTGTGGCTCACAGACTTTTTAGAAAAACGCACACAAGCAGTCATGCTGGGCTCTTTCAAATCACACACTATTTCCATCAAGGAGGGGGGCTCAGGGCTCATCTTAGAGCCCCACTTTCTTTAACATCTATGTGGCCCCCTGGCCCAGATTGTCGAATCCTGCTGCTTTGATGTAATCTCTTATATGGCAGCTTTGATGTAATCTCTTATATGGATGATACCCAGCTGATCATGTCTCTGGGGCAGGACAATGACAACGCAAAACATTGTTTCCAAGTCTGTTTAAGGAAAATTGCGGCCTGGATGACCACTAACTGCCTTCAGTTGAACAGTAAAAAAACTGAAATCCTACTGTTCGGAAAAGCTCGGTCCCTCTGGACCCTTGACTGGTGGCCTGCGGAGCAAGGGGCAGCTCCGGTGCCAAGTTGCACAGTAAAAAATCTGTACCAAAGGGGATGATGGACGGAGCGTTAGAGCAAATCAAACACTCACCCCCAGTCAACTGATCTGGGTTTAATCCATCATCATTCTTTAGCTCACTCCACCACCCCAGTTCAGACATGGCCATATGCAAATCAGTCTGACCCTGTGCCTCATGGGAACAGTCCAGCCCGAACTGCCAAGCCATGTCTTCCCTGGACCGGAAACAAGCATCCTGGGACCGGTTTCGGGTTCAAAACCCTCATCAGCCAGGCTATCTTGAATCCAGTGGCAAAGTGAGCAAGGGACCCACGTCTGGGCATACCCTGCCAACTTAGGGCGAACAAAGCAATACCAAAGGGGATGATGGACGGAGCGTTAGAGCAAATCAAACACTCACCCCCAGTCAACTGATCTTGGTTTAATCCATCATCATTCTTTAGCTCACTCCACCACCCCAGTTCAGACATGGCCATATGCAAATCAGTCTGACCCTGTGCCTCATGGGAACAGTCCAGCCCGAACTGCCAAGCCATGTCTTCCCTGGACCGGAAACAAGCATCCTGGGACCGGTTTCGGGTTCAAAACCCTCATCAGCCAGGCTATCTTGAATCCAGTGGCAAAGTGAGCAAGGGACCCACGTCTGGGCATACCCTGCCAACTTAGGGCGAACAAAGCGATACCAAAGGGGATGAACGCGGAATTACCAAAATGCCGCAAATTCCGCGAGCGGAACAGAATTTACCGCCCACCCCTAATTTCAGGCAGAATAGATAAGGTGGGCAACTCTACTAGAGAGTTGCATAAAGTTCTCAACGAGTTTACCAAGCCCCGTGCTTCCAACATGGACAATTCCACCTCTCAACAACTATTAGACTCATTAGCTAATGTTTTTGAGGAAAAGATAGAGACTACATATAAGAAATTTCCCTCTAGCAGTTCCCAGATTAAACTAATCCCCTTAAGCACAGCTCCCAAGGCTGTTACTCAAACTTTAGACAAGTTCCAACCTTGTACCATGGCTCAAATTCAGGACTCATTGGTGACAGCCAAATCAGATTCTCCCTTAGACCTTTGCCCCCGAGCGTTTCTGTGAATCTTGCCACAGTAATGGCCCCTTCCATTCTTTCACTTTTAATCTCTTGCTGGAATCAGCTAAAATTCCACTATTCTGGGAAGCAGATTTGGTCTCTCCTATACTAAAAAAAACAACTGCTTATCCAAACATTCTGACCAACTATCACCTCATTTCTCTTTTACCTTTGTTGGCAAGAATGTTGTAAAGCTGTGTTAATAAACAGCTCATGGCATTCCTGGAGGACCATAAGATTCTGGATCCCTCTCAATCGGGGTTCAGAACCGCCTACAGACTGCGCTGGTGGCAGTTGCGGACTGCATACACTGCACTCTGGATGCTGGTCTGCCTGCCATGCTTGCGCTGTTAGAGCTGTATGCAGCCTTCAACACTGTTTCCCATGCAGTGAAGATCAGCAGGCTGCAGGCAATTGGTGTCGAGAATAAGGCTCTTCTGTGGCTCACAGACTTTTTAGAAAAACGCACACAAGCAGTCATGCTGGGCTCTTTAAAATCACACACTATTTCCATCAAGGAGGGGGGCTCAGGGCTCATCTTAGAGCCCCACTTTCTTTAACATCTATGTGGCCCCCTGGCCCAGATTGTCGAATCCTGCTGCTTTGATGTAATCTCTTATATGGCAGCTTTGATGTAATCTCTTATATGGATGATACCCAGCTGATCATGTCTCTGGGGCAGGACAATGACAACGCAAAACATTGTTTCCAAGTCTGTTTAAGGAAAATTGCGGCCTGGATGACCACTAACTGCCTTCAGTTGAACAGTAAAAAAACTGAAATCCTACTGTTCGGAAAAGCTCGGTCCCTCTGGACCCTTGACTGGTGGCCTGCAGAGCAAGGGGCAGCTCCGGTGCCAAGTTGCACAGTAAAAAATCTGTACCAAAGGGGATGATGGACGGAGCGTTAGAGCAAATCAAACACTCACCCCCAGTCAACTGATCTGGGTTTAATCCATCATCATTCTTTAGCTCACTCCACCACCCCAGTACAGACATGGCCATATGCAAATCAGTCTGACCCTGTGCCTCATGGGAACAGTCCAGCCCGAACTGCCAAGCCATGTCTTCCCTGGACCGGAAACAAGCATCCTGGGACCGGTTTCGGGTTCAAAACCCTCATCAGCCAGGCTATCTTGAATCCAGTGGCAAAGTGAGCAAGGGACCCACGTCTGGGCATACCCTGCCAACTTAGGGCGAACAAAGCGATACCAAAGGGGATGATAGACAGAGCGTTAGAGCAAATCAAACACTCACCCCCAGTCAACTGATATGGGTTTAATTCATCATCATTCTTTAGCTCACTCCACCACCCCAGTTCAGACATGGCCATATGCAAATCAGTCTGACCCTGTGCCTCATGGGAACAGGCCAGCCCGAACTGCCAAGCCATGTCTTCCCGGGACCGGAAACAAGCATCCTGGGATCGGTTTCGGGTTCAAAACCCTCATCAGCCAGGCTATCTTGAATCCAGTGGCAAAGTGAGCAAGGGACCCACGTCTGGGCATACCCTGCCAACTTAGGGCGAACAAAGCGATACCAAAGGGGATGAACGCGGAATTACCAAAATGCAGCAAATTCCGCGAGCGGAACAGAATTTACCGCACACCCCTAATTTCAGGCAGAATAGATAAGGTGGGCAACTCTACTAGAGAGTTGCATAAAGTTCTCAACGAGTTTACCAAGCCTTGTGCTTCCAACATGGACAATTCCAACTCTCAACAACTATTAGACTCATTAGCTAATGTTTTTGAGGAAAAGATAGAGACTACATATAAGAATTTTCCCTCTAGCAGTTCCCAGATTAAACTAATCCCCTTAAGCACAGCTCCCAAGGCTGTTACTCAAACTTTAGACAAGTTCCAACCTTGTACCATGGCTCAAATTCAGGACTCATTGGTGACAGCCAAATCAGATTCTCCCTTAGACCTTTGCCCCCGAGAGTTTCTGTGAATCTTGCCACAGTAATGGCCCCTTCCATTCTTTCACTTTTAATCTCTTGCTGGAATCAGCTAAAATTCCACTATTCTGGGAAGCAGATTTGGTCTCTCCTATACTAAAAAAACAACTGCTTATCCAAACATTCTGACCAACTATCGCCTCATTTCTCTTTTACATTTGTTGGCAAGAATGTTGTAAAGCTGTGTTAATAAACAGCTCATGGCATTCCTGGAGGACCATAAGATTCTGGATCCCTCTCAATCGGGGTTCAGAACCGCCTACAGACTGCGCTGGTGGCAGTTGCGGACTGCATACACTGCACTCTGGATGCTGGTCTGCCTGCCATGCTTGCGCTGTTAGAGCTGTATGCAGCCTTCAACACTGTTTCCCATGCAGTGAAGATCAGCAGGCTGCAGGCAATTGGTGTCGAGAATAAGGCTCTTCTGTGGCTCACAGACTTTTTAGAAAAACGCACACAAGCAGTCATGCTGGGCTCTTTCAAATCACACACTATTTCCATCAAGGAGGGGGGGGGCTCAGGGCTCATCTTAGAGCCCCACTTTCTTTAACATCTATGTGGCCCCCCTGGCCCAGATTGTCGAATCCTGCTGCTTTGATGTAATCTCTTATATGGCAGCTTTGATGTAATCTCTTATATGGATGATACCCAGCTGATCATGTCTCTGGGGCAGGACAATGACAACGCAAAACATTGTTTCCAAGTCTGTTTAAGGAAAATTGCGGCCTGGATGACCACTAACTGCCTTCAGTTGAACAGTAAAAAAAACTGAAATCCTACTGTTCGGAAAAGCTCGGTCCCTCTGGACCCTTGACTGGTGGCCTGCGGAGCAAGGGGCAGCTCCGGTGCCAAGTTTCACAGTAAAAAATCTGTACCAAAGGGGATGATGGATGGAGCGTTAGAGCAAATCAAACACTCACCCCCAGTCAACTGATCTGGGTTTAATCCATCATCATTCTTTAGCTCACTCCACCACCCCAGTTCAGACATGGCCATATGCAAATCAGTCTGACCCTGTGCCTCATGGGAACAGTCCAGCCCGAACTGCCAAGCCATGTCTTCCCTGGACCGGAAACAAGCATCCTGGGACCGGTTTCGGGTTCAAAACCCTCATCAGCCAGGCTATCTTGAATCCAGTGGCAAAGTGAGCAAGGGACCCACGTCTGGGCATACCCTGCCAACTTAGGGCGAACAAAGCGATACCAAAGGGGATGAACGCGGAATTACCAAAATGCCGCAAATTCCGCGAGCGGAACGGAATTTACCGCCCACCCCTAATTTCAGGCAGAATAGATAAGGTGGGCAACTCTACTAGAGAGTTGCATAAAGTTCTCAACGAGTTTACCAAGCCCCGTGCTTCCAACATGGACAATTCCACCTCTCAACAACTATTAGACTCATTAGCTAATGTTTTTGAGGAAAAGATAGAGACTACATATAAGAATTTTCCCTCTAGCAGTTCCCAGATTAAACTAATCCCTTAAGCACAGCTCCCAAGGCTGTTACTCAAACTTTAGACAAGTTCCAACCTTGTACCATGGCTCAAATTCAGGACTCATTGGTGACAGCCAAATCAGATTCTCCCTTAGACCTTTGCCCCCGAGAGTTTCTGTGAATCTTGCCACAGTAATGGCCCCTTCCATTCTTTCACTTTTAATCTCTTGCTGGAATCAGCTAAAATTCCACTATTCTGGGAAGCAGATTTGGTCTCTCCTATACTAAAAAAACAACTGCTTATCCAAACATTCTGACCAACTATCGCCTCATTTCTCTTTTACATTTGTTGGCAAGAATGTTGTAAAGCTGTGTTAATAAACAGCTCATGGCATTCCTGGAGGACCATAAGATTCTGGATCCCTCTCAATCGGGGTTCAGAACCGCCTACAGACTGCGCTGGTGGCAGTTGCGGACTGCATACACTGCACTCTGGATGCTGGTCTGCCTGCCATGCTTGCGCTGTTAGAGCTGTATGCAGCCTTCAACACTGTTTCCCATGCAGTGAAGATCAGCAGGCTGCAGGCAATTGGTGTCGAGAATAAGGCTCTTCTGTGGCTCACAGACTTTTAGAAAAACGCACACAAGCAGTCATGCTGGGCTCTTTCAAATCACACACTATTTCCATCAAGGAGGGGGGGCTCAGGGCTCATCTTAGAGCCCCACTTTCTTTAACATCTATGTGGCCCCCCTGGCCCAGATTGTCGAATCCTGCTGCTTTGATGTAATCTCTTATATGGCAGCTTTGATGTAATCTCTTATATGGATGATACCCAGCTGATCATGTCTCTGGGGCAGGGCAATGACAACGCAAAACATTGTTTCCAAGTCTGTTTAAGGAAAATTGCGGCCTGGATGACCACTAACTGCCTTCAGTTGAACAGTAAAAAAACTGAAATCCTACTGTTCGGAAAAGCTCGGTCCCTCTGGACCCTTGACTGGTGGCCTGCAGAGCAAGGGGCAGCTCCGGTGCCAAGTTGCACAGTAAAAAATCTGTACCAAAGGGGATGATGGATGGAGCGTTAGAGCAAATCAAACACTCACCCCCAGTCAACTGATCTGGGTTTAATCCATCATCATTCTTTAGCTCACTCCACCACCCCAGTTCAGACATGGCCATATGCAAATCAGTCTGACCCTGTGCCTCATGGGAACAGTCCAGCCCGAACTGCCTAGCCATGTCTTCCCTGGACCGGAAACAAGCATCCTGGGACCGGTTTCGGGTTCAAAACCCTCATCAGCCAGGCTATCTTGAATCCAGTGGCAAAGTGAGCAAGGGACCCACGTCTGGGCATACCCTGCCAACTTAGGGCGAACAAAGCAATACCAAAGGGATGATGGACGGAGCGTTAGAGCAAATCAAACACTCACCCCCAGTCAACTGATCTTGGTTTAATCCATCATCATTCTTTAGCTCACTCCACCACCCCAGTTCAGACATGGCCATATGCAAATCAGTCTGACCCTGTGCCTCATGGGAACAGTCCAGCCCGAACTGCCAAGCCATGTCTTCCCTGGACCGGAAACAAGCATCCTGGGACCGGTTTCGGGTTCAAAACCCTCATCAGCCAGGCTATCTTGAATCCAGTGGCAAAGTGAGCAAGGGACCCACGTCTGGGCATACCCTGCCAACTTAGGGCGAACAAAGCGATACCAAAGGGGATGATAGACGGAGCGTTAGAGCAAATCAAACACTCACCCCCAGTCAACTGATCTGGGTTTAATCCATCATCATTCTTTAGCTCACTCCACCACCCCAGTTCAGACATGGCCATATGCAAATCAGTCTGACCCTGTGCCTCATGGGAACAGTCCAGCCCGAACTGCCAAGCCATGTCTTCCCTGGACCGGAAACCAGCATCCTGGGACCGGTTTCGGGTTCAAAACCCTCATCAGCCAGGCTATCTTGAATCCAGTGGCAAAGTGAGCAAGGGACCCACGTCTGGGCATACCCTGCCAACTTAGGGCGAACAAAGCGATACCAAAGGGGATGAACGCGGAATTACCAAAATGCCAGCAAATTCCGCGAGCGGAACAGAATTTACCGCCCACCCCTAATTTCAGGCAGAATAGATAAGGTGGGCAACTCTACTAGAGAGTTGCATAAAGTTCTCAACGAGTTTACCAAGCCCCGTGCTTCCAACATGGACAATTCCACCTCTCAACAACTATTAGACTCATTAGCTAATGTTTTTGAGGAAAAGATAGAGACTACATATAAGAAATTTCCCTCTAGCAGTTCCCAGATTAAACTAATCCCCTTAAGCACAGCTCCCAAGGCTGTTACTCAAACTTTAGACAAGTTCCAACCTTGTACCATGGCTCAAATTCAGGACTCATTGGTGACAGCCAAATCAGATTCTCCCTTAGACCTTTGCCCCCGAGCGTTTCTGTGAATCTTGCCACAGTAATGGCCCCTTCCATTCTTTCACTTTTAATCTCTTGCTGGAATCAGCTAAAATTCCACTATTCTGGGAAGCAGATTTGGTCTCTCCTATACTAAAAAAAACAACTGCTTATCCAAACATTCTGACCAACTATCGCCTCATTTCTCTTTTACCTTTGTTGGCAAGAATGTTGTAAAGCTGTGTTAATAAACAGCTCATGGCATTCCTGGAGGACCATAAGATTCTGGATCCCTCTCAATCGGGGTTCAGAACCGCCTACAGACTGCGCTGGTGGCAGTTGCGGACTGCATACACTGCACTCTGGATGCTGGTCTGCCTGCCATGCTTGCGCTGTTAGAGCTGTATGCAGCCTTCAACACTGTTTCCCATGCAGTGAAGATCAGCAGGCTGCAGGCAATTGGTGTCGAGAATAAGGCTCTTCTGTGGCTCACAGACTTTTTAGAAAAACGCACACAAGCAGTCATGCTGGGCTCTTTCAAATCACACACTATTTCCATCAAGGAGGGGGGGCTCAGGGCTCATCTTAGAGCCCCACTTTCTTTAACATCTATGTGGCCCCCTGGCCCAGATTGTCGAATCCTGCTGCTTTGATGTAATCTCTTATATGGCAGCTTTGATGTAATCTCTTATATGGATGATACCCAGCTGATCATGTCTCTGGGGCAGGACAATGACAACGCAAAACATTGTTTCCAAGTCTGTTTAAGGAAAATTGCGGCCTGGATGACCACTAACTGCCTTCAGTTGAACAGTAAAAAAAACTGAAATCCTACTGTTCGGAAAAGCTCGGTCCCTCTGGACCCTTGACTGGTGGCCTGCAGAGCAAGGGGCAGCTCCGGTGCCAAGTTGCACAGTAAAAAATCTGTACCAAAGGGGATGATGGACGGAGCGTTAGAGCAAATCAAACACTCACCCCCAGTCAACTGATCTGGGTTTAATCCATCATCATTCTTTAGCTCACTCCACCACCCCAGTTCAGACATGGCCATATGCAAATCAGTCTGACCCTGTGCCTCATGGGAACAGTCCAGCCCGAACTGCCAAGCCATGTCTTCCCTGGACCGGAAACAAGCATCCTGGGACCGGTTTCGGGTTCAAAACCCTCATCAGCCAGGCTATCTTGAATCCAGTGGCAAAGTGAGCAAGGGACCCACGTCTGGGCATACCCTGCCAACTTAGGGCGAACAAAGCAATACCAAAGGGGATGATGGACGGAGCGTTAGAGCAAATCAAACACTCACCCCCAGTCAACTGATCTGGGTTTAATCCATCATCATTCTTTAGCTCACTCCACCACCCCAGTTCAGACATGGCCATATGCAAATCAGTCTGACCCTGTGCCTCATGGGAACAGTCCAGCCCGAACTGCCAAGCCATGTCTTCCCTGGACCGGAAACAAGCATCCTGGGACCGGTTTCGGGTTCAAAACCCTCATCAGCCAGGCTATCTTGAATCCAGTGGCAAAGTGAGCAAGGGACCCACGTCTGGGCATACCCTGCCAACTTAGGGCGAACAAAGCGATACCAAAGGGGATGAACGCGGAATTACCAAAATGCAGCAAATTCCGCGAGCGGAACAGAATTTACCGCACACCCCTAATTTCAGGCAGAATAGATAAGGTGGGCAACTCTACTAGAGAGTTGCATAAAGTTCTCAACGAGTTTACCAAGCCCCGTGCTTCCAACATGGACAATTCCACCTCTCAACAACTATTAGACTCATTAGCTAATGTTTTTGAGGAAAAGATAGAGACTACATATAAGAATTTTCCCTCTAGCAGTTCCCAGATTAAACTAATCCCCTTAAGCACAGCTCCCAAGGCTGTTACTCAAACTTTAGACAAGTTCCAACCTTGTACCATGGCTCAAATTCAGGACTCATTGGTGACAGCCAAATCAGATTCTCCCTTAGACCTTTGCCCCCGAGAGTTTCTGTGAATCTTGCCACAGTAATGGCCCCTTCCATTCTTTCACTTTTAATCTCTTGCTGGAATCAGCTAAAATTCCACTATTCTGGGAAGCAGATTTGGTCTCTCCTATACTAAAAAAAACAACTGCTTATCCAAACATTCTGACCAACTATCGCCTCATTTCTCTTTTACATTTGTTGGCAAGAATGTTGTAAAGCTGTGTTAATAAACAGCTCATGGCATTCCTGGAGGACCATAAGATTCTGGATCCCTCTCAATCGGGGTTCAGAACCGCCTACAGACTGCGCTGGTGGCAGTTGCGGACTGCATACACTGCACTCTGGATGCTGGTCTGCCTGCCATGCTTGCGCTGTTAGAGCTGTATGCAGCCTTCAACACTGTTTCCCATGCAGTGAAGATCAGCAGGCTGCAGGCAATTGGTGTCGAGAATAAGGCTCTTCTGTGGCTCACAGACTTTTTAGAAAAACGCACACAAGCAGTCATGCTGGGCTCTTTCAAATCACACACTATTTCCATCAAGGAGGGGGGCTCAGGGCTCATCTTAGAGCCCCACTTTCTTTAACATCTATGTGGCCCCCTGGCCCAGATTGTCGAATCCTGCTGCTTTGATGTAATCTCTTATATGGCAGCTTTGATGTAATCTCTTATATGGATGATACCCAGCTGATCATGTCTCTGGGGCAGGACAATGACAACGCAAAACATTGTTTCCAAGTCTGTTTAAGGAAAATTGCGGCCTGGATGACCACTAACTGCCTTCAGTTGAACAGTAAAAAAACTGAAATCCTACTGTTCGGAAAAGCTCGGTCCCTCTGGACCCTTGACTGGTGGCCTGCGGAGCAAGGGGCAGCTCCGGTGCCAAGTTGCACAGTAAAAAATCTGTACCAAAGGGGATGATGGATGGAGCGTTAGAGCAAATCAAACACTCACCCCCAGTCAACTGATCTGGGTTTAATCCATCATCATTCTTTAGCTCACTCCACCACCCCAGTTCAGACATGGCCATATGCAAATCAGTCTGACCCTGTGCCTCATGGGAACAGTCCAGCCCGAACTGCCTAGCCATGTCTTCCCTGGACCGGAAACAAGCATCCTGGGACCGGTTTCGGGTTCAAAACCCTCATCAGCCAGGCTATCTTGAATCCAGTGGCAAAGTGAGCAAGGGACCCACGTCTGGGCATACCCTGCCAACTTAGGGCGAACAAAGCAATACCAAAGGGGATGATGGACGGAGCGTTAGAGCAAATCAAACACTCACCCCCAGTCAACTGATCTTGGTTTAATCCATCATCATTCTTTAGCTCACTCCACCACCCCAGTTCAGACATGGCCATATGCAAATCAGTCTGACCCTGTGCCTCATGGGAACAGTCCAGCCCGAACTGCCAAGCCATGTCTTCCCTGGACCGGAAACAAGCATCCTGGGACCGGTTTCGGGTTCAAAACCCTCATCAGCCAGGCTATCTTGAATCCAGTGGCAAAGTGAGCAAGGGACCACGTCTGGGCATACCCTGCCAACTTAGGGCGAACAAAGCGATACCAAAGGGGATGATAGACGGAGCGTTAGAGCAAATCAAACACTCACCCCCAGTCAACTGATCTGGGTTTAATCCATCATCATTCTTTAGCTCACTCCACCACCCCAGTTCAGACATGGCCATATGCAAATCAGTCTGACCCTGTGCCTCATGGGAACAGTCCAGCCCGAACTGCCAAGCCATGTCTTCCCTGGACCGGAAACAAGCATCCTGGGACCGGTTTCGGGTTCAAAACCCTCATCAGCCAGGCTATCTTGAATCCAGTGGCAAAGTGAGCAAGGGACCCACGTCTGGGCATACCCTGCCAACTTAGGGCGAACAAAGCGATACCAAAGGGGATGATAGACAGAGCGTTAGAGCAAATCAAACACTCACCCCCAGTCAACTGATATGGGTTTAATTCATCATCATTCTTTAGCTCACTCCACCACCCCAGTTCAGACATGGCCATATGCAAATCAGTCTGACCCTGTGCCTCATGGGAACAGGCCAGCCCGAACTGCCAAGCCATGTCTTCCCGGGACCGGAAACAAGCATCCTGGGACCGGTTTCGGGTTCAAAACCCTCATCAGCCAGGCTATCTTGAATCCAGTGGCAAAGTGAGCAAGGGACCCACGTCTGGGCATACCCTGCCAACTTAGGGCG
Organism: Calotriton arnoldi; assembly: GCA_963921515.1. NCBI lineage: Eukaryota > Metazoa > Chordata > Amphibia > Caudata > Salamandridae > Calotriton > Calotriton arnoldi. Next base: position 23,030 of record CAWUFW010014797.1, read on the forward strand.
AACAAAGCGATACCAAAGGGGATGAACGCGGAATTACCAAAATGCAGCAAATTCCGCGAGCGGAACAGAATTTACCGCACACCCCTAATTTCAGGCAGAATAGATAAGGTGGGCAACTCTACTAGAGAGTTGCATAAAGTTCTCAACGAGTTTACCAAGCCCTGTGCTTCCAACATGGACAATTCCACCTCTCAACAACTATTAGACTCATTAGCTAATGTTTTTGAGGAAAAGATAGAGACTACATATAAGAAATTTCCCTCTAGCAGTTCCCAGATTAAACTAATCCCCTTAAGCACAGCTCCCAAGGCTGTTACTCAAACTTTAGACAAGTTCCAACCTTGTACCATGGCTCAAATTCAGGACTCATTGGTGACAGCCAAATCAGATTCTCCCTTAGACCTTTGCCCCCGAGAGTTTCTGTGAATCTTGCCACAGTAATGGCCCCTTCCATTCTTTCACTTTTAATCTCTTGCTGGAATCAGCTAAAATTCCACTATTCTGGGAAGCAGATTTGGTCTCTCCTATACTAAAAAAAACAACTGCTTATCCAAACATTCTGACCAACTATCGCCTCATTTCTCTTTTACCTTTGTTGGCAAGAATGTTGTAAAGCTGTGTTAATAAACAGCTCATGGCATTCCTGGAGGACCATAAGATTCTGGATCCCTCTCAATCGGGGTTCAGAACCGCCTACAGACTGCGCTGGTGGCAGTTGCGGACTGCATACACTGCACTCTGGATGCTGGTCTGCCTGCCATGCTTGCGCTGTTAGAGCTGTATGCAGCCTTCAACACTGTTTCCCATGCAGTGAAGATCAGCAGGCTGCAGGCAATTGGTGTCGAGAATAAGGCTCTTCTGTGGCTCACAGACTTTTTAGAAAAACGCACACAAGCAGTCATGCTGGGCTCTTTCAAATCACACACTATTTCCATCAAGGAGGGGGGGCTCAGGGCTCATCTTAGAGCCCCACTTTCTTTAACATCTATGTGGCCCCCTGGCCCAGATTGTCGAATCCTGCTGCTTTGATGTAATCTCTTATATGGCAGCTTTGATGTAATCTCTTATATGGATGATACCCAGCTGATCATGTCTCTGGGGCAGGACAATGACAACGCAAAACATTGTTTCCAAGTCTGTTTAAGGAAAATTGCGGCCTGGATGACCACTAACTGCCTTCAGTTGAACAGTAAAAAAAACTGAAATCCTACTGTTCGGAAAAGCTCTGTCCCTCTGGACCCTTGACTGGTGGCCTGCGGAGCAAGGGGCAGCTCCGGTGCCAAGTTGCACAGTAAAAAATCTGTACCAAAGGGGATGATGGATGGAGCGTTAGAGCAAATCAAACACTCACCCCCAGTCAACTGATCTGGGTTTAATCCATCATCATTCTTTAGCTCACTCCACCACCCCAGTTCAGACATGGCCATATGCAAATCAGTCTGACCCTGTGCCTCATGGGAACAGTCCAGCCCGAACTGCCAAGCCATGTCTTCCCTGGACCGGAAACAAGCATCCTGGGACCGGTTTCGGGTTCAAAACCCTCATCAGCCAGGCTATCTTGAATCCAGTGGCAAAGTGAGCAAGGGACCCACGTCTGGGCATACCCTGCCAACTTAGGGCGAACAAAGCGATACCAAAGGGGATGAACGCGGAATTACCAAAATGCCGCAAATTCCGCGAGCGGAACGGAATTTACCGCCCACCCCTAATTTCAGGCAGAATAGATAAGGTGGGCAACTCTACTAGAGAGTTGCATAAAGTTCTCAACGAGTTTACCAAGCCCCGTGCTTCCAACATGGACAATTCCACCTCTCAACAACTATTAGACTCATTAGCTAATGTTTTTGAGGAAAAGATAGAGACTACATATAAGAAATTTCCCTCTAGCAGTTCCCAGATTAAACTAATCCCCTTAAGCACAGCTCCCAAGGCTGTTACTCAAACTTTAGACAAGTTCCAACCTTGTACCATGGCTCAAATTCAGGACTCATTGGTGACAGCCAAATCAGATTCTCCCTTAGACCTTTGCCCCCGAGAGTTTCTGTGAATCTTGCCACAGTAATGGCCCCTTCCATTCTTTCACTTTTAATCTCTTGCTGGAATCAGCTAAAATTCCACTATTCTGGGAAGCAGATTTGGTCTCTCCTATACTAAAAAAAACAACTGCTTATCCAAACATTCTGACCAACTATCGCCTCATTTCTCTTTTACCTTTGTTGGCAAGAATGTTGTAAAGCTGTGTTAATAAACAGCTCATGGCATTCCTGGAGGACCATAAGATTCTGGATCCCTCTCAATCGGGGTTCAGAACCGCCTACAGACTGCGCTGGTGGCAGTTGCGGACTGCATACACTGCACTCTGGATGCTGGTCTGCCTGCCATGCTTGCGCTGTTAGAGCTGTATGCAGCCTTCAACACTGTTTCCCATGCAGTGAAGATCAGCAGGCTGCAGGCAATTGGTGTCGAGAATAAGGCTCTTCTGTGGCTCACAGACTTTTTAGAAAAACGCACACAAGCAGTCATGCTGGGCTCTTTCAAATCACACACTATTTCCATCAAGGAGGGGGGCTCAGGGCTCATCTTAGAGCCCCACTTTCTTTAACATCTATGTGGCCCCCTGGCCCAGATTGTCGAATCCTGCTGCTTTGATGTAATCTCTTATATGGCAGCTTTGATGTAATCTCTTATATGGATGATACCCAGCTGATCATGTCTCTGGGGCAGGACAATGACAACGCAAAACATTGTTTCCAAGTCTGTTTAAGGAAAATTGCGGCCTGGATGACCACTAACTGCCTTCAGTTGAACAGTAAAAAAAACTGAAATCCTACTGTTCGGAAAAGCTCGGTCCCTCTGGACCCTTGACTGGTGGCCTGCGGAGCAAGGGGCAGCTCCGGTGCCAAGTTGCACAGTAAAAAATCTGTACCAAAGGGGATGATGGACGGAGCGTTAGAGCAAATCAAACACTCACCCCCAGTCAACTGATCTGGGTTTAAACCATCATCATTCTTTAGCTCACTCCACCACCCCAGTTCAGACATGGCCATATGCAAATCAGTCTGACCCTGTGCCTCATGGGAACAGTCCAGCCCGAACTGCCAAGCCATGTCTTCCCTGGACCGGAAACAAGCATCCTGGGACCGGTTTCGGGTTCAAAACCCTCATCAGCCAGGCTATCTTGAATCCAGTGGCAAAGTGAGCAAGGGACCCACGTCTGGGCATACCCTGCCAACTTAGGGCGAACAAAGCAATACCAAAGGGGATGATGGACGGAGCGTTAGAGCAAATCAAACACTCACCCCCAGTCAACTGATCTTGGTTTAATCCATCATCATTCTTTAGCTCACTCCACCACCCCAGTTCAGACATGGCCATATGCAAATCAGTCTGACCCTGTGCCTCATGGGAACAGTCCAGCCCGAACTGCCAAGCCATGTCTTCCCTGGACCGGAAACAAGCATCCTGGGACCGGTTTCGGGTTCAAAACCCTCATCAGCCAGGCGTATCTTGAACCCTCATCAGCCAGGCTATCTGAATCCAGTGGCAAAGTGAGCAAGGGACCCACGTCTGGGCATACCCTGCCAACTTAGGGCGAACAAAGCGATACCAAAGGGGATGAACGCGGAATTACCAAAATGCCGCAAATTCCGCGAGCGGAACAGAATTTACCGCACACCCCTAATTTCAGGCAGAATAGATAAGGTGGGCAACTCTACTAGAGAGTTGCATAAAGTTCTCAACGAGTTTACCAAGCCCCGTGCTTCCAACATGGACAATTCCACCTCTCAACAACTATTAGACTCATTAGCTAATGTTTTTGAGGAAAAGATAGAGACTACATATAAGAAATTTCCCTCTAGCAGTTCCCAGATTAAACTAATCCCCTTAAGCACAGCTCCCAAGGCTGTTACTCAAACTTTAGACAAGTTCCAACCTTGTACCATGGCTCAAATTCAGGACTCATTGGTGACAGCCAAATCAGATTCTCCCTTAGACCTTTGCCCCCGAGCGTTTCTGTGAATCTTGCCACAGTAATGGCCCCTTCCATTCTTTCACTTTTAATCTCTTGCTGGAATCAGCTAAAATTCCACTATTCTGGGAAGCAGATTTGGTCTCTCCTATACTAAAAAAAACAACTGCTTATCCAAACATTCTGACCAACTATCGCCTCATTTCTCTTTTACCTTTGTTGGCAAGAATGTTGTAAAGCTGTGTTAATAAACAGCTCATGGCATTCCTGGAGGACCATAAGATTCTGGATCCCTCTCAATCGGGGTTCAGAACCGCCTACAGACTGCGCTGGTGGCAGTTGCGGACTGCATACACTGCACTCTGGATGCTGGTCTGCCTGCCATGCTTGCGCTGTTAGAGCTGTATGCAGCCTTCAACACTGTTTCCCATGCAGTGAAGATCAGCAGGCTGCAGGCAATTGGTGTCGAGAATAAGGCTCTTCTGTGGCTCACAGACTTTTTAGAAAAACGCACACAAGCAGTCATGCTGGGCTCTTTAAAATCACACACTATTTCCATCAAGGAGGGGGGGCTCAGGGCTCATCTTAGAGCCCCACTTTCTTTAACATCTATGTGGCCCCCTGGCCCAGATTGTCGAATCCTGCTGCTTTGATGTAATCTCTTATATGGCAGCTTTGATGTAATCTCTTATATGGATGATACCCAGCTGATCATGTCTCTGGGGCAGGACAATGACAACGCAAAACATTGTTTCCAAGTCTGTTTAAGGAAAATTGCGGCCTGGATGACCACTAACTGCCTTCAGTTGAACAGTAAAAAAAACTGAAATCCTACTGTTCGGAAAAGCTCGGTCCCTCTGGACCCTTGACTGGTGGCCTGCAGAGCAAGGGGCAGCTCCGGTGCCAAGTTGCACAGTAAAAAATCTGTACCAAAGGGGATGATGGACGGAGCGTTAGAGCAAATCAAACACTCACCCCCAGTCAACTGATCTGGGTTTAATCCATCATCATTCTTTAGCTCACTCCACCACCCCAGTTCAGACATGGCCATATGCAAATCAGTCTGACCCTGTGCCTCATGGGAACAGTCCAGCCCGAACTGCCTAGCCATGTCTTCCCTGGACCGGAAACAAGCATCCTGGGACCGGTTTCGGGTTCAAAACCCTCATCAGCCAGGCTATCTTGAATCCAGTGGCAAAGTGAGCAAGGGACCCACGTCTGGGCATACCCTGCCAACTTAGGGCGAACAAAGCAATACCAAAGGGGATGATGGACGGAGCGTTAGAGCAAATCAAACACTCACCCCCAGTCAACTGATCTTGGTTTAATCCATCATCATTCTTTAGCTCACTCCACCACCCCAGTTCAGACATGGCCATATGCAAATCAGTCTGACCCTGTGCCTCATGGGAACAGTCCAGCCCGAACTGCCAAGCCATGTCTTCCCTGGACCGGAAACAAGCATCCTGGGACCGGTTTCGGGTTCAAAACCCTCATCAGCCAGGCTATCTTGAATCCAGTGGCAAAGTGAGCAAGGGACCCACGTCTGGGCATACCCTGCCAACTTAGGGCGAACAAAGCGATACCAAAGGGGATGATAGACAGAGCGTTAGAGCAAATCAAACACTCACCCCCAGTCAACTGATATGGGTTTAATTCATCATCATTCTTTAGCTCACTCCACCACCCCAGTTCAGACATGGCCATATGCAAATCAGTCTGACCCTGTGCCTCATGGGAACAGGCCAGCCCGAACTGCCAAGCCATGTCTTCCCGGGACCGGAAACCAAGCATCCTGGGATCGGTTTCGGGTTCAAAACCCTCATCAGCCAGGCTATCTTGAATCCAGTGGCAAAGTGAGCAAGGGACCCACGTCTGGGCATACCCTGCCAACTTAGGGCGAACAAAGCGATACCAAAGGGGATGAACGCGGAATTACCAAAATGCAGCAAATTCCGCGAGCGGAACAGAATTTACCGCACACCCTAATTTCAGGCAGAATAGATAAGGTGGGCAACTCTACTAGAGAGTTGCATAAAGTTCTCAACGAGTTTACCAAGCCTTGTGCTTCCAACATGGACAATTCCAACTCTCAACAACTATTAGACTCATTAGCTAATGTTTTTGAGGAAAAGATAGAGACTACATATAAGAATTTTCCCTCTAGCAGTTCCCAGATTAAACTAATCTCCTTAAGCACAGCTCCCAAGGCTGTTACTCAAACTTTAGACAAGTTCCAACCTTGTACCATGGCTCAAATTCAGGACTCATTGGTGACAGCCAAATCAGATTCTCCCTTAGACCTTTGCCCCCGAGAGTTTCTGTGAATCTTGCCACAGTAATGGCCCCTTCCATTCTTTCACTTTTAATCTCTTGCTGGAATCAGCTAAAATTCCACTATTCTGGGAAGCAGATTTGGTCTCTCCTATACTAAAAAAAACAACTGCTTATCCAAACATTCTGACCAACTATCGCCTCATTTCTCTTTTACATTTGTTGGCAAGAATGTTGTAAAGCTGTGTTAATAAACAGCTCATGGCATTCCTGGAGGACCATAAGATTCTGGATCCCTCTCAATCGGGGTTCAGAACCGCCTACAGACTGCGCTGGTGGCAGTTGCGGACTGCATACACTGCACTCTGGATGCTGGTCTGCCTGCCATGCTTGCGCTGTTAGAGCTGTATGCAGCCTTCAACACTGTTTCCCATGCAGTGAAGATCAGCAGGCTGCAGGCAATTGGTGTCGAGAATAAGGCTCTTCTGTGGCTCACAGACTTTTTAGAAAAACGCACACAAGCAGTCATGCTGGGCTCTTTCAAATCACACACTATTTCCATCAAGGAGGGGGGGGCTCAGGGCTCATCTTAGAGCCCCACTTTCTTTAACATCTATGTGGCCCCCTGGCCCAGATTGTCGAATCCTGCTGCTTTGATGTAATCTCTTATATGGCAGCTTTGATGTAATCTCTTATATGGATGATACCCAGCTGATCATGTCTCTGGGGCAGGACAATGACAACGCAAAACATTGTTTCCAAGTCTGTTTAAGGAAAATTGCGGCCTGGATGACCACTAACTGCCTTCAGTTGAACAGTAAAAAAACTGAAATCCTACTGTTCGGAAAAGCTCGGTCCCTCTGGACCCTTGACTGGTGGCCTGCGGAGCAAGGGGCAGCTCCGGTGCCAAGTTTCACAGTAAAAAATCTGTACCAAAGGGGATGATGGATGGAGCGTTAGAGCAAATCAAACACTCACCCCCAGTCAACTGATCTGGGTTTAATCCATCATCATTCTTTAGCTCACTCCACCACCCCAGTTCAGACATGGCCATATGCAAATCAGTCTGACCCTGTGCCTCATGGGAACAGTCCAGCCCGAACTGCCAAGCCATGTCTTCCCTGGACCGGAAACAAGCATCCTGGGACCGGTTTCGGGTTCAAAACCCTCATCAGCCAGGCTATCTTGAATCCAGTGGCAAAGTGAGCAAGGGACCCACGTCTGGGCATACCCTGCCAACTTAGGGGCGAACAAAGCGATACCAAAGGGGATGAACGCGGAATTACCAAAATGCCGCAAATTCCGCGAGCGGAACGGAATTTACCGCCCACCCCTAATTTCAGGCAGAATAGATAAGGTGGGCAACTCTACTAGAGAGTTGCATAAAGTTCTCAACGAGTTTACCAAGCCCCGTGCTTCCAACATGGACAATTCCACCTCTCAACAACTATTAGACTCATTAGCTAATGTTTTTGAGGAAAAGATAGAGACTACATATAAGAAATTTCCCTCTAGCAGTTCCCAGATTAAACTAATTCCCTTAAGCACAGCTCCCAAGGCTGTTACTCAAACTTTAGACAAGTTCCAACCTTGTACCATGGCTCAAATTCAGGACTCATTGGTGACAGCCAAATCAGATTCTCCCTTAGACCTTTGCCCCGAGAGTTTCTGTGAATCTTGCCACAGTAATGGCCCCTTCCATTCTTTCACTTTTAATCTCTTGCTGGAATCAGCTAAAATTCCACTATTCTGGGAAGCAGATTTGGTCTCTCCTATACTAAAAAAAACAACTGCTTATCCAAACATTCTGACCAACTATCGCCTCATTTCTCTTTTACCTTTGTTGGCAAGAATGTTGTAAAGCTGTGTTAATAAACAGCTCATGGCATTCCTGGAGGACCATAAGATTCTGGATCCCTCTCAATCGGGGTTCAGAACCGCCTACAGACTGCGCTGGTGGCAGTTGCGGACTGCATACACTGCACTCTGGATGCTGGTCTGCCTGCCATGCTTGCGCTGTTAGAGCTGTATGCAGCCTTCAACACTGTTTCCCATGCAGTGAAGATCAGCAGGCTGCAGGCAATTGGTGTCGAGAATAAGGCTCTTCTGTGGCTCACAGACTTTTTAGAAAAACGCACACAAGCAGTCATGCTGGGCTCTTTCAAATCACACACTATTTCCATCAAGGAGGGGGGCTCAGGGCTCATCTTAGAGCCCCACTTTCTTTAACATCTATGTGGCCCCCTGGCCCAGATTGTCGAATCCTGCTGCTTTGATGTAATCTCTTATATGGCAGCTTTGATGTAATCTCTTATATGGATGATACCCAGCTGATCATGTCTCTGGGGCAGGACAATGACAACGCAAAACATTGTTTCCAAGTCTGTTTAAGGAAAATTGCGGCCTGGATGACCACTAACTGCCTTCAGTTGAACAGTAAAAAAACTGAAATCCTACTGTTCGGAAAAGCTCGGTCCCTCTGGACCCTTGACTGGTGGCCTGCAGAGCAAGGGGCAGCTCCGGTGCCAAGTTGCACAGTAAAAAATCTGTACCAAAGGGGATGATGGACGGAGCGTTAGAGCAAATCAAACACTCACCCCCAGTCAACTGATCTGGGTTTAATCCATCATCATTCTTTAGCTCACTCCACCACCCCAGTTCAGACATGGCCATATGCAAATCAGTCTGACCCTGTGCCTCATGGGAACAGTCCAGCCCGAACTGCCAAGCCATGTCTTCCCTGGACCGGAAACAAGCATCCTGGGACCGGTTTCGGGTTCAAAACCCTCATCAGCCAGGCTATCTTGAATCCAGTGGCAAAGTGAGCAAGGGACCCACGTCTGGGCATACCCTGCCAACTTAGGGCGAACAAAGCAATACCAAAGGGGATGATGGACGGAGCGTTAGAGCAAATCAAACACTCACCCCCAGTCAACTGATCTTGGTTTAATCCATCATCATTCTTTAGCTCACTCCACCACCCCAGTTCAGACATGGCCATATGCAAATCAGTCTGACCCTGTGCCTCATGGGAACAGTCCAGCCCGAACTGCCAAGCCATGTCTTCCCTGGACCGGAAACAAGCATCCTGGGACCGGTTTCGGGTTCAAAACCCTCATCAGCCAGGCTATCTTGAATCCAGTGGCAAAGTGAGCAAGGGACCCACGTCTGGGCATACCCTGCCAACTTAGGGCGAACAAAGCGATACCAAAGGGGATGATGGACGGAGCGTTAGAGCAAATCAAACACTCACCCCCAGTCAACTGATATGGGTTTAATTCATCATCATTCTTTAGCTCACTCCACCACCCCAGTTCAGACATGGCCATATGCAAATCAGTCTGACCCTGTGCCTCATGGGAACAGGCCAGCCCGAACTGCCAAGCCATGTCTTCCCGGGACCGGAAACAAGCATCCTGGGACCGGTTTCGGGTTCAAAACCCTCATCAGCCAGGCTATCTTGAATCCAGTGGCAAAGTGAGCAAGGGACCCACGTCTGGGCATACCCTGCCAACTTAGGGCGAACAAAGCGATACCAAAGGGGATGAACGCGGAATTACCAAAATGCCGCAAATTCCGCGAGCGGAACAGAATTTACCGCACACCCCTAATTTCAGGCAGAATAGATAAGGTGGGCAACTCTACTAGAGAGTTGCATAAAGTTCTCAACGAGTTTACCAAGCCTCGTGCTTCCAACATGGACAATTCCACCTCTCAACAACTATTAGACTCATTAGCTAATGTTTTTGAGGAAAAGATAGAGACTACATATAAGAAATTTCCCTCTAGCAGTTCCCAGATTAAACTAATCCCCTTAAGCACAGCTCCCAAGGCTGTTACTCAAACTTTAGACAAGTTCCAACCTTGTACCATGGCTCAAATTCAGGACTCATTGGTGACAGCCAAATCAGATTCTCCCTTAGACCTTTGCCCCCGAGCGTTTCTGTGAATCTTGCCACAGTAATGGCCCCTTCCATTCTTTCACTTTTAATCTCTTGCTGGAATCAGCTAAAATTCCACTATTCTGGGAAGCAGATTTGGTCTCTCCTATACTAAAAAAAACAACTGCTTATCCAAACATTCTGACCAACTATCACCTCATTTCTCTTTTACCTTTGTTGGCAAGAATGTTGTAAAGCTGTGTTAATAAACAGCTCATGGCATTCCTGGAGGACCATAAGATTCTGGATCCCTCTCAATCGGGGTTCAGAACCGCCTACAGACTGCGCTGGTGGCAGTTGCGGACTGCATACACTGCACTCTGGATGCTGGTCTGCCTGCCATGCTTGCGCTGTTAGAGCTGTATGCAGCCTTCAACACTGTTTCCCATGCAGTGAAGATCAGCAGGCTGCAGGCAATTGGTGTCGAGAATAAGGCTCTTCTGTGGCTCACAGACTTTTTAGAAAAACGCACACAAGCAGTCATGCTGGGCTCTTTAAAATCACACACTATTTCCATCAAGGAGGGGGGGGGGCTCAGGGCTCATCTTAGAGCCCCACTTTCTTTAACATCTATGTGGCCCCCCTGGCCCAGATTGTCGAATCCTGCTGCTTTGATGTAATCTCTTATATGGCAGCTTTGATGTAATCTCTTATATGGATGATACCCAGCTGATCATGTCTCTGGGGCAGGACAATGACAACGCAAAACATTGTTTCCAAGTCTGTTTAAGGAAAATTGCGGCCTGGATGACCACTAACTGCCTTCAGTTGAACAGTAAAAAAACTGAAATCCTACTGTTCGGAAAAGCTCGGTCCCTCTGGACCCTTGACTGGTGGCCTGCAGAGCAAGGGGCAGCTCCGGTGCCAAGTTGCACAGTAAAAATCTGTACCAAAGGGGATGATGGACGGAGCGTTAGAGCAAATCAAACACTCACCCCCAGTCAACTGATCTGGGTTTAATCCATCATCATTCTTTAGCTCACTCCACCACCCCAGTTCAGACATGGCCATATGCAAATCAGTCTGACCCTGTGCCTCATGGGAACAGTCCAGCCCGAACTGCCAAGCCATGTCTTCCCTGGACCGGAAACAAGCATCCTGGGACCGGTTTCGGGTTCAAAACCCTCATCAGCCAGGCTATCTTGAATCCAGTGGCAAAGTGAGCAAGGGACCCACGTCTGGGCATACCCTGCCAACTTAGGGCGAACAAAGCGATACCAAAGGGGATGATAGACGGAGCGTTAGAGCAAATCAAACACTCACCCCCAGTCAACTGATCTGGGTTTAATTCATCATCATTCTTTAGCTCACTCCACCACCCCAGTTCAGACATGGCCATATGCAAATCAGTCTGACCCTGTGCCTCATGGGAACAGTCCAGCCCGAACTGCCAAGCCATGTCTTCCCTGGACCGGAAACAAGCATCCTGGGACCGGTTTCGGGTTCAAAACCCTCATCAGCCAGGCTATCTTGAATCCAGTGGCAAAGTGAGCAAGGGACCCACGTCTGGGCATACCCTGCCAACTTAGGGCGAACAAAGCGATACCAAAGGGGATGATAGACGGAACGTTACCAAATGCAGCAAATTCTGTGAGCGGAACAGAATCTACCGCACACCCCTAATTTCAGGCTGAATCAGATAAGGTTGGCAACTCTATCTAGAGCAGTTGCTTATAAAGTTCTCAACGAGTTTACCAAGCCTTATGCTTCCAGACATGGCCATATTCGCAACTCTCAGCAACTATTAGACTCATTAGCTAATGCTTCTTGAGGAACAGATAGAGACTGACACTATCAAGCAATTCTTCCTCTAGCAGTTCCCGGATTAAACTAATCATCCTTGGAGCACAGCTCCCAAGGCTGTTACTCAAACTCTTAGCAGCCAAGTTCAACCTTGTATCCATGGCTAAATTCAGGACTCATAGGTGACAGCCAAATCAGATTCTGCCAACTTAGGCCTTTGCGCCCGAGAATTTCTAGTGAATGCATGCACGGAGCAGTATATGAGCCCATTCCAATCACTCACTTTCAATCAACTGATGCTGGACTCAGCTAAAATTCCACTCATTCTGGGAATCAGATTTGGCTCTCTCCTATCACTCCAGATACAGATCTGGCTATATCCAAATCATTCTGACCAACTATCGCCTCATTTCTCTGGGAACAGTCCAGCCACGAACTGCCAAGCCATGTCTTCCCTGAACCGGAAACAAGCATCCTGGGACCGGTTTACGGGTTCAGAACCCTCATCAGCCAGGCTATCTTGAATCCAGTCGGCAAAGCTGAGCAAGTGGACCCACTGTGCTGGAGCATACCCTGCCAACTTAGGGCAGTAACAAAGCTGATACCAAAGGGGATGATGGACGGAGCGTTAGAGCAAATCAAACACTCACCCCCAGTCAACTGATCTGGGTTTAATCCATCATCATTCTTTAGCTCACTCCACCACCCCAGTTCAGACATGGCCATATGCAAATCAGTCTGACCCTGTGCCTCATGGGAACAGTCCAGCCCGAACTGCCAAGCCATGTCTTCCCTGGACCGGAAACAAGCATCCTGGGACCGGTTTCGGGTTCAAAACCCTCATCAGCCAGGCTATCTTGAATCCAGTGGCAAAGTGAGCAAGGGACCCACGTCTGGGCATACCCTGCCAACTTAGGGCGAACAAAGCGATACCAAAGGGGATGATGGACGGAGCGTTAGAGCAAATCAAACACTCACCCCCAGTCAACTGATCTGGGTTTAATCCATCATCATTCTTTAGCTCACTCCACCACCCCAGTTCAGACATGGCCATATGCAAATCAGTCTGACCCTGTGCCTCATGGGAACAGTCCAGCCCGAACTGCCAAGCCATGTCTTCCCTGGACCGGAAACAAGCATCCTGGGACCGGTTTCGGGTTCAAAACCCTCATCAGCCAGGCTATCTTGAATCCAGTGGCAAAGTGAGCAAGGGACCCACGTCTGGGCATACCCTGCCAACTTAGGGCGAACAAAGCGATACCAAAGGGGATGAACGCGGAATTGCCAAAATGCCGCAAATTCCGCGAGCGGAACGGAATTTACCGCCCACCCCTAATTTCAGGCAGAATAGATAAGGTGGGCAACTCTACTAGAGAGTTGCATAAAGTTCTCAACGAGTTTACCAAGCCCCGTGCTTCCAACATGGACAATTCCACCTCTCAACAACTATTAGACTCATTAGCTAATGTTTTTGAGGAAAAGATAGAGACTACATATAAGAATTTTCCCTCTAGCAGTTCCCAGATTAAACTAATCCCCTTAAGCACAGCTCCCAAGGCTGTTACTCAAACTTTAGACAAGTTCCAACCTTGTACCATGGCTCAAATTCAGGACTCATTGGTGACAGCCAAATCAGATTCTCCCTTAGACCTTTGCCCCCGAGAGTTTCTGTGAATCTTGCCACAGTAATGGCCCCTTCCATTCTTTCACTTTTAATCTCTTGCTGGAATCAGCTAAAATTCCACTATTCTGGGAAGCAGATTTGGTCTCTCCTATACTAAAAAAAACAACTGCTTATCCAAACATTCTGACCAACTATCGCCTCATTTCTCTTTTACATTTGTTGGCAAGAATGTTGTAAAGCTGTGTTAATAAACAGCTCATGGCATTCCTGGAGGACCATAAGATTCTGGATCCCTCTCAATCGGGGTTCAGAACCGCCTACAGACTGCGCTGGTGGCAGTTGCGGACTGCATACACTGCACTCTGGATGCTGGTCTGCCTGCCATGCTTGCGCTGTTAGAGCTGTATGCAGCCTTCAACACTGTTTCCCATGCAGTGAAGATCAGCAGGCTGCAGGCAATTGGTGTCGAGAATAAGGCTCTTCTGTGGCTCACAGACTTTTAGAAAAACGCACACAAGCAGTCATGCTGGGCTCTTTCAAATCACACACTATTTCCATCAAGGAGGGGGGGCTCAGGGCTCATCTTAGAGCCCCACTTTCTTTAACATCTATGTGGCCCCCTGGCCCAGATTGTCGAATCCTGCTGCTTTGATGTAATCTCTTATATGGCAGCTTTGATGTAATCTCTTATATGGATGATACCCAGCTGATCATGTCTCTGGGGCAGGACAATGACAACGCAAAACATTGTTTCCAAGTCTGTTTAAGGAAAATTGCGGCCTGGATGACCACTAACTGCCTTCAGTTGAACAGTAAAAAAACTGAAATCCTACTGTTCGGAAAAGCTCGGTCCCTCTGGACCCTTGACTGGTGGCCTGCGGAGCAAGGGGCAGCTCCGGTGCCAAGTTGCACAGTAAAAAATCTGTACCAAAGGGGATGATGGATGGAGCGTTAGAGCAAATCAAACACTCACCCCCAGTCAACTGATCTGGGTTTAATCCATCATCATTCTTTAGCTCACTCCACCACCCCAGTTCAGACATGGCCATATGCAAATCAGTCTGACCCTGTGCCTCATGGGAACAGTCCAGCCCGAACTGCCTAGCCATGTCTTCCCTGGACCGGAAACAAGCATCCTGGGACCGGTTTCGGGTTCAAAACCCTCATCAGCCAGGCTATCTTGAATCCAGTGGCAAAGTGAGCAAGGGACCCACGTCTGGGCATACCCTGCCAACTTAGGGCGAACAAAGCAATACCAAAGGGGATGATGGACGGAGCGTTAGAGCAAATCAAACACTCACCCCCAGTCAACTGATCTTGGTTTAATCCATCATCATTCTTTAGCTCACTCCACCACCCCAGTTCAGACATGGCCATATGCAAATCAGTCTGACCCTGTGCCTCATGGGAACAGTCCAGCCCGAACTGCCAAGCCATGTCTTCCCTGGACCGGAAACAAGCATCCTGGGACCGGTTTCGGGTTCAAAACCCTCATCAGCCAGGCTATCTTGAATCCAGTGGCAAAGTGAGCAAGGGACCCACGTCTGGGCATACCCTGCCAACTTAGGGCGAACAAAGCGATACCAAAGGGGATGATAGACGGAGCGTTAGAGCAAATCAAACACTCACCCCCAGTCAACTGATCTGGGTTTAATCCATCATCATTCTTTAGCTCACTCCACCACCCCAGTTCAGACATGGCCATATGCAAATCAGTCTGACCCTGTGCCTCATGGGAACAGTCCAGCCCGAACTGCCAAGCCATGTCTTCCCTGGACCGGAAACCAGCATCCTGGGACCGGTTTCGGGTTCAAAACCCTCATCAGCCAGGCTATCTTGAATCCAGTGGCAAAGTGAGCAAGGGACCCACGTCTGGGCATACCCTGCCAACTTAGGGCGAACAAAGCGATACCAAAGGGGATGAACGCGGAATTACCAAAATGCCACAAATTCCGCGAGCGGAACAGAATTTACCGCCCACCCCTAATTTCAGGCAGAATAGATAAGGTGGGCAACTCTACTAGAGAGTTGCATAAAGTTCTCAACGAGTTTACCAAGCCCCGTGCTTCCAACATGGACAATTCCACCTCTCAACAACTATTAGACTCATTAGCTAATGTTTTTGAGGAAAAGATAGAGACTACATATAAGAAATTTCCCTCTAGCAGTTCCCAGATTAAACTAATCCCCTTAAGCACAGCTCCCAAGGCTGTTACTCAAACTTTAGACAAGTTCCAACCTTGTACCATGGCTCAAATTCAGGACTCATTGGTGACAGCCAAATCAGATTCTCCCTTAGACCTTTGCCCCCGAGCGTTTCTGTGAATCTTGCCACAGTAATGGCCCCTTCCATTCTTTCACTTTTAATCTCTTGCTGGAATCAGCTAAAATTCCACTATTCTGGGAAGCAGATTTGGTCTCTCCTATACTAAAAAAAACAACTGCTTATCCAAACATTCTGACCAACTATCACCTCATTTCTCTTTTACCTTTGTTGGCAAGAATGTTGTAAAGCTGTGTTAATAAACAGCTCATGGCATTCCTGGAGGACCATAAGATTCTGGATCCCTCTCAATCGGGGTTCAGAACCGCCTACAGACTGCGCTGGTGGCAGTTGCGGACTGCATACACTGCACTCTGGATGCTGGTCTGCCTGCCATGCTTGCGCTGTTAGAGCTGTATGCAGCCTTCAACACTGTTTCCCATGCAGTGAAGATCAGCAGGCTGCAGGCAATTGGTGTCGAGAATAAGGCTCTTCTGTGGCTCACAGACTTTTAGAAAAACGCACACAAGCAGTCATGCTGGGCTCTTTCAAATCACACACTATTTCCATCAAGGAGGGGGCTCAGGGCTCATCTTAGAGCCCCACTTTCTTTAACATCTATGTGGCCCCCTGGCCCAGATTGTCGAATCCTGCTGCTTTGATGTAATCTCTTATATGGCAGCTTTGATGTAATCTCTTATATGGATGATACCCAGCTGATCATGTCTCTGGGGCAGGACAATGACAACGCAAAACATTGTTTCCAAGTCTGTTTAAGGAAAATTGCGGCCTGGATGACCACTAACTGCCTTCAGTTGAACAGTAAAAAAAACTGAAATCCTACTGTTCGGAAAAGCTCGGTCCCTCTGGACCCTTGACTGGTGGCCTGCAGAGCAAGGGGCAGCTCCGGTGCCAAGTTGCACAGTAAAAAATCTGTACCAAAGGGGATGATGGACGGAGCGTTAGAGCAAATCAAACACTCACCCCCAGTCAACTGATCTGGGTTTAATCCATCATCATTCTTTAGCTCACTCCACCACCCCAGTTCAGACATGGCCATATGCAAATCAGTCTGACCCTGTGCCTCATGGGAACAGTCCAGCCCGAACTGCCAAGCCATGTCTTCCCTGGACCGGAAACAAGCATCCTGGGACCGGTTTCGGGTTCAAAACCCTCATCAGCCAGGCTATCTTGAATCCAGTGGCAAAGTGAGCAAGGGACCCACGTCTGGGCATACCCTGCCAACTTAGGGCGAACAAAGCAATACCAAAGGGGATGATGGACGGAGCGTTAGAGCAAATCAAACACTCACCCCCAGTCAACTGATATGGGTTTAATTCATCATCATTCTTTAGCTCACTCCACCACCCCAGTTCAGACATGACCATATGCAAATCAGTCTGACCCTGTGCCTCATGGGAACAGGCCAGCCCGAACTGCCAAGCCATGTCTTCCCGGGACCGGAAACAAGCATCCTGGGACCGGTTTCGGGTTCAAAACCCTCATCAGCCAGGCTATCTTGAATCCAGTGGCAAAGTGAGCAAGGGACCCACGTCTGGGCATACCCTGCCAACTTAGGGCGAACAAAGCGATACCAAAGGGGATGAACGCGGAATTACCAAAATGCCGCAAATTCCGCGAGCGGAACGGAATTTACCGCACACCCCTAATTTCAGGCAGAATAGATAAGGTGGGCAACTCTACTAGAGAGTTGCATAAAGTTCTCAACGAGTTTACCAAGCCCTGTGCTTCCAACATGGACAATTCCACCTCTCAACAACTATTAGACTCATTAGCTAATGTTTTTGAGGAAAAGATAGAGACTACATATAAGAATTTTCCCTCTAGCAGTTCCCAGATTAAACTAATCCCCTTAAGCACAGCTCCCAAGGCTGTTACTCAAACTTTAGACAAGTTCCAACCTTGTACCATGGCTCAAATTCAGGACTCATTGGTGACAGCCAAATCAGATTCTCCCTTAGACCTTTGCCCCCGAGAGTTTCTGTGAATCTTGCCACAGTAATGGCCCCTTCCATTCTTTCACTTTTAATCTCTTGCTGGAATCAGCTAAAATTCCACTATTCTGGGAAGCAGATTTGGTCTCTCCTATACTAAAAAAAACAACTGCTTATCCAAACATTCTGACCAACTATCGCCTCATTTCTCTTTTACATTTGTTGGCAAGAATGTTGTAAAGCTGTGTTAATAAACAGCTCATGGCATTCCTGGAGGACCATAAGATTCTGGATCCCTCTCAATCGGGGTTCAGAACCGCCTACAGACTGCGCTGGTGGCAGTTGCGGACTGCATACACTGCACTCTGGATGCTGGTCTGCCTGCCATGCTTGCGCTGTTAGAGCTGTATGCAGCCTTCAACACTGTTTCCCATGCAGTGAAGATCAGCAGGCTGCAGGCAATTGGTGTCGAGAATAAGGCTCTTCTGTGGCTCACAGACTTTTTAGAAAAACGCACACAAGCAGTCATGCTGGGCTCTTTCAAATCACACACTATTTCCATCAAGGAGGGGGGCTCAGGGCTCATCTTAGAGCCCCACTTTCTTTAACATCTATGTGGCCCCCTGGCCCAGATTGTCGAATACTGCTGCTTTGATGTAATCTCTTATATGGCAGCTTTGATGTAATCTCTTATATGGATGATACCCAGCTGATCATGTCTCTGGGGCAGGACAATGACAACGCAAAACATTGTTTCCAAGTCTGTTTAAGGAAAATTGCGGCCTGGATGACCACTAACTGCCTTCAGTTGAACAGTAAAAAAACTGAAATCCTACTGTTCGGAAAAGCTCGGTCCCTCTGGACCCTTGACTGGTGGCCTGCGGAGCAAGGGGCAGCTCCGGTGCCAAGTTGCACAGTAAAAAATCTGTACCAAAGGGGATGATGGATGGAGCGTTAGAGCAAATCAAACACTCACCCCCAGTCAACTGATCTGGGTTTAATCCATCATCATTCTTTAGCTCACTCCACCACCCCAGTTCAGACATGGCCATATGCAAATCAGTCTGACCCTGTGCCTCATGGGAACAGTCCAGCCCGAACTGCCTAGCCATGTCTTCCCTGGACCGGAAACAAGCATCCTGGGACCGGTTTCGGGTTCAAAACCCTCATCAGCCAGGCTATCTTGAATCCAGTGGCAAAGTGAGCAAGGGACCCACGTCTGGGCATACCCTGCCAACTTAGGGCGAACAAAGCAATACCAAAGGGGATGATGGACGGAGCGTTAGAGCAAATCAAACACTCACCCCCAGTCAACTGATCTTGGTTTAATCCATCATCATTCTTTAGCTCACTCCACCACCCCAGTTCAGACATGGCCATATGCAAATCAGTCTGACCCTGTGCCTCATGGGAACAGTCCAGCCCGAACTGCCAAGCCATGTCTTCCCTGGACCGGAAACAAGCATCCTGGGACCGGTTTCGGGTTCAAAACCCTCATCAGCCAGGCTATCTTGAATCCAGTGGCAAAGTGAGCAAGGGACCCACGTCTGGGCATACCCTGCCAACTTAGGGCGAACAAAGCGATACCAAAGGGGATGATAGACAGAGCGTTAGAGCAAATCAAACACTCACCCCCAGTCAACTGATATGGGTTTAATTCATCATCATTCTTTAGCTCACTCCACCACCCCAGTTCAGACATGGCCATATGCAAATCAGTCTGACCCTGTGCCTCATGGGAACAGGCCAGCCCGAACTGCCAAGCCATGTCTTCCCGGGACTCGGAAACAAGCATCCTGGGACCGGTTTCGGGTTCAAAACCCTCATCAGCCAGGCTATCTTGAATCCAGTGGCAAAGTGAGCAAGGGACCCACGTCTGGGCATACCCTGCCAACTTAGGGCGAACAAAGCGATACCAAAGGGGATGAACGCGGAATTACCAAAATGCAGCAAATTCCGCGAGCGGAACAGAATTTACCGCACACCCCTAATTTCAGGCAGAATAGATAAGGTGGGCAACTCTACTAGAGAGTTGCATAAAGTTCTCAACGAGTTTACCAAGCCTTGTGCTTCCAACATGGACAATTCCAACTCTCAACAACTATTAGACTCATTAGCTAATGTTTTTGAGGAAAAGATAGAGACTACATATAAGAATTTTCCCTCTAGCAGTTCCCAGATTAAACTAATCCCCTTAAGCACAGCTCCCAAGGCTGTTACTCAAACTTTAGACAAGTTCCAACCTTGTACCATGGCTCAAATTCAGGACTCATTGGTGACAGCCAAATCAGATTCTCCCTTAGACCTTTGCCCCCGAGAGTTTCTGTGAATCTTGCCACAGTAATGGCCCCTTCCATTCTTTCACTTTTAATCTCTTGCTGGAATCAGCTAAAATTCCACTATTCTGGGAAGCAGATTTGGTCTCTCCTATACTAAAAAAAACAACTGCTTATCCAAACATTCTGACCAACTATCGCCTCATTTCTCTTTTACATTTGTTGGCAAGAATGTTGTAAAGCTGTGTTAATAAACAGCTCATGGCATTCCTGGAGGACCATAAGATTCTGGATCCCTCTCAATCGGGGTTCAGAACCGCCTACAGACTGCGCTGGTGGCAGTTGCGGACTGCATACACTGCACTCTGGATGCTGGTCTGCCTGCCATGCTTGCGCTGTTAGAGCTGTATGCAGCCTTCAACACTGTTTCCCATGCAGTGAAGATCAGCAGGCTGCAGGCAATTGGTGTCGAGAATAAGGCTCTTCTGTGGCTCACAGACTTTTAGAAAACGCACACAAGCAGTCATGCTGGGCTCTTTCAAATCACACACTATTTCCATCAAGGAGGGGGGGCTCAGGGCTCATCTTAGAGCCCCACTTTCTTTAACATCTATGTGGCCCCCTGGCCCAGATTGTCGAATCCTGCTGCTTTGATGTAATCTCTTATATGGCAGCTTTGATGTAATCTCTTATATGGATGATACCCAGCTGATCATGTCTCTGGGGCAGGACAATGACAACGCAAAACATTGTTTCCAAGTCTGTTTAAGGAAAATTGCGGCCTGGATGACCACTAACTGCCTTCAGTTGAACAGTAAAAAAACTGAAATCCTACTGTTCGGAAAAGCTCGGTCCCTCTGGACCCTTGACTGGTGGCCTGCGGAGCAAGGGGCAGCTCCGGTGCCAAGTTGCACAGTAAAAAATCTGTACCTAAAGGGGATGATGGATGGAGCGTTAGAGCAAATCAAACACTCACCCCCAGTCAACTGATCTGGGTTTAATCCATCATCATTCTTTAGCTCACTCCACCACCCCAGTTCAGACATGGCCATATGCAAATCAGTCTGACCCTGTGCCTCATGGGAACAGTCCAGCCCGAACTGCCTAGCCATGTCTTCCCTGGACCGGAAACAAGCATCCTGGGACCGGTTTCGGGTTCAAAACCCTCATCAGCCAGGCTATCTTGAATCCAGTGGCAAAGTGAGCAAGGGACCCACGTCTGGGCATACCCTGCCAACTTAGGGCGAACAAAGCAATACCAAAGGGGATGATGGACGGAGCGTTAGAGCAAATCAAACACTCACCCCCAGTCAACTGATCTTGGTTTAATCCATCATCATTCTTTAGCTCACTCCACCACCCCAGTTCAGACATGGCCATATGCAAATCAGTCTGACCCTGTGCCTCATGGGAACAGTCCAGCCCGAACTGCCAAGCCATGTCTTCCCTGGACCGGAAACAAGCATCCTGGGACCGGTTTCGGGTTCAAAACCCTCATCAGCCAGGCTATCTTGAATCCAGTGGCAAAGTGAGCAAGGGACCCACGTCTGGGCATACCCTGCCAACTTAGGGCGAACAAAGCGATACCAAAGGGGATGATAGACGGAGCGTTAGAGCAAATCAAACACTCACCCCCAGTCAACTGATCTGGGTTTAATCCATCATCATTCTTTAGCTCACTCCACCACCCCAGTTCAGACATGGCCATATGCAAATCAGTCTGACCCTGTGCCTCATGGGAACAGTCCAGCCCGAACTGCCAAGCCATGTCTTCCCTGGACCCGGAAACAAGCATCCTGGGACCGGTTTCGGGTTCAAAACCCTCATCAGCCAGGCTATCTTGAATCCAGTGGCAAAGTGAGCAAGGGACCCACTGGTCTGAGCATACCCTGCCAACTTAGGGCGAACAGAAGCAATACCAAAGGGGATGATGGCACGGAGCGTTAGAGCAAATCAAACACTCACCCCCAGTCAACTGATCTGGGTTTAAACCATCATCATTCTTTAGCTCACTCCACCACCCCAGTTCAGACATGGCCATATGCAAATCAGTCTGACCCTGTGCCTCATGGGAACAGTCCAGCCCGAACTGCCAAGCCATGTCTTCCTGGACCGGAAACAAGCATCCTGGGACCGGTTTCGGGTTCAAAACCCTCATCAGCCAGGCTATCTTGAATCCAGTGGCAAAGTGAGCAAGGGACCCACGTCTGGGCATACCCTGCCAACTTAGGGCGAACAAAGCATACCAAAGGGGATGATGGACGGAGCGTTAGAGCAAATCAAACACTCACCCCCAGTCAACTGATCTGGGTTTAATCCATCATCATTCTTTAGCTCACTCCACCACCCCAGTTCAGACATGGCCATATGCAAATCAGTCTGACCCTGTGCCTCATGGGAACAGTCCAGCCTGAACTGCCAAGCCATGTCTTCCCTGGACCGGAAACAAGCATCCTGGGACCGGTTTCGGGTTCAAAACCCTCATCATCCAGGCTATCTTGAATCCAGTGGCAAAGTGAGCAAGGGACCCACGTCTGGGCATACCCTGCCAACTTAGGGCGAACAAAGCGATACCAAAGGGGATGATGGACGGAGCGTTAGAGCAAATCAAACACTCACCCCCAGTCAACTGATCTGGGTTTAATCCATCATCATTCTTTAGCTCACTCCACCACCCCAGTTCAGACATGGCCATATGCAAATCAGTCTGACCCTGTGCCTCATGGGAACAGTCCAGCCCGAACTGCCAAGCCATGTCTTCCCTGGACCGGAAACAAGCATCCTGGGACCGGTTTCGGGTTCAAAACCCTCATCAGCCAGGCTATCTTGAATCCAGTGGCAAAGTGAGCAAGGGACCCACGTCTGGGCATACCCTGCCAACTTAGGGCGAACAAAGCGATACCAAAGGGGATGAACGCGGAATTACCAAAATGCCGCAAATTCCGCGAGCGGAACGGAATTTACCGCCCACCCCTAATTTCAGGCAGAATAGATAAGGTGGGCAACTCTACTAGAGAGTTGCATAAAGTTCTCAACGAGTTTACCAAGCCCCGTGCTTCCAACATGGACAATTCCACCTCTCAACAACTATTAGACTCATTAGCTAATGTTTTTGAGGAAAAGATAGAGACTACATATAAGAAATTTCCCTCTAGCAGTTCCCAGATTAAACTAATCCCCTTAAGCACAGCTCCCAAGGCTGTTACTCAAACTTTAGACAAGTTCCAACCTTGTACCATGGCTCAAATTCAGGACTCATTGGTGACAGCCAAATCAGATTCTCCCTTAGACCTTTGCCCCCGAGCGTTTCTGTGAATCTTGCCACAGTAATGGCCCCTTCCATTCTTTCACTTTTAATCTCTTGCTGGAATCAGCTAACATTCCACTATTCTGGGAAGCAGATTTGGTCTCTCCTATACTAAAAAAACCAACTGCTTATCCAAACATTCTGACCAACTATCGCCTCATTTCTCTTTTACCTTTGTTGGCAAGAATGTTGTAAAGCTGTGTTAATAAACAGCTCATGGCATTCCTGGAGGACCATAAGATTCTGGATCCCTCTCAATCGGGGTTCAGAACCGCCTACAGACTGCGCTGGTGGCAGTTGCGGACTGCATACACTGCACTCTGGATGCTGGTCTGCCTGCCATGCTTGCGCTGTTAGAGCTGTATGCAGCCTTCAACACTGTTTCCCATGCAGTGAAGATCAGCAGGCTGCAGGCAATTGGTGTCGAGAATAAGGCTCTTCTGTGGCTCACAGACGTTTTAGAAAACGCACACAAGCAGTCATGCTGGGCTCTTTCAAATCACACACTATTTCCATCAAGGAGGGGGGCTCAGGGCTCATCTTAGAGCCCCACTTTCTTTAACATCTATGTGGCCCCCTGGCCCAGATTGTCGAATCCTGCTGCTTTGATGTAATCTCTTATATGGCAGCTTTGATGTAATCTCTTATATGGATGATACCCAGCTGATCATGTCTCTGGGGCAGGACAATGACAACGCAAAACATTGTTTCCAAGTCTGTTTAAGGAAAATTGTGGCCTGGATGACCACTAACTGCCTTCAGTTGAACAGTAAAAAAACTGAAATCCTACTGTTCGGAAAAGCTCGGTCCCTCTGGACCCTTGACTGGTGGCCTGCAGAGCAAGGGGCAGCTCCGGTGCCAAATTGCACAGTAAAAAATCTGGGCATCAAACTGGACCAGGAACTTTCTATAAAAGAACACACTGCTGCGACTTGTGGCTCTTGCTTTGTAACAATGTGACTGCTGAGGAAGGTTTTTCCTTTGTTACCATCTTCTGCCATAAAAGCTCTGATCACTGGTCTGTGCTGGCTCAGCGCCGAGATATACCTCTGGGTATGATTTGTTGCGCTTTATCAAGTTTTATTAACGTTACATATTTTATTACCATACATAAGGCCAACCAAAGACAGTGTGCACCTTGGGGTTGGTCGCAGGGCCTGGCCTGTGGCCAGGCCTTCCAACCATTTCCCCGCATCCAGCCAACCCCCGCTGCACCTGACCAAAGGGCAGGCAGCGCACTCCCCGCCCCAGCCACAGCCGTTGCCTGTTTGCGGCACCCCACTGCAGATACTCAGACCCTGCCCCCTTTTTTAAAAAAAAGATTCCAATCCCGGGAAAGTCTTGCGGGATTCAGCGCTCCATCGAGAATCCCTCTGGAGTCCAGGGGCATGTGCTGGCTCCCCTGGTAAACACACAGGATTGGAAAAATCCCATAACAATATTTTTATTTAATTTGGCCTGGGGGGTGGTCCCTCTCGGACCCACCTGCAAGGTCCAGGGGGTGAGGGTTCCCCTACTCTGCCCCCTTATACTTTACTTTTTTTTTTACTTTTCAGGATGCGGGGACCCAGTTTTGTGTCCTGAAATGTTGGCTGCAACATTTATCTTCAAGTTGTGGATAGTCAATCAGAGTGCGAACTTCCACAGGAGTTCGCAGGAACCTTTCGCTCCCTCAGTAGCAAGGCAGTTGATGGGAAAAAAACTCTCAGCCAATCAGATCGCTACATTATTTTTGAAGATGCATGATAGTGGGATTCCCGTCAGCCTCCTGCAAACACACCCATTCAGATATACAACGTTTTTGAACCATTATTTCTCAAAAACTACTGAACGGATTTACACCAAATCACAAAAAGCATGCTTTCTTCACCAAGATCTAGCTTTTGCCAAATTTGGTGTAATTTCATTCAGCCATTGTCACAGTATTTGTGTTAAATTTTTATATGGAAAATTACATGGTGAAATTTTGTTTTGGGACCCGCCCTTTTTTTCAGCTGCCGCTTCATAGATCACCCCAAAACTTTCCAGAAAGGAGAGGAGGTCGATGAATCAATTCCTTGGATGGACATACCTACAATTATAGGAACTTTAAGGAGTGGCTTCTCCAGTGGCTTAGCTACACACTTTTCCGCCCGTGGCAGTTCTTGCATTCGCCGCCCCGCGGTGGCTGCATGTAAGAGCGGGGGGGAGGCTGCCACCCCCAAAACTCATGCCGCCTGGGACAAACCGCCCCCGTGCCCCCTTGCTACAATTGCTAAAATTTCCCCATAGCTGGCAAATAAAATGGTAATAAAGTTTGTTTATTACCATTTTATTTTTCAGCAACCCGTCCTGAACCAAGTGTCAGGGTGGGGCAATTACTGCTGAGTGGCAGCAGTGAGCTGTGCACTTCAGTTTAAAGTGCGCATGTCCCTTTGGCCGGCTGTCTTGCAATGGCCATCCAGCCTTGCATATTTTAAACTTCTCTAACCTAGTTGTCTTAGACAGCTGGGTTAGAAAAAGCACAGGCCTCCATTGCTCTTAAGAGCACTGAGAGAAGCCTCTCTCTCCAATCCTGATGCTTCTCTCATGCTGTGAGAGCAAAGTCAGAACTGGGTAGTGCAGTTTCCTGGGTCCCGGAGCTTCGAGGAGGACGTTGTGCAGCAAACCAGGAAGGTAAGTGCCATTTTTATGTCTATTTTTATTTTAGTACCATTTGCCCCACCACTCTAAATACTTGGCAGACACCATTGGGAACTTTGCGCATGACCTACAGTCATATGGAGATTTTTGTATTTGTTCTTAAAACTATTCGTGGATCTGCTGTTCCTATCGATAGTCATAGTGTACACATGCTGGTAAATCGTTCCAATACACGCCCAAACATTATTTTCTGAATCTTGCACTGCACTCGTGGTTCCGACGCTCTGCTTCATTGGACACTACACAAGGGTCACCCACTCTGAAAGAGAGCTAAGAAAATGAATTATTCATATTTGAAAAAGAGTCCAGTTGTTTTGTCTGGATGGAGAAACAGTTTCATGGGAAGCAAACGATCCTTCCAAAGATAATAGTTATCTCAGCAACTCCATCGCCAGCAGCATCCTGTTTGTTTGGAGCCTTCATTGATAGATTTCAGGTGCCTGGTGCTGACCGTTATCTATCAGTGCCCCACCAACCCCCTCCCCTCCCCGAAAGAGAAAAAAGCCCCTAATGACTCCAATTCAAACTGAAGAACCAAGCGTGTTCTACTTAGCTGCAGCTGAAGGGACAGAAAAGTGCACGATGTCAGTCTGCAGGCTGACCCTCGTTTCCTTTTCATTTCAAGTATTATCGTGGAAACCGGATTTATAAAGAAAATTGCTTCTCCTCCATGCTGTAGTGCTAAACTTATAGATTCCATATGTACAGTGATACTTCTAATCCTGTGGGAACGAATACAGGATACTGAAACTAAGGACCACTAATCAGGCTTGGACATTCTCGAAGGCAGGGCTGTGACGCAGGTGCCCCCAATCTTGTAGGGGCACCCAGCCCTTTAGGGGGAGCCCCATTCAGCCTAAGGCCAATGATACGGGAGACTAAAGGGCACCTCATTATATTTTGTGGACGGGGGGGCATCATTTTGCGTTATGCCACTGCTCATTGGCATTCTCGAAAGTGGGATGGTAGGAAATGCGATGATAGAAACTCTGAAGAGAAGATTGGGCGGCTTGCCAGGTCAAGGCTTTTGTGTTTACCAGTTTGTGACAAGCCAAGGTTAAACTAATAGCGTTTGGCATCGTGACACATGTCTGGGATTGTTCACCACTCACCCATAAGAGTCCATCATTAATTGACTATAAATGCCTAGCCAATAAAGGATGTACCAATAAGGTGTACTTTGTTAATTATTTCATTGTTTTGTTTCACTAAGGGCTGACAACACGTGACAATGAAGATATTTAATACTCTTCTTTCCACTTCCAATTAAAAGCAGCGATTTAATAAAGCTTAACAATGTAATGTAATGTAAATAAAATTTATAAAGCGCAGCTATTGCCCAAAGGCGTCTTGGCGCTATCAGAACAAAGACCAAATAAGACAGAAGGGATAACCAGTACAGGAAACAGAGCATGAAGGAAATATTTCCTATTTTATGCAGTTTGTGTAAATAGCCAGGTTTTTAGGCTTTTTCTGAAGCTCAGCAGGGAAGGGGCTGATTTTAAAGTGATAGGTAAGTCATTCCAGAGCTGTGCTGTTAATCTGAAAACGCTCTTACCTCCCCAGTTGGCTTTCTTAAAAGGGGTGACTACCATGTTCTTGGCCAGACCTGACCGTAAGTTCCTGTTTGGAACGTACCACTTCAGTCTGTTCCTAAACTGTGCTGGTCCCAAACCGTGCAGTGATTAAAAGCTAGGCAGAGGGCTTTAAACTTATATCTCTGTCTAACTGGTAGCCAGGTGAGTTGTTTTAAAGCTTCTCTCGCCGATACAGTTTTGGGAATTTTAAAAATGAGACGAGCTGCCGCATTTTGTATGATCTGGAGCCTATTCATCAATCCTGAATTGAGGGTAAGATAAAGGCTGTTGCAGTAGTCAATTCGTGTGATGACCATTGCCAGGGTAACTGTTTTCAGCAGTTCAGCTGGTATATATTTTTTAATTTTATTGATAAGCCTTATAGAACAGAAGGAGGCAGCGGTAATTTTGCTAATTTGTGCTTTAAATTTAAGATCTTTGTCTATGGTGATACCAAGATCCTTTACATTGCTAGAGGGAGTAGGTAATGCATCCAATTCTGGTGGCCACCAATCTGGCGTCCAGAGGGAGGGTTTATTGCCGAAGATAATGACCTCGGTTTTTATGCATTTAGCTTCAGGCAATTTTCGTCCATCCAATTGCTCACGTTTTTCATACAGGCGCTAAATGCCTCACCCGGGTTCTTTTCTCCATTTGTTAGGGACACCACTATTTGGGTGTCGTCCGCATATGATGCTAGGGAGAACCCAGTCTTTTTATAATAGATGCTAGTGGTGTTACATAAAGATTAAAAAGTGTGGGGCTCAGGGCTGAGCCCTGAGGAACTCCACATGGTAGGGAAAACTGCTTGGAGGTAGCCATCCCCAATGCCACATTTTGCTGTCTATCGGTTAGGAAAGATTTTAGGAGATCCAACGCTATGTCTTTGATTCCTGTGGAACGAAGCCGGTCAGCCAGAATCTCATGGCTGACCGTATAAAAGGCCGCCGAGAGGTCAAGCAGCACCAGAGCCGCCGATCCCTCTCCATCAAGAATATTCCGAATGTCTTCCGTAGCAATAATTAGGGCAGATTCAGTGCTGTAATTTTTCCTAAAACCGTGTTGTGTTTCGTCTAGCGATGAATTTGTTTCAATGTGCTCTGTGATTTGTTTATTCATTATTTTCTCTATGCATTTGGCGGCAAAAGGAAGTCTTGCTATAGGACGATAGTTGCAAGGTTCCGAGCTATCCAGGTAATCTTTTTAAGAGTGGAAGGATTGAGGTGCGTTTCCACTGAGTGGGAAATATTCCACTTGCAAACATTTCATTAATGATTTGCCCCAGAATTGGTGCCAATTGGGTAGGTATCAGATGCATTATGTTAGGCGGGCAAGGATCATATGGGGAATTCACAAAAGCAACAACGGCGAACCTCCTATACCGCACCTCGTGCCAGTTCCTATATATACGTGCGCTGTGCAAACTACCCCTGCGCCAGCCGTTGAGTGACGTCACTGTGCTCCAGATCAAACGATATTGTGATGAATGGGGGTGCGCAGCTCAAAGTCCAATAGACCAAAATAGTTTTGAAAAATATAACTTCTTTATTCCAATCAATTTCTTTGTTAATAAAACATCAGGCAAAGCAATCCAGCCAACGCTGCTTCATTCCCAAATAGGAACTTGTTCAGGCTTGGCTTGCAGATAACATATGCCAAGATTCTGTTACAGTTGAACCAATTAAGGAAAAGGCTGTAAAGCAAGGAGAAGTCCTTGCTTTACAGCCTTTTCCTTAATTGGTTCAACTGTAACAGAATCTTGGTATGTGTTATCTGCAAGCCAAGCCCTGAACAAGTTCCCTATTTGGGAATGAAACGCGTTGGCTGGATTGCTTTTACCTGATGTTTTATTAACAAAAGAAATTGATTGGAATAAAGAAGTTATATTTTTTCAAAACTATTTTGGTCTATTGGACTTTTTGAGCTGCGCACCCCCATTCATCACAAGGATCATATGGGGAACCTGATTTAATTGACAAGATTAGGTCTTTTAATTGGTCCTCCGAAGGGTTCGTGAAGATGGAGAGACAATTTTTTGTTTCTCTATCGTCAGGTGCATGCTCGACCTGAGGGTGGCCAGTGTTTTTTGCCGCAAATTTAGTATAAATATTAACCACCTTCTCTTGAAAGAAGCCGGCTTAGGGGCATATTAACAAGGCGGCGATAAACAATTATCGCCGCTTTTGCGGCCGTTTTCGGCCGAAAAGCGGCGATAATTATATCGCCTTATCAGCAAAGACACGCTATCGCGTGTTTTGCTGATTTTGCTCTCCGTTTCCAGCACGCCTGACTTCGCATCGATAATGAGATGCAAAGTAGGCGTGTCTGTGGAAACAACATGGGTAAATATCGCGAAGGCAGCTTCGCGATATTTACAATGCGGGAAGCGATTATTTTATCGCGTTAAGTATGCTTTAACGCAGGAATTTAACGTCTGTTAAATTCCTGACTAAGGCATACTTAACATGGGGGTGGATTCTGTGGCTAAGACCACAGGCCCTATCATCTAGGATATCGCCGTTTTCCAGATGGAAAACGGCGATATCCACGCTATCTCTGAAATTTTTATCGCCTCGGCGATGCGCGTTGTTAATAACGCGCTAACCGGGCGATAAATTACAGAGATAGCCGGCGATAAATATGCAAGCGCTAAGCGCGCTTTGCGATATTTATCGCCGGCCCTTGATAATATGCCCCTAATATATTTCAGAAGTCTTGACTTACTTCGATGTGACTAGTTTTATTTGGTTTTATCAGCTTATTGATAACCGAAAAAAGGGTTTTATTAGCATCACATGCATTTTTTATCTGCTTAGAGAAATATGCAGTTTTGGCTTCTATAATATCCTTTTTGTGCTTTGTAAGTTTGGCTTTATATATGATTTTCTCAACTGCCTCATAATTTATTCTTCATTTCTGTTCCTGTCTACGGCAATCCTGTCTTGATAATCTGAGATTCTCGCAGTACCACGGTTGGGACATTTTTCTTTTTACTGTTTTGTTAGTGATAGGTGTTACCTTATCCAGTGCAGTATTAAGCCAGTCAGAAAAGATCTCAGCGTTTAGGTCCGCATTATCCCCTAATTGACATGGGGTGGTCATAACTGCCTCTCTGAGTTCAGCTGAGTGAACTTTAAGCCAAGTTCTACCTTTGGCTTGATGTGCAGTTGGTCTATGCTGAGGGATTGTTATTGTTTTCATTCGCCAATTAACCACCCAGTGATCCGACCAGGTTACTGGGAAGGACGGTGACAAAACAAAGTCCTCACAATTGGAAAAAACACCATCCAACATATGACCGGCCTTATGTGTTGGCCCCTTGGATACTAAAAGAAGTCCGAACGCGTCCATAACATCAATACATTTTTGCGAGTCTTGGTCAGTTGTGTTTTCCAAGTGGAAATTAAAATCACCCAATACGGTGAAGTTCTCATTAACTATTACAGATTCCATCATAGTGCAGAGTTTGTCAATAAAAATATTCCTGTCGCCTGGGGGGCGATAGACTAAAATTCCTTTTAGAGCTAATGAGTCAGGAGGCTGTATTGAGAAAGTCATTGCCTCAAAGCATAAAGTGACTAGTGGTTCAAATCTAGTTTTAAATTTATCACAATAAAAATTGCCAACCCTCCTCCTCTTTTTTTTGCCTATCTAGTCTGAAAAAGGCGTAACCAGGAGGTGTGGCGGCAACCATATCTGGATCTGAGCTGTCATCTGCCCATGTTTCTGTTATGAAAGCTAAATCTATGTTTAATGATTGGACGAGGTCGTGAAACTCTAACTGGTGTTTCACCAAAGATCTAGCGTTTAGAAGTATACAATGGATACTGCTGTTTTTAGGTCTCGCCTAGCGTTGCTGCGCACATGCGCAGCTCGCTCGGCGAGATTTAATGCAGATGAGTACTTTTACAAAAGGGCTTTAAGCCCCGCCCCACATTTCCATTGGCTGGCGTCACCGTTTATGCTAAACGGTGGCCAGCCATTGGAAAAGAGCTATGTATGTTGCCTCCCTTTGGCTTTTGGGACGGCCCACTTGGACTGGCTCGCCTGCTTTCCGTTCGTCGTAGAACGTTTTCTTATCTTTATGGGGCCATGTGTTTCAAACACATGGCCCCATAAAGACAAGAGATCCGGCTGCAGCGCGGTCCTCTTTCACTTTCGGGACCGCGCTTGGCCCCCCGCGAGCTCTCCAGGCTGCTCTCGGGTACCCTCCTCCACCCGGCCTCACTTCCTCCCTGCTTCTTCCTGTCCTGCGACGGCACTGACCGCAGCTCGGGTGTGCTTGGCATCAGCTGGAGGTAAGGCTCGGCGGTCCTCGTGCATCAGTGTTGTGGTGCAGCCTCTTAACCTTTTATCCCGTCTCTGCTCTTCAGCCTCTTCTTGCATTCCTAGCCGCTCTCGGGCTCCACGCATTGTTTGTGGGGGCGGCTGGCAGTCGGCTCTGCTCCCTCGAACTGCTCTCCTGGCGCTTGTGAATATTTCCAGCAGTAAACCACGGTCACACCTGGCTAGTAGTGCTCGCGCCCTGGGTCCGTCCTCTCCATGCCAGCTGGTCTCAGGTATTGCGTGACTGCTTCAGACGTCTAATCGATTTATTTCTATTTCAATAGAATTATTCATTTCATATATTGCCGCTCGCTATAACACGGAAGAATGCCTTAAAACTCAGCGCTGAGACTGCTAGCCATCAAAGTGACGTGCCGCCTAATAAACTCCTTTCCTGCTGCTGACTGACATAGAAGTGCAGTGCTTTACTTGGGGCGGGTCCTGCCGGTGTTATAAAAAGCACAGACATTAAAATCGCTCCCTAACCACAACACAGGCCGGAAACTGCAGTGGCCTCTGTTGTAATCTTTGGACTGCTTTACGCGTCCCGTGTGTTTACATTGGCAACACCTCTCTGACATGGGATGAGTCACATCAATAAAGTATTTCTGGCGTACATACAGTTTTAGCAGTGCGCGCGTCAGATTAGGAGCTAAAACCTGCAGAGAGTACCGCGAGGGGGTTTGGCAGTTCTCTCCCCGCACGGTGTAAAGTACAGGGACTGCGTGCAAACTGTCCCAGCCTCGCAGGAAGTACAGAAGGGACTCCGTGTTCCTGGCTCTTCCGGCCCCAGTCCTGCAGGAAGTACACTAGAAGTGCAGGGGCCCCTCGCCCAGCTGTGCAGGGAGTCCAGTGAGGAGCTCAGCCCAGCATTCCATTGCACAGCCATGCAGAGGCTGCAGAAGTGTTTAAATGCGGGGAGTACACCGGTGACTGTAAACTATCAAAGGATGCAGAGCGGAGCGCACAGTAGGGGACTCTAGGCATTGCCACCCCAAGCTCTGCATGGAAATCAGCGGGGGCCATGACACTGCATGAGACCCACAGAGCTGCCCCATAGCACTATGGGAGAGGAGAAGGGCTGTGAAGAATACACCAGGCTCTGCTCACAGTTATTTTTACATATAGCGCGATCTCGACCCGAAAGTATTGAGGTGCTTTATGTGAGCACCAGTTACGTTATGACACATTCGTTTTTTGAAGGCACGGGGGAGATTAAGTGATTTGCCCAGAATCACAGGATGTTGAGCCGACGCCGAGACTCGACCCCGGCGCCAAAGTATGCAGCTCTGGCCGTTACGCCGCATCCTCTCCACCTCACAGTACAAGAAAGTCTTGCAAAGTAAAGTGAAAGAAAAGCTCAGATATAGGGGGCAGAAAAACACACGTGTACGTCACCAGATGATACACAGCTCATAAAACAACACTACCCACAACACAGACCGGAAACTGCAGTGGCCTCTGTTGTAATCTTTGGACTGCTTTACGCGTCCCGTGTGTTTACATTGGCAACACCTCTCTGACATGGGATGAGTCACATCAATAAAGTATTTCTGGCTCGCGTACATACAGTTTTAGCAGTGCGCGCGGCAGATTAGGAGCTAAAACCTGCAGGGAGTACAGCGAGGGGTTCAGCAGTTCTCTCCCGCACGGTGTAAAGTATAGGGACTGCGTGCAAACTGTCCCAGCCTCGCAGGAAGTACGGAAGGGACTCCGTGTTCCCGGCTCTTCCGGCCCCAGCCCTGCAGGAAGTACACTAGAAGTGCAGGAGCCCCTCGCCCAGCTGTGCAGGGAGTCCAGTGAGGAGCACAGCCCAGCATTCGATTCCACAGCCATGCAGGGGCTGCAGAAGTGTTTATATGCGGGGAGTACACCAGTGACTGTAAACTATCAAAGAATGCAGAGCGGAGCGCACAGTAGGGGACTCTAGGCATTGCCACCCCAAGCTCTGTATGGAAATCAGCGGGGCCATGACACTGCATGAGACCCACAAAGCTGCCCCATAGCACTATGGGAGAGGAGAAGGGCTGTGAAGAATACACCAGGCTCTGCTCACAGTTATTTTTACATATAGCGCGATCTCGACCCGAAAGTATTGGGGTGCTTTATGTGAGCACCAGTTACGTTATGACACATTAGTTTTTTGAAGGCACAGGGGAGATTAAGTGATTTGCCCAGAATCACAGGATGTTGAGCCGGCGCCGAGACTCGAACCCGGTTCCCCGGCGCCAAAGTATGCAGCTCTGGCCGTTACGCCGCATCCTCTCCACCTCACAGCACTCCCCAGTCACTCAATGACACTGGGACTTCGGCTTTTCCTCCCCAGCCCTGAAGGGGGCGCAACAGGAAGTGCACTGGGACTGCACCTGCTCCTATGGTCCATAGGGTGACAATAGCAGGGGCAGCCAACTGAGGTTGCCCCCATGCTGAATGATGAGAAAGGGTCAACCTCTTCAGTGTCCTAGATTGGCACTCCACGTCATGAAGCACTTGCCAAGTGACGTCACATCCGCGGCGGCGTAGAAGGGAAAGCCTAGCTTCGAGTAAACCATGACGATGCTGCAGCGAGATAAGCAGCGGGGCCGCAGTCACTTCTTCCAGCCCTGCACAGCCATGTAAGGAGCGCAGAGTTCTCTCTGGCGGGAACTTTCCACACCCCTCTTCCACTTGACTCCGATACCACTGGCAAACTCTAGAGGAAAGGATGACTCTGCTGGATGCTCTACCTGTGTTTGTGCCGCAGTTCTCAGGTCTCCTTTGAGGCTTGTCTTCTTTCTGTTCCCATAATTATCTTCCTTTGTGCTCTCATAAGCACGTCCTTCTCCTCCCGCTGCCTTTCTTGCTCTTCCTTCCTGCAATGCCCTCGGTCTCTCCGAAATGAGCAGCTCTGGCTTGTTTTAATCTGTGAACAATGTTGCAACTCTTCTATTCCCACATTTATTTCACTCATACGTGCACATACCCACAATTGGAGGCATGTTGAGCTTTAGTGCAACAAACAATCTGGGGTATCACTTCTATTGGTGCACCAGGTGAAGTTGCACCAGGGCCCAGCGGCCTTAGGGGCCCACTGAACCCTGTTATTACTGTATTTTATAATTCAATCTAGCAGCCATGGGGGGCATTTCCTTTTTTGTACTAGGGCCCATGGCACACTGCATAAGCTACTGCAAACAATGCACTTACTTAAAAAATATTAGCACTTTAGTTCCTGCACAGGCTGCTGTTTAAGCTTTGCTAGGAAATCTCATTCCTTTGAAAACTCCTTAGTGGCCAAAATGATTGGACACGCTGCTGTGAAGGAAGGCATGGAGAGCCAATCAAAAAGAGACCGACTTTAAGTTATTTTGTATCTTAAAAAGCAACGGACAGACAGAAAAATAGAGGTTGTGTGCCAATATAATTAAAACAAGCATTTGCAATGCAATAGGTCTCGCATTTGCAAAAGTTTGAGCTATTGGCATTGTAAATGACAAACCTTTTATCTATGTGTTGGTTTTGAAAATTTGAGCTATTGGCATTGTAAATGACAAACCTTTTATCTATGTGTTGGTTTTATAAACAGATAAATAAAAGGCATTGTCATTTACAATGCCAATAGCTTAAACTCTCGCAAATGCGAGACCTATTGCATTGCAAATGCTTGTTTATTAGAGCGAACCTGCTGGATTCCGTATGCTCTGGCCATCTAGTCTGATTTAGTGTGTGCTTGCCAGTAGACCGTCTTACTTGGTCGTTTAAGTGAGACTGTAGGGGGAGACAGGGATCATTAATAGACTTGCCTTGTCTTAATGCTAGTAATGTTTCGCGGGAATACCTGATGGAAGTCTTGGATTTTTGTGCCACAGGACCAGAGGTTCCGGCGCTGGGCGTGGTCCAGGCGCGGACGGGCGCAGACGTGTTTGCCTTTGGCGCGCCTGCGGCGCGCCGGCTGCGCGCCTGCGTCATATCCTACTTTTGTAGTGGCCGGCTTGGATTGGGAACGTGAAAGCTAGACCGTTCTTTTTCAAAGATGGCGATTGCGTGTGGCCCAAACAGGACATGAGTCGCTTTTGTATAAATTTTATTCTTCTTTATTTAGCTTCCCCAAAGATCTCCCTCCACACAAACAGCCTGCTAATGACTGCGGTGGACCGGGGAGACTGTTGTATCTTAGCTATAGTGCTGTTCATGTCATCCACTGCTCCACCAGTGGAACCCTGTATGGATGATGTAACATGGAATGTTGGTGTATGAAAACCACAGTTGGATAAGGGCTGAGCACCATGCTGGCTGCTCCTGGTGGGTTGTATTACTGCTGTACTATTGATCTACAATAAATATTCCTAAAACATCTCAACCAGCTTGGAGTGATTACTACATATTTATGGCGACGAGTTGAAGCAAAGAATCTGCGTGTGCTACCTCTAAGGCCTTCAATTTCAAGTCTGGAGTATCTGAGGACCTACTCTCAAGCTAAAGCAACTCTTCTGTCTACAGCTGCACTTACTTAACTACTGGCTACACATCAGCCCCACCAGTGACCTCCCATCGGTCGCCCTCTACGCTAAAGTGCCAGTTCCAATCTCTACGCAGCTCAAGTCTCTGCCTTCTGTTCCTACAGCATCTCTAAAGCTGCAGCCCAAGCTCCTGTGTCTACAGAGCCTCTACAAATAAGGTTATCAGCTACTGCCTGTGCTTGTGTGGTTTCCTCAACCGAGGTATTTAGAGACTGTCTGAGTTCTTGTTTCAGCACGGAGTGAGGTTCTTCTGTTTTGCCACATCGATCTACAGTGTCTTCAATCTTGAGCATCTTCAATAAAAGAGCACCTTCTGGGACAGTATTATCCTGCCACAACCGCGTACACTGGTTGGACACATGGACCTCTCAAACACCTTCATGCTCTAGGTGGTGAGTCTATTTTTGTCTTTTACGTGGGGCACAGCAGTCACTTCATGGCTAGTTTTGTGTGACATGCGATGGCAGTTCACGCTCAAACACCTTCACGCTTGCGCAACCTTTGCGCGTCACCTAAGTTTGAGTGGTGGGA
The DNA here is from genome assembly GCA_963921515.1 of Calotriton arnoldi. Taxonomy (NCBI): domain Eukaryota; kingdom Metazoa; phylum Chordata; class Amphibia; order Caudata; family Salamandridae; genus Calotriton; species Calotriton arnoldi. Next base: position 59,998 of record CAWUFW010014797.1, read on the forward strand.
TGATCCAGTTAATTGCCACATTTCTACATTGCCTAGAACAGTTTTTTTTGGGTGTTTTACTTTTGTGGCAACAACGGCAGTTCAACCGCTACTGGACATTTTGAAAATATACGCGCGTGCACACTCACCTTCGTGTGTGCCGCCTGACTACTCTACGCCGACGTCTCTCCTTCACGTTCTCGGAACCTTCGGCACTGCTGCATTGTTTCTGTTCTCTGTTGGTGCGTAGGCGCACTGTGAGCCACCCTGCAGTGACGTCAACTGCGTGCCTCCATCTTGCGGTTTGCGGACGTTTTCTCTTGTCCTCACGGTTGGCGGCAGTTTCGTTTTTTTTTTTTCACTTCCGTTTTCTTCCAACAACCTTGCCTTTATCATCGGATCGTCTTTACCGTCGCGGTGTGAGGAGACAAGCTCTTCATTATGGGGAAAATGCAGCGGGCCCCAGCGCCAACAGCACCGGATTGGGTGTCCAACACATGTTTTACAACGTTATGTACATCGAGCACGACATCGGGTGCATGGATCAGCTGCCCAAGACAAGGACACTGTACTTTGTTTCCGGATTGTGTGGTGAGTTCTCCACAAGCTCATTTGTTTTTCCATCTTCAATCTGACATAGTGTCTGCTGCAAAGTACTTTGCTTATGGCAAGCCCATGTACACTGCATCCCCTGCAAAGTATTTTCATGTGGCAAGTCTTCTGGAGCTGTTTTGTTTTCGTCAATGTCCCGTTTACCTACTATGAACGCCTGTCCCATTGGATCACGGTGACAGGCACACCTTTGGCATTGATGTTTTACGAATTTGTTGTGGATTTTAACATATTATAGCGTTATTTTCACAGGCATTAGACATTTAGCGATCTACAGTATTTCATATTTAATGGTTGTTTCTGGTTGTGCACGTTCATAAACCGCTTTGTGTATTTTCAAGACATGTCATGTCATATGCACATTGCTATGTAATAGTCTAATTTTCCGGTTACCTCACTTTGGGCACAATATCTGTACCTCCATACGGGATAGGGGTTTTTGTCCCGTTTATTACAGTGCACGTTGTTTTTACCTCTTCATGGGGTGTTTCACGTGGGTTGTGTTTCCGCTACTCTTGTGCACAACATTGACCTCTCCACGAGGTATGTCTCTTTTGTTACAGTGCACAATGTTTTTTTTACCTCTTCACGGGGTGTTTCACGTGGGGGGTTTTCCCGCTACTCTAGTGTACAACATTGACCTCTCTACGATCTGTTTAATGGGTTCTTCTCATTTAGTTCTGTGCACAATGTTTTACCTCATAGTACACTAGGTGTGTCGCGTGGACGGTTGTCCCGCATCTACAATGCACAATCTCTTGACCTCTCCGGAGGTGTGTTTGTTGGGACTTTCCCTATCATCCTGTGCATAACATTTGACCTCCAGTCGAGGTGCGTCCTTACACGTACATGACTTTACATGACTTTTACCTTCTCTACAGTGCACATTCTTACCTTACTTAAGGTGTCTAGTGTGGGTTATTTTTTTTTATTATAACAGTGCACATTGCTTTACCTCCACTCGAGGTTGCCCATGCACAAGCAAATTTTTACTCTTGGCGAGTGTATGGTTTCATTCACCATAGTGCATGGGTTACGTTACACTGGGCGTTTGTTTTTTAATGCTTCTTGCTTCGTTTTCAACACTATAGCCCAGTGGTGTTCTCTATTTTGATTCATTCTTCTAAATTTTATGGAGAAGTATGAGTACATTCCTCTTCTTCTCTGTTGTCTTGTTTCCTCCTGATGTGGGTTGCCTTCTCGCATACTTACCTGGCCAGTAGGTGTGCAGAGGGTAGTCATTGATGGTTTCTCCTTCTATTTTTCTTTTCTTTTCTCATTTATAGAAAGGAGGATGGGAAACAGGTTATGTTTATCTGTTTCTTCAAGTTTCTTGGTTGTTTTGTTTATCTCTATCTCTGCCCTGTTTGTCCCTGTACTCTCCCCTCTATTTTGTTCTTCTAGTTTCTACATCTGATTCTATAATTCTCTTTTCTGTTTTCCTTCTGGAAGAAAGGAGGATATGTTGTATCTTAGCTATAGTGCTGTTCATGTCATCCACTGCTCCACCAGTGGAACCCTGTATGGATGATGTAACATGGAATGTTGGTGTATGAAAACCACAGTTGGATAAGGGCTGAGCACCATGCTGGCTGCTCCTGGTGGGGCTGTATTACTGCTGTACTATTGATCTACAATAAATATTCCTAAAACATCTCAACCATCTTGGAGTGATTACTACAGAGACCCCTAAGAGCTAAAGTGCAAAAGTGCTGTTCCCACCCGGTATGTCCGGATAAAAAAATGCAATTACTCAATTTTAAAACACGCTAAGAGTTATACAGGATTAAAAATACAATGAGACTAACCATAGTCAATAAAATATTAAATTCGTCTTAACACAGGGAGTAGGTAAAAAACAATGATGCTGCCCCTGTCACAAGCTAATGCTGTTCTGTCTGTCTTGTTCTATCTCGATCAGCTGCGCGCCTGCGTCATATCCTACTTTTGTAGTGGCCGGCTTGGATTGGGAACGGGAAAGCTAGACCGTTCTTTTTCAAAGATGGCGATTGCGTGTGGCCCAAACAGGATGTGAGTCGCTTTTGTATAAATTTTATTCTTCTTTATTTAGCTTCCCCAAAGATCTCCCTCCACACAAACAGCCCGCTAATGACTGCGGTGGACCGGGGAGACCCCTAAGAGCTAAAGTGCAAAAGTGCTGTTCCCACCCGGTATGTCCGGATAAAAAAATGCAATTACTCAATTTTAAAACACGCTAAGAGTTATACAGGATTAAAAATACAATGAGACTAACCATAGTCAATAAAATATTAAATTCGTCTTAACACAGGGAGTAGGTAAAAAACAATGATGCTGCCCCTGTCAAAAGCTAATGCCGTTCTGTCTGTCTTGTTCTATCTCGATCAGCCCGGAGTACCCTTAATAAAAACAACAAAGTTTTCTTACAATGCACTGTACATTTTGCCATTTTGAAATTATGTAAACAAAAGGTATTATTAGTACCCAATTAAGTGAGCAGTTGCAGTGTATACACTATCGAACGAAAAAGAATATAGGAAGGATAAAATGCTGGCTGTGGACAGTCCGAATGTGCAATTACCATAACACGAGTCAATTAGGCAATTTTCAGTTCAAGTACATCTATTAACACCGGAGTATGATAATAGCCAAGAATAAAAGAGATGAATTAAATAAAAACGTTCAAATGTACAACGATTTTCTTTTCGATGAACTTTTCCTTGGCCTACAACGTGTAAATAAGCTTCTTTTCAATGTGTTCTACTAGTTCTACAGGGTCCTGCTCTTTTTTGGTTTTCAATCATAGCATCTTCAATATGAGCAGCTGCAGTTAATGCTGCTGGCATCACTCTGCTGAAAACACGTGATCCAGCGTTGGGTAATTGTCGCAGCATGACTGTATGAGGAAACATACTTTACAATGCAGTTATAACCATGCAGTGCCTTTACCGCGCAGCTTTTATCACGCATGCTTTTTTTGGTAACTATAACTCCTACCATGAAGTAACTATAACTTGCGCCCTCGCCATGCACTGCTTTTACCCCTGCATATTAAATCGCTCATGACATAATCATTGACTACATTTATAACATACCTAATCACATCTGAAAAGCAGTCATTGTTGATAATACTGTGCATGGCAGGGGTGCGAGTTCTAGTTTCTTTAGGGTAGGAGTTATAGTCACTTGAGATACCTATAACTAGTGAATTTCAGTGGTTTCGTTAATTTCAAAAGGCATGTTTTACGTGACATTTTCACCTTTCTATAACATCCCTGAACCTTTGTTTTTTCAGTGAATATATATTAAGTGAACCGCAATACAACCGATAACATGTATGCCTCCACATCCGATGCCAGCACAATCCCCAGTGATACAGAATCAGAGCGCAGTGGGGAGGCAGCATCAAATTCAAGATCTGAGATGGGCCCTTTATCATATGCGAAGGAAATGGATTTTATCAGGGAACAACACAAGCAGTCATTACGACCGAGGAATACAAACGCGCGTCAAACAAAAAAGGAACATCCGAAGGCACGAAAGGCGCAAATGCCTCAGGCTCCAGAGGAAGGGGCAGCAGAAGAAAACCTGGCAGGCACGCTAACACCCATTGATAAAACCATAATTAATTTAACCAACATCCAACTAAACGAAGCAGAGAAACAACTACTTGCATTAGGTCTAAGTTACTGCCCGGAGAGCAATTTCAACTATATAGAAACCCGCATAGACGTCTACAAATGTATTCGCAAGCTGAAATTAACAACGTTTTTTACTATCAAGAATCACAGAATTAAAGCAAAAGATCACACCACACAAGTGCCCATTGTCGGGTTGACAGCCGGTGAAATGCCTTTGCTAAGAACGTTACATGCATTACAAGAGGAGGCACGTGACAGCAATACAACAGGTTACAGTACGCAAAGCATAGCACAGGATGAGGGAATCAATATCTCGGCACCAGGACGCAGTCCTTTCAAAGCACCATCTATGTTTGTGCCGGTCATGCCTCGTGATGCGGTAGACATTTTTCACGACAGGGTAACTGAGGAATTGAAAAATCTTTATCACAAGTCCAAATCCCGTACTAGGACTCCAAACCATCATACCACACAGTATTTTCAATTAATGGCAAAATTAAAGAATAATTCAACTGTGGTAATCAACAAATCCGATAAGGGCGGAAATATAGTCTTGTGGGACAAAGAGGACTACAAAGCAGAGGCTCACCGGCACCTCGACAACCAAGACTGCTAGAAACAAATCACAGCGGCGGAGGTCAAAAAGATAAGCAAAAATTATAAAGATGAACTTATCACCTGGAAAAGAGAGGGCCTAATATCAAAGGATGAATTTAATTTTCTCAATAATGATTTTCCTGTAATGCCAACTATTTATTTCATCCCAAAAGTCCACAAAGGAATCAGCCCCATCCCAGGAAGACCTATTATTTCTGCAAAAAATAGTATCTTTGAGTGCACTTCCAGCTATGTTAACTATTACCTACAAGAACATGTCACCAAACCTCCCACTTATATACGTGATTCTAATGATTTCCTTTCCAAACTCAATGCACAAACTTGGTCCGAGGATTATCTATTTTTAGCCTTAGATATAACCACCTTGTACACCAGCATTAGACACAAAGACGGATTAAATGCGGTGGACTTTTATTTGAAAAAGAGACCTATGTCCATGTGCCAACACAATGTTATGTTGTTAAAAATGATTCGATGGTGTATTTGCAATAATGTTTTCACTTTTGAGGGCAACATCTTCCAACAAATGCAGGGTGTGGCTATGGGGGCATGCTTCTCCCCCAGCTATGCTTGTCTCCACGTAGGCTGGTGGGAGGAGCATGTCCTACTAGTCCAACATAGGACCGATTGGGACAATCATGTTGTGCAAATGTGGAGATACATTGATGATGTATTCATCATTTGGAAGGGAACACAGGAACAGGCAAAGAAATTTGTAGACAATATTAATTGTAATTCCATGAACTTAAAGTTTATGGCACACATTGATCAAAACACCACCAATTTTCTTGATATTACTGTATTTATTGAGAACGGCAACATTGAAACATGTCTTTACAGAAAACCCACAGCCGGCAATACTCTTTTACATGCCACAAGTTTTCACCCACGGCATACTATTACTAGTATTCCGTATGGTGAATTCTTGCAGATACGTAGGGCCTGCAGTACAAAAGAAACTTTGGTTTTACACCAAAATGCTGCCAAACAGAGGTTTATTGAGAGAGGATACAATCCCAGCAAACTAGATATTGCCATCATAAAAGCCAACAACAAAGATAGACTGGGTTGGCTCAACCATAATGATAAGGACCTAATTACAGACTCCTCTAGTCATCAAACCTCAGTAGATAGACCTGTATCTAACACCACGGAAGTAGCATCGTGTAGGCTTATCACCACCTACAGTAAACAGGCCAATGCCATCAAGGGCATTATCAATGCACAATGGCCTATCGTGTTAACAGATGCTACACTCAAGCAAATACTGCCCATTAGACCTAACCTTACTTACCGCAAGGCTTATTCCATGCATAATGACCTAGTCAGAACCAGCCCCGAATGTGATAACACAATCAGTTGGCTATCAACTAAAAAAGGCTTTTTCAGGTGCAGCACGTGTCGTGCATGCAAGTTTGGAGTGAATACTACCTCCTACTCCACTGCCTTTTCTGACACTCCAATCAAACTCAGAGGTCATTTCACATGTTGTACTGAATATGCCGTTTATGTTTTACAGTGCAAATCTGGGTTACGCTACGTCGGGAGTACAAAGCTACAGGCGTATGCACGAATTTTACAACACTTACGTGCAACGGTAAACTCAGATCCCACATATCCTGTCGCAAGATATATCAAAACAGAACACAATAACAATCTTAATGTTCTTCAGTACTATGTCATAGATAGTGTACCCCCCAACAAATGGGGTGGTAATCGAGAAAAAACGTTGAGACAGTTAGAATCTCAATATATAGTTGAACTCGATACCAAAGCACCACAGGGTTTAAATTTATGCGAAGATCTGCACAACTACTTGTCATTTTTTATAACTATTTATAATTGTTTATAGTCATATATGGTTTTGTCAATCTTACCGGTAGAATTGTGACCTATCTGTATATTGATCAGTTGCCTTGACTCGGTTTGAACAGAGAAGGGTAGTATCACTGTTGGTGCCATGGAGGTCATTTTCCATAGGAATTACCATGCTTAGGTGATCTCTCCAGCTACACCGCGTGCAGTACCTGGGGGCTCCCAGGTACATTTGAGCTACGAGTCGCAGGTTTTACATTTATGGTATATTGCACTTTTACATTTTTATTTACATCAGCTGCTAACTGTATTTTAATCTGCACTTTTATCCATGTATTTGCACTTTTGCACTAGTTATCTGCACTTTAGTAACAGTTCTGCACTTTAGACTTTGACGATGTTTCTAATGAGTCTTTGTTATACATAACCAATGTGACTATGAACTATGAATCGAATGTTTACATAGCAGTATTTGCACTACGAATCAGTACTCATTAATTGAAATGTATTTATTTATGGCTCTTTTAATGATGTTTTACTATTGGCGGTAATTTTCTGACTGTATATTTACGAGGTTGTGTGTAGATATGTTTTTATGCACCATTATAAGCCCATATAATCATAGCATTTGTGCATTTGATAGTTTGTGCTTTTTAATAGGAGTCTCCGCTATGGTTTTTCTCAAAATGAACTCATATGTGGTTTTTCAAAACATTTTTAACTTTAACCTCGCATTGTTACCTCGAATAATACTATGCCATTGTTTGTAAACAGATAGTAGCATCCAAGCCGTAACTATAGCAGTATTTTCTCTTTGTCTATGTAAGTTGCAGACTCGATGTCACATGGTATAAGGGTACCTCAATAAATTCTGCACATACACGTAACGCGATCATGTGACCAAGGCCACTGCGTTGGCCGAAATGCGTCATGATCGACTGCACTTGAAACTTAAAAATAAACGCTGCATTGGCATAACCAGCTCATGAAGTCGTCCGTTTCTCTTGCCGTGCGTGAATGCACATAGGAGTGGTAATTGGATATATATATATACATATATATATATATATATATTCAGTGAAAAAAAATATAGGTTTTAGGGACGTTATAGTTAGTTGGACATTTCACTCATATAAAACCAGAGAAATTCCACCGTTATAGTTAGTTCAGCTAACTATAACTCGCGCACCCACAATGCACTGCTCATGACGTCACATATTACATCATTCATGACATGGTCAGTGACATCACTGATGACATCACTGATGACATCTCAAATGACATCACTGATGACATCATCCACGTGGAAAACTGATGCATCTCCTCATACTCTAATATAACCTTTAATACACCCACTGTAAAATACAGACAACCATTTTCAAAATCGTTAACATACCAATACTAGTTACTACATACGCACTCACTGATTGCTAGGTCTACACACACATCTACTCATTCATCCATACAATCACTCATACATGCAGTCACTCATAAATACAACACTATCATATGCACTCATACACCTATACAGACAATCACACTCCGCCACTCATCCATGCAGTTACTCACACACCTACTTAGTCATGCAAAGAATCTATCACAGTCCCATTTACTCACCTATACAATTATACACACACCACCTCACTTATTCATACAGATACTAACGCATACTTACTCTATTATATAATCAGTGATACAAGTACAGACTCATCTATACAGCCAGTCTCAAAATCACCAACTATCATGTAGAGTCCTTTATATACTTCAACTCTCACATACACTGCCTTTTACATATGTAGTTACTTGGACATGTACCACTGAGACATCCATTCACTCACCAACACACCGATACACATACTCATGCACCCATACACGTGTTTCCACATGCACTGTTGAACCATACATCCAGTGAATCAACCACTCACACATCTATGCACAGAGTCACACACCTCAGACCCACCCACACACACACTCAATCTCCCCCAAAAAATACTCAAACAACCAATCAATAACCTATATAGACACTCATATAGCTACTGACCAACCCATGCAGCAGCTTGCACAACAACAGACAGACTGATACAGACATTCACACAGTTTAGTCACCAACCCATGCATTCAGTAAGACACATTCAATCACTCACTTATACAGCCAGTCACCTTCCTACTAAATCCTCTATCCAGACACTTATACACCCACTCATTCTTCAATACACCTAGGAATATATATATAAAACATATTTAAAAATTACAGAAACACACAGTCACGGGATGATGTCATCAGTGATGTCATCAGTGATGTCATTTGAGATGTCATCAGCGATGTCATCAGTGATGTCACTGACCATGTCATGAATGATGTAATATGTGACGTCATGAGCAGTGCATTGCGGGTGCGCGAGTTATAGTTAGCTGAACTAACTAAGGGCCTGATTCACAGAACTAACTTACGTTAAAAACGTAAAGTTAGTACTTTTTGGTATTCACAGAATACAGTTACTCATTTTGGTATTCACAGAATGCGCTTACTCATTTTGGTATTCACAGAATGCACTTACTCATTTTGGTATTCACAGAATGCACTTACTCATACTAACTTTATGTCCGCACTCGGGCCGGAGATTCCGGCCCGGTGGTGGAGATTCCGGCCCAGAGGTGGAGATTCCAGCCCGGAGGTGGAGATTCCGGCCCCTTGTGGAGATTCCGGCCGGTGGCGGAATGTCCGCCACCGGCCGGAATCTCCACAACCGCCGGAATCTCCACCTCCGGGCCGGAATATCCACCTCCGGGCCGGAATCTCCCACCACCGGGCCGAAATCTCCAGCCCGAGTGCGGACATAAAGTTAGTATGAGTAAGTGCATTCTGTGAATACCAAAATGAGTAAGTGCATTCTGTGAATACCAAAATGAGTAAGTGTATTCTGTGAATACAAAAAGTACTAACTTTACGTTTTTGACGTAAGTTAGTTCTGTGAATCAGGCCCTAAAACGGTGGAATTTCTCTGGTTTTATATGAGTGAAATGTCCAACTAACTATAACGTCCCTAAAACCTATGGTTTTTTTCACTGAATTTCTAAAGTTTTTTAAATGCTAATTTCTAACTATAACGTCTGTAAAACCTATGGTTTTTTCTGTGAATTTCAAAGGTTTTATAAATGCTAATTTCTAACTACAATGTCCCTGAAACCTATATTGTTTTTAAGTAAATTTTAAAAAGACGTGCATACTTTTTGTAGTGAAAAACTAACTGTAACAGTAGTCTGTTATAAGTTATAATTTAACAATGTTTAAAACTTAATTAGCACTAATTAACATTTAAGTGTGGAAAATGTGTGACGCAGCAGCTATGATACCTGACTTCGAACAACAGCGTTCACAGTTCGATTCCCGGCTCCAGCGGCACGTTAGCCCACCACTATGTCACTGTGGGCAACACCTTGCTTAATCTTCCCGACGCCCCCGAGCGCCGGCACACCTTTCCGAGGGAAGCTGTACGCTTTACAAATGCTGGCATTTTTTTAATTTAAAACCATAGTGATGAGAAATATTAGCACGTATTTTTTTTTTCTATTCTGAACGATATTTTTTTTTATGTCTTCTATTTAGAATTACGGCAATTAATAGATGTTTGTAGTCATGAGAATGGAAATGACACGGTTTGCCGGGTAACAGTTTTTAAGCTCTCCAACGTATGTACATATTAAGGACCTTATACGTGTTAGGATCGAAATCGAAACCTTTACCGCTTCACATTTTGTAACTTTTCCCAACACGTGCACAAGTTAAACAGTGAAAACGTGAGCACGTGTCAACTGTAAAACGTGACATCTAAATGGGCGGAGCCGCATCTTCCTTCCATAGACTACTCAATAACCAAAAAGTATATAAACCACACCCGTTGTTTGATTAGTTTCGTTTATGCGAGTTATTTACGCGTGTCCATTCTGTGATGCACGTTCCCTTTTCTAGCGTCGGATTCTTGTTTTGCGGCAACAAAACATATTCCAGAGTTGTAAGTTGTTTGATTATGGCATAGTAGATATTTATAATACGTAGCTATTTGTCAATATTTAAACATTTGTATTTAGAAAAAAGTGTTATTGGTTGTTTTTGCCATTTATATGTAACGTCAGCAGCTTGTTTTCAGAAACAGACAGAATACAGCAAACATTGTTCCTTTTCTGGCTCCTTTGAGATCATATAGTGTGACTTTGTATATTATAATATTGACACTGTACTTGACCTCAGAGGTGTTGGTGACCCGTCGGCGCGAAGACTAAAGATTTATATGTAACGTCAGCAGCTTCTAGTTTGTAGTCTATTTCCCCCTTGAGATCATATAGTGTGAGTATGTATATTATAATAACCACACAATATGATCTCAGAGGAGTTTGTGACCCGTCGGCGCGAAGACTAAAGATTTATATGTAACGTCAGCAGCTTCTGGTTCTTACTCTGTTTCCCCCTTGGGATCATATACTGTAAATATGTATATTAAAATATTAACAGTCATTGTGATCTCAGAGGAGTTTATGACCCGTCGGCGCGAAGACTAAAGATTTATATGTAACGTCAGCAGCTTCTGCTTCTTACTCTGTTTCCCCCTTGGGATCATATAGTGTGAGTATGTATATTGTAATATTCACAGTCATTATGATCTCAGAGGAGTTTATGACCCGTCGGCGCGAAGTTCAAAGATTTCGAAGTCCCGGATAAAAGAAGCTCTGAACATATTCACTGCTGGAAAGTATTTTGTTATTGATCTTGTTTTGTGTTCATGACTTTATTTTCCTTTTCCTTTTTGTGTGCAATCAGTGTCACTCTCTATATTGTAGTAGAGTGTCATATTTTCACACAACAGGAATTGGAGATTTGTCGCCGCCAGGAGTAAACCATCTGAAATACAGCTTACTGACCTTTATAACTTACTTGATCAGATATTTTTACAGTGAGAATATTTTTCGAAATTGCAGTTTAAAAAAGATTGTTTGCATAGACACTTTCTTACTGAATGCCTTTGATAAACCCTACATTTTTGAATGATTTTTTGGTATTTCTCTTTTTCTCTGTTGTGGTTCCTATTCTCGTTCTCCCTATAGAATTGATAGGAATAGTAGTGTATATATTACTACTATCCTATATGTTCTTAAAGGAGTCCGTGATCTGTTAGCGGAGCAGTGAGCGACCTCTAAGCACTACGACTGAACTTTCCAGAGTTCTACAGAATAGAAATTGTAAGAAATGATGAAGCGTACATTTCTATGTAATATAAAGTCATTTGTGTTTAACAGTTTTTTACTTGTTATTGTTCTTGTGACCTGAGATGATGTAGTGCGGGAGTGTTTCTTGTAGCACTTCTTTTCTACTTTATCTAAAAGTAACTCATGCCCTCTTATATTATCAAGAATATGGGGCAACACTTTTACAAACTATAGCAGAAAAAAAGGGAGGGTGTGGCCACGCTTAAGGGATATTTTATGAATTGCGTTTTTATTTGTCACCTCTTTGATATATACAGCTTCAGTTTTCGAAGAAAGTTTATTTGTAATTGCTTAATAAAAACTGTTTCAAACCTAGACTGAAATTTTTGCTGTGCAACCACACCTCCCCGTCAGAAAAGTAAACACCACATTCTAAGTAAATAGTGCTACTGGGAAGTATCCCACCCGCAAACTTAATAAAAAGAAGACCACAACACACTCTGTTATTTTCCCGCCGTGATTTGTACACCCCACGCCAATTATATAAATGGCCCTTAAAATATATAAAAAACTATTTTTACCTTCACAATCCCTGTTCACCACCTTGTGACCACTTTACAGAGTTAATAGTGTTCCTACCCTCCCCGCTACTACTTTGTTTTCCCGTACTCCATTGAAGTGCATCACAAAATGCTTCACAACAGTCAAACGTTCCCAGCCAATAATGAGCAAGCTTGTACTCGGAACACTTTAGCCAATAAAATGTCCATGGTGTTCCGCAGAGGGGAGGGAATCGCTGCCAACACTTCTACTTTTAATGCTTCACAGCCAATGAACATTAAGCTTGGGAAGGTCCTGCTTGGAACACATTACCCAATCAGATGTCCCTGATGCTCCGCGGAGGGGTAGAGAATGGCTGGCAACACTTCTACTTTCAATGGTTTACAGCCAATGAACATTAAGCTTCGGAACTTCCTGCTTGGAACACGTCAACCAATCAGATGTCCCTGCTACTCCGTGGACGGGGAGGAAATGGCTGGCAACACTTCTATTTTCAATGGTTCGCAGCCAATGAACATTAACCTCTAGAAGGTCCTGCTTGGAACATGTGAGCCAATCAGATGTCCTTGCTACTCCGCGGAGGGGAAGGGAATGGCTGGCAACACTTTTGCTTTTAATGGTTCGCAGCCAATGAACATTGAGCTCGTTGTTGGAACACCTCAGCCAATTAAACGTTAATTTTGTTCACTGTCCGTGATAAAAGTGAACACCGCATTATAAGTAAACATTACTGCGCATTATATTAAAGGAAGGTAAAGGAAGGCTGCAATACGGCGCATTGTTATTTTCCCGATATGATTTCCACAGCCTACTGAACATTGCCGCAATACCGCGCATCGTTGTTTTGCGGACGTGATTTCCAGAGCCTACGCAACATTCACACTACCTGTGTGTGCACCCTACACACTGCTTGCGGCAATACCGCGCATTGTTTTCCCGACGGGATTTCCAGAGCCTACGCAACCTTGCCGCAATACCATGCACCGTTGTTCTGCGGACGTGATTTCCACGGCCTACACAACATTCAAACTCCCTGCCTCTGCACCGTACAGACTGCTTAAACTAAGACCACAGTGTTCCTACTATACCCTCTTATACAATTATTCTCTTATTTTTCCCCCTACGCCTTTCAACTCAGTCACAAAATGGCTGCCAACACTTCCTAGTTTCAACAGTTCGCAGCCAATGAGCCGCACGCTCGTGCTCGCAACGCCTCAGCCAATCAGATGTCAGAATTCTCAAATATCGATATCTGTAAATTTTGATATTTCTCTAAAACTACTGAACGGACTTACCCCATTTAAACAAAAGCGTGCTTTCTGGACCAAGACCTTTCTCCCTGCCAAATTTGACGTAATTCCGTTCAGCAGTTTGACCTGTAGCCTTGTCTAAAGTTTCCTATGGAAATTGCATGGAGTAAACACGTTTTGGGACCCCCCTTTTTTCTCAGCCCCCTCCTTGACGAATCACCCCCAAATTTCAACATAGGAGCTGATCTGAAAAGAGAAGTTTTTGGGAAAATTTCGTAAACGTTTATCAAACGACGCCAAAGTTATAAGCAAATCAAAAACGCTTTTCCTATAGAAACGTGGTCCTAACTATAACTATCTACTGGCGACCGCCAGTAGATAATTATATATATATATATATATATATAGATGTGACCAAGAGCTGTTGAGCTCGAAACGCCTCTTTTTTTGTGCCCAAAATAAAATATCGAATTTAAGAACCTCGGATCGGTGTGGCTCGTGCTTACTGGATTGTGTAAGCGTGGTGGTGGATATATATATATTACAAATAGGCTGGGGTCTGGGGCCTGCGGCCCCCAGGTCCGAAATCAGCCTGGGGTAGGGGGGCCACGTGGCCCCCCCACGTGGCCCCCTCCCCAAATATAATTCAAAAATGGTCAGCCCAGGAGAAGTCGCTGGAGGCCCGTCCCCTTTCTCGACCATTGTGCAAAGGGGCCTGCTGGCGCACAACTTGTTGGTGAATAAAGTCCCCTTGGATGCTGAGGGTCCTTGTGGGGCCAACAATGCTTCCTGTTAACTCCAGTAAGTCCCACACAGTGGGATTGCTGAGAGGTCACCGGAGGCAACGCCCCCTTTCTCTACCACTCTGCAAATGCACCTCCTGGCACACTACTGCTTGGGGGATGAAGTCCTCGTGGATGCTGAGGGTCCTTGGGGCCAGGAACCTCTCCTGTTACCTCCAGTATGTCCTACACAGTGGGATTACTGAGAGGTCTTTGGAGGTCCTGCTCCCTTTCTCTACCACTCTGCAAACGCACATCCTGGCACTCTACTGGTTGGGGTATGAAGTCCCCTTGGATGCTAAGGGTGCTTGTGGGCCAAGAACCCCTCCTGTTACCTCCAGTAAGTCCCACACAGCAGAGCGGAGCTGTTTTGGAGGCCAGCTCCCCTTTCTCCACCACTCAGCAAATGCACCTCCTTGCACACTACTAATTATGGGATGAAGTCATCTTGGATGCTGAGGCCCTCGGGGTCCAAGGATCCCTTCTGTTACCTACAATAAGTCCAACACAGTGGGATTGCTGAGAGCTGGTCAGAGGCCCTACCCCTTTCTGCAACACTCGGCAAATGCGCCTCCTGGTTCACTACTAGTTGGGGATATGAAGTCCTCTTGGATGCTGAGGGTCCTTGGGGGCCAAGAACCCCTCCTATTACCTCCAGTAAGTCCCACACCGTGGTATTGCTGAGAGCTGGTCTGAGGCCCTGCCCCCTTTTGCCACCACTGTGCAAACGCGACTACTAATTAAATAACCTTAAAATTCACATAAAAAAAACAAAGGTTACAGGGACGTTAGAGTTAGGAAATAGAATTTAAAAAATCTTAGAAAAACACTGAAAAAACCAAAGGTTAGAGGGACATTATAGTTAGGAAACAGAATAAAAACATCTAGAAATTCACTGAAAAAACAAAAGGTTACAGGGATTTTATAGTTAGGCTCAGATTTCACTCATACAAAACCATTGAAATTCAGCAAATATAGTTACCTGAGGTAACTATAACTTATGTCCCCACGATGCTGTGCTTATGACCTCACATATTACATCACTTATGACATGGTCAGTGGCATTACTGATGACATCTCAAATGACATCACCTAGAGAACCGCTCACATACCCACTCACACCCCATACAACCTCACATACGCCCACCCACTCAACCTCACACATACCCATTCACTGACCCACACAAGTACTCACACAACCACTCACTCCTCCATAGAGCCACTCACACACCCACTCACTCACTCATACAGCCACTCACACAACCATTCACTCACTCATATAGCCACTCATAAAACCGATCACTCACCCACACAGCCACTCACACAGCCAAACACTCACCCATATTGCTACTCACACATAGACCTATTCACCTATACAGTCACTCACATACCCACTCACAGCTCACACAGCCTCTCAACACAGCCACTCAATCACCCATGCAAGCCCTCACACACACACTCATACACCCACACAATAATTTACATACCCATTCACACATCCATACAAGAACTCCCATATCTGCTCACTCACCCATATAGTCATTCATCCAGACACTCACTCTCTAATACAACCACTCACACCAACTTACTTAGCCAAACACTCACTCAAACAGCCACTCACTCACCCATACAGCCACCTGCACCCCCAGTTACTCACTCATACAGCCATTCAGACACACACACACTCACTCACCAACACAGCATCTGACTCTCCCACTTAGTCACCAATATAGTTACTCACACACCCACTCACTCACCCACACTGCTACTCAGATACCTACTTGTTCACCCATAAAGACATTCACACACCCACTCACACACCCATACAGCCACTGATACACCCACAAAACCACTGACACACTTACGCACATACCCATACAGCCACTCAGATACCCACTCACACACACCCATACAACCACTGACACAGTCACTCACACACCTACAGACCTAATAAGATAACCACTCACTCACCCATACAGTCACTCATGCATCCACTCACATACCCATACAGCCACTCACACACCCAGTCACTCACTGGTACAGACAGTCACACACCCACTCAGATTACACATTAGAGATAGTATCACTCATTAGTAGTACAACTAGTATACTAATCTAACTTTTGTGCTAGGTTAGTATATTTTTTTATCACCCATAAACTCTTAAAAACACTTACACTCATGTGATGTTATCAGTGATGTCATTTGAGATATCGTCAGTGATGTCACTTACCATGCCATGAGTGATGTAATATGTGTTGTCATAAGCAGTGCATTGCGTAAGTTATAGTTAGCTCAGTTAACTATAACTGCTGAATTTCTATGGTTTTGTATGAGTGAAATCCAAGCCTAATATAACGTCCCTGTAACCTCTGTTTTTCAGTGAATATTTATATATTTTTAAGAGTTTAGGGTGGGTGGGGGTATAGGTCTGTAAGGGTCATTTTAGGGTTTAGGAGTGGGTTAGGGTATTGGTTTGTGAGGGTATTTTTAGGATTTAAGGGTGGGTAACAGTATTGGGTGGAAAGGGTATTCTTAGGGTTTAGGGGTGGGTAAGGATATCGGGTGGAAAGGGAATTTTTAGGGTTTAGGGGTGGGTAAGTGTATTGGGTGATAAGGGTATTTTAGGGTTTAGTGTTGGGTAGAGGCATAGAGTGGTAAGGGTATTTTTATGGTTTAGGGGTCAGTAGGGGTATAAGATGGTATGGGTATTTTTAGGGTTTAGGGCAAGGTAAGGGTATTGGATGGTAAGGGTATTTTTTGGTATGGGTATTTTTAGGGTTTAGGGCAAGGTAAGGGTATTGGATGGTAAGGGTATTTTAGGTCTTAGTGGTGGTTAAGGGTATTGGGTTGTAAGGGTATTTTTAGAGTTTAGGGATGGGTAAGGGTATTGGGCTGTAAGGCTGTGTAAGGGGTGTGTCAGGGTATTCGGTGAAATGGGTATTTTTTGGTTTTTGGGGGTGCAATGGTATTGGGTGGCAAGGATATGTTAGAGGTTTGAGTTGGCTTGGGGCATAGGGTGGTAAGTGGTAAGGGAAATCAGTAAGGAAGGATGGGAGTGGATTTCCCCGATAAAAAAATTAAGTTATTTTTTAAAATATGAGCACTTTTGTAATATATATATAATCTATATATTACAAAAGCTCTCATATTTTAAAATATGAGCACTTTTGTAATATATATATATATATGTATATATATATATATATATAGCGACAACTCCGTCAAACACCTTGGATTCCTTCCCAATAAAACGGAGCATGGACCACGAAATAGTGCAGCAAGTATTCTTTATTGTTCACCGACCTCTACAGCCATGACGTGTTTCAGCCCGTCAAGGGCCTTGATCACATGACACGCTCTGTCAGGTAGGTAGTTTTTTTATACCGTTTTTTTCCCCATTTTGTTTTTGTTTTTTTTGTTGCTCAACCAGTGTTTACTGAAAGTGACAGGTGCATTAGGCTAAAAAATCATGGAAATGGATAACAGATTCAGTGGTTGTTCCAAGAACTTAGCAATACAACTCTGTTAAAATACATTGTGTCCAGGTAAAATACCATAATGGGTTGCTTTACTTAAAATTCCATTATGTTGATGGTAAAATTGTCACAACCATTAAAATCAGTACTGAAATTTGCTAAAAACCTCTAAAAACTGATAGTTAAAACTGGGGTATTCATGAAAACAGTAAAAACCCTTGACGTGGTACATCCCGGTATAAATACCTTGATGCTGAAAACCTGAAATATCAGTCATATTACATATCAGATGGGTGCAAATTTCGCAATACAGTACTATTGATGTAAACAATCCCATGTAAACCTAATGACTTAAAGTGCGTGTGCTGGTGCAAAATCCTATATTAGTGCTTAAAATTCTAAAACTATGTGTGAAAAAAACTACTAACTAACCCTGTGTATAAAAATTTGTATAGCGGTAGCAGACAAAATAATTTGACAAATGTCAAAAAATATTGTTTAGTTTGTGAGTTTTAGTTTTTAGCAGGCCTGCTAGGATTATAACTTTACGAGGTTTTTTGTCTTAAAGTGTTATAAACAAGTGTAAATTTCTTCTGTGGCATTCAGACCCCTTGGTTGTTTAGTATCGAGGTTGATGATGTAGTTGGCCTCTAGTAGTCTGAGTACTCTTTCTCTGTCGCCCCCTCTTTTGCTTGGTGGTACAGAGTCTATTAAAAAGTAGCTCAGGCCTTTCGGGTCTGCCTCATGCGCCTCACTAAAGTGTCTGGCTACTGGATAAGTTTGGTCTCGGTTTTTTATCGCTCTTATGTGCTGGAGTACCCTTTTGTGTCCCTGTAGTATAGTACTACCGATGTAACGCAACCCGCAAGGGCACTCCAGCTTATAGACGACATATTCAGATTTGCAGCTGAGGGATTTGTATATATATATATTACAATAGCGCTCATATTAAAAAAATTACTTTAATGTTTTTTATCGGAGAAATCGGGGAATATATATATATATATTCAATGAAAAAAACCAAAGGTTACAGGGACGTTATAGTTAGCAAATAGATTTTTTCAAAAAACCTTAGCAATTCACTGAAAAAACCAAGGGTTACAGAGACATTACAGTTAGGGTCAGATTTCACTTGTACAAAACCAGAGAAATCCAGCAGTTATTTTAGCTGAGCTAACAATAACTTATGCACCCGCAACACACTGCTTATGACCTCACATATTACATCACTCATGACATGGTCAGTGACATCACACATGACATCACTGATGCCATCACTGATGACACCATCCAGTGGGTATAAGTATTTTGTAAGAGTTTATGATTGCTAAACATATATACTAAGGTACTACAAAAACTTAAAGTAGTATACTGGGTGTACTACTAATGAGTGATACTACTTTAATATAAATCATGTGAGCGGCTGTGTGACTGTATGTATCCTTGTGCGTACCGGTGTGTGAGTGGCTGTATGGTTGTACTTATTTATTTATTTGCAAAGTTTTATATAGCGCTGGCTAGACCCGAAGGTATCAGAATGCTTTACATGAGGATCAGTGAGTTACAGGTTACATAATTACATCAGTTACAGGAGCCAAGTATAGACAAAAGGAGAAAACAAAAGACATGAGATTACACAGTAATATGAGGTATTAGCGTGTAGAATAGCCAAGATGCACGTCTTATGGGGAAAAGGAAGGTAAGGTAGAGGGGGAATGGTAAACGGGTAAGGAATGCAGAAAAGTCAGGCAGACCGGCAAGGGGGAAAATTGCAACAGGGGGAACAAAGCAGTCAGGGTAAAAGACAGTATATGAGGGGAGGGGTGTGGGAGGTCAAAAGGGGGGGTAGTAGACTAGAAGAGAAGGATAAACAGGCGATAGGTCAAAACCGCCAAGTTGGAGGACCCACAGACGCCGATAGCAATTATCCCAAAATGGCTGGATATAGAGACACAAATCAAAGGTAGCTGAACTCCACGGCTCCAAGCAGTGCTGGAAAAGGGGAGGCAGCCAAAGAATCATGGAGGGAGGAGGTGGGGGAGAGAAGGAAACACAACGGGGAGATGCGGAAAAACAATGTCAGATGTCCGGCTGGGTAGGCGACAGCTGAGGGAGTGAACCAGAGCCAGACTCCTCTATAGCTGCATGGGACAGCTCCACCGGGCATCGGCCAAGGTTGTTCAGGCTCTGCAGTAAGAAAAAAACAGTTAAGGTATCCACCCAGTGGGCCTTGTCATAGTTCCAATGAAAAACACTGGTCCTGGTGTTACTGGGAAGCGCCGTCCGTAATGTCCTCCATCTCGCCACCAGGTCAAGAGTGGTGAGAGGAGAGGTGGAAGGGACATATTCCTAAGTCTGTATATTGTGGGAGAACCCATCGTTCTTGCCTTCAGGCCTCTAGGCTCTAGATCTAGGATCAAGGTCAGTACTTGGGGGAGCCCCACTGCGTCTCCAGGCTGGAAGCGCCCGAGCCAGAAGTAGTCCGTGTGTCCAGGTCAGGCCACCGAGCTAATTCGCCCTCAGGAGTTCCACACTTGGGCACCGCACCATTTATGCAAACACTTGCCCGGCCAGACCCCCGGCAATGCGCTGAGTCAATCTTGGAACCCCACCAAGGCAGGAGATGCTGGTGCCGGTAATGGAGTCTCCGGGCGCCTCCTGGGCCGGGCCCATAAGCGGAGGGGGCTCAGCCCGGTGCTCCCGCTTTGTGCACTCACCTCCTGGGGCCAGCGGAGGTCTGGGCCGAGTCTCAAGGCCTCCCAGAGCCAGCACGTCGCTGTGCGTGGACCTTCTCGCACCCCCCCGCAGGAGCCGCACAGGACTGTGTCGGGGGAGGGGGCCGCCAGGACAACAGCCGGGAGCTCCGCAGTAAGCCCCCCAGGTGAGGGGGTAGGGCAGACGATGTGGCGGCAGCAGGATACTGCGTGAGTCGCGGGCACAGCAACTCCTTCCCTGCTAAGTCCTGATGGATGAGGCCTCCTGCCAGCAGTGGCGCCGGGGCCTCGCGTGGGGGTCGCCGGGATGGACGCAGCTCAGGTGATGCGTTTGGAGAACCCCCTCGTCTAGTCACTGGTGCTGCGGGCTGTCGGCCACCATATTAGGGTCAGGCACGCCAGGCAAATAGCCGGTGGGCTGCCGTTTCCCAGTCAATGTCCTGCATACTGGCCCCAAAATGCACTGCCGCCTCCCTTCGGTCCCGTCTGATCGCCGAATACAAGTGGTTGTGTAAGCAGCAGTGTGGGTGAGTGAGATGCTGTGTGAGTGGCTGTATTGATGATTGAGTGGGTGTGTCAGTGGATGTATGAGTGGGTGAGGGATGGTGTAAGTGGCTCTATCAGTGGGTAAGTGGGTGTTTAGTGACTATATGGGTGAGTGAGTGGGTGACTCAATGGCTGTATGAGTAAGTGATGGGTGTGTAAGTGGCTGTATGGGTGAGTGAGTGGCTGTTTGAGTAGGTGTTTCGTTACGTGACTTCGTGTGTGAGTGGCTGTATTGGACAGTAAATGTCTGTGTGAATGGCTGTATTGGTGAGTGCAGGAATGTGTGAGTGCTTGTATGGATATGTGAATGGGTATCTAAGTTGTTGTGTGAGTGAGTCTATGAGGGCTTCTATGGGTTAGTGAGTTGCTGTGTTGAGAGGCTGATTGGGTGAGTGAGTGGGTGTGTGACTTTGTAGGTAAATAAGTGGATGTGCAAGTAGGTGTATGGGTGAGTGTTTGATTATGTGGCTGGCTGTATGGGTGAGTAACTGGTTGTATGAGTGGCTGTATGGGTGAGTGAATGGTTATGTGAGTGGGTGCACGAGTGAGAGAGTTAGTGGGTGTGTGAGTAGCTCTATGGAGTATTTAGTGGGTGTATGAGTACTGGTATAGGTCTGTGAATGGGTATGTCAGTGGTTATACGGGTGTGTGAGTGGATGCACAAGAGGTTGTATGGGGTGTGAGTAGGTGTGTGAGTGGTTCTGTGGATGATGTTTTCAGTGATCTTATCAGTGATGTCATTTGAGATGTCATCAGTGATGTCACTGACCATGTCATGAGTGATGTAATATGTGAGGTGATAAGCATAAGCATAAGCAGTACATTGCGGGTTTGCGAGTTATAGTTAGCTCACTAACTATACTTGCATAATTTCTTTTTTATTTTTTTATATTTTTATCAGGCCATGATATCAACGTGAAGAAATAATTAATGTCTAATTACAATATGCCTTATGTATAAAAGAAGAAATTAATTGTTTACATACATAATATTCAAAGTTCATATTACATATTAAAAACTAAAAGCGATCATTGCTTAGTTAAATGGTAAGAGTAAATAAAACATTCAGAAAATAGCGGGCATGGTAGAATATACAAAGAGTACTGAAAGTACTAAAAACACAGAGAATTTATAATTCATTGATTTCCCCTTTCATCATTCACATAATCTATTATGGCTCCCCAAACTCTTAAACCCAGATTCCTTCTGCGAGGGCCCTTGAGGGAATATAGATTGTGCTCTAAACTGAAGAAAGCTAAAAACCTAGCTTTCCACATTTCAAAAGAAGGTGATTCTTTCTGCAGCCATGCTGAGGTAATACAGAGCCGTGCTACAGCAGTGGCCTTAAATATAATAGATCCAACCTTTGATGTGCCAAGCCTAGCCAATTATTCCTCTGCCAAGCCTAGCAACATGGCCTTCGGGGTTAGCGTAATTTCTACCCCCGTCACGGAAGTTAAAAAAAATTCTATCCCCACTAACAACAGCTGTAGTTTTGTACATGCAAAAAACACATGGATACTGCAAGCTGCATCGGCTCCGCACCGGAAGCATTTACCGTCATTGACCCCGCCCCACTTCAGCATCTTTAAGGGCGTATGATACAGATTGTAGATAGTTTTATAATGCTGGGCCCTTAGACTTGAGGAAATCAAAATTTCCCCTGCCATGTCAATCGATCTCTGTAAAAGCCCCTCACCGTGCCCCAGTCTCTCGTTCCATTTCTTATCATGCTCTTCCCGGTCATCCTCCTGCAATTCCAGAAGGCTTCCGTAGAGACATCCTATTTTCTGCCTACGTTTAATAACTTCAATCATATCCTTTTCCCCATATCCCCCAGCTGCAGTTTCTTTTTATCTAGATAATCCCGTATCTGTAGATACTTAAAAAATCTCCATTTGACAATCCATAAATTTCCCTCAGTTGCGCAAAGGTGTAAAGGTTGCCATTATTATAAAAATCCCCAATGATCGAAATCCCCTTTAATTTCCACCTACCCATAATCGTATCCCAAAAAATAGGGGGTAGTAGCTGTGTTGCGTGAATAGGAGTATATTAATTAATTTTCCCAATTTTCAAATACTTGCAAACCTGTTTCCAGACTTTAAAAGCTGCCCCTAATACCTTAAACCGGGTCTTTTTGAAATAGCTTGGCTCAAGTACCTTTAAAAAACAGCTCTCAGCTTCTGCACCTAGCAGCATATGGAAAATAGAAGGAGCATCAGCTGAATTGTTCCTTTTTTCTCCGGTTAGTAGAATGCTCATATTCTGAAGAAGGGCAGCATAATAATAGAGCACGAAATTAGGTACTGCCCACCCTCCTCGAGATCGGGGGAGAGTCATATACTTCATTGCTCTCCGAGTTTGTTTCTGACCCCACATAAACCTTCCACAGATAGATTGTAGATTTTGTAACTGTATTCTACTGAGCTCTAACGGAACCGCCCTAAAAAAGTACAGCACCTTAGGCAGAATATTCATTTTCAGCACGTTACAGCGCCCTACCAGTGAGAGGTGTAGACACTCTATCCTTCCTAGTTCTTTCTCAATTCCAGCCAGCAGTGGGTCCCAATTCGCGGAAACTAAATCGCCTAGTGATGCTCTAATTTTAATACCTAAATAAACTGCCTCCTGTGCAACTCTCAGATCATTAAAAATAGCCTCATTTGTACAAATAATCTGTGTTTTACCAATGTTCAGTTTATACCCTGACATTAATCCAAATGAGTCTTCCAGCCATTCTATTTCGGGCATGGCTGTAGCGGGTTTTGTGGTGACAATCGCTACATCATCCACATAAGCCAGAACTTTATACTTTTCCTGTTGAATCTGTACAGGTTGTATAACCATACTCTGTTCTATTTGGACCAATAAAGGATTAATATAGAGCGCAAATAATAAAGGTGAGTTCGGACAGCCTTGCTGTGTTCCACGGGTTATAGAAACAGGTTCGGACTCCAATCCCTTCACACAGATTCTAGCCACAGGGTTCCTGTACATTGTTTTAATTGCATTAATAAAACCGCAACCAAACCCTAAGCGGCCCATGACTACCCATATAAACTCCCAAGAGATATGGTCAAACGTCTTCTCGGCATCAAGAAGTATCAATCCAAGTGGTTTATGTTGAACTTTTGCTATATCAAGCATAGTCACCACCCGATTAATATGATTGACCGTGCCTCTTCCCGGGATAAAGCCATGCTGATGTATTGAAACCAAGGGGGTTATTACCCTAGATAGCCGTGCTGCCAAAACTTTAGCATAGATCTTGCCGTCACAATTTAGAAGGGAGATAGGTCTATATGAACCAGGAAGAGTTGGTGCTTTGTCCCTTTTCTTAAAAATAATAATATTAGCAGAATCACATGATACTGGCGCCTGTCCTTGTTGAGCAGCCTTAAAGACTGCCAGCATTTCTGTCTTAAGTTCAGATAAAAAAACCTTATCAAAATTCCAATAGTAATGTATCAGGGCCGGCTGCTTTACCCATTGCTAGCGAATTAATAGCACTCTCAATCTCCTCCTGGGTTATAGACTTCTCTAACTCTGCCGCATCTTCACTACTCAATGTCTGGTTAAACAGATCTTGCGGTAAACAAAGGACTGGATTTTCCTCTGTTCTATCCTCCCCTGTGTTCAAATCTTGATAAAAGGATCTTAAAGCTGCTAAAATCTCAGGGGGTTTACTCACTAATTTCCCAGCAGAGACTTCTATTTGCGCAATGCCCCATTCAGTCTCCCTATTCCTGATTCGTTTAGCTAAGCATCTCCCAGCAGTCTCCCCAAATTCGTAGCATTCTCTCCTATGGGTTAAATATCTGGAGGCGATGTCTTTAGACCATAATAACTTAATCTTTGCCTTACAGCGGGCGACAGTGGCTTGCGCCACAGAGCTTGATATCTTATCAGTTACACATTGTATCAGGCCACATTCAGCCCGCCTGAGATCATCGTAGAGATCCTGGAGCAAGATATTATGCTGTTTTTGCTTATGTATGCAGAAGCTCAATATTTCCCCCCTGAGGCCTGCCTTCAGAGTATCCCATACTACAACAGGCGAAGCCGTATTCCTATTTATATCCAAAAAATACGTAATCCAATTCTTCATATAGAGCACAAAAGTTTCATCAGACAGTAATTTCCGATCAAAAGTAAATCGTCTCTGTGGCCTAAATAAGCTTTGGATCGATAAATCCATGACCACTGGGCTATGGTCGGAAGTGAGTCTGGGAAATAATTGAGTTCTGGCCATAGCAGCCTGCCCTCTAGAGACAAAAAAATAATCCAGTCTCACCCACTTGTTATGGGGGCAGGAAAATTATGTAAATCCTGGATCCGGATATCTATTTGTAAATCATAAATCTTCTAACCCATGCTCCAATACTAGCTGCTGTAGAGCCTTAAAGACTTTAGGTTTCCTCCCCGTGTATATTCCGTTGTTGGTTTGTAGTTCTGGTCCAGCTAGATGTATATTAAAATCTCCGTACAGTATTAAAGGAGTTGCCCATGATGCCAACTCAATATTAAGCAATTCTAAAATCTGTGCTTCATCCATATTTGACCTGTATACCGAGCATATAACAAATTTCCATTCCCCCACAGCACATTCAGCAATGGCCCACCGGCCATATATATCTGCCATCACCCTACCCACCAGCCGCACACAAGATTTGGCCAGTATAGCGACGCCCCTAGTTGTAGCACTGTGTTGTGTGCACACTAATACCGTGTATCCCAATTCAGCCACAACCCCTCGATTCTCCCATGAAATACGTGTTTCCTGAAGACATACCACATCGGGATAGAAACGTCTCAATTCTCACGCAACACGCTGCCTCTTAACCCTATCGTTTAAACCTGACACATTGAATGTACATACCCGTAGTCTCCTTTTACCCTCCATCTTCTCAAGACATACTCCTCCTGATTAAACACAGCGGGGCAGATTTACAAGCCCCCTGCGCCACCAGTACGTCACTTTTCGTGACGTACTGGTGGCGCAGGGGGCTCCTCCATATTTACAAAGACAGGAAAAGCCACCCTGCGTGACTTTTCCTCTCCTTGTAAATACGGCCCCTTCACACGCAGCACTTTGCGTTGCAGGGGCGTGCCATGGGTGTTGCGGTGGGTGTTCCAACGCAACACCCATGGAACAGGACACATCTCCAGATTTACGAGAAATCGTAAATCTGGAGATGCGTCTGAATGCTATGCCACCCTAGAGGTGGCATAGCGAGGCGCAACGAGGAGAAATGTTTTCATTTCTCCTTGTTTTTTCCTCTTTCAATGCGTGCTGCATTCTACAGCATGCATTGAAAGAGGAAAATGCCTGTAGTGATTGTTTTTGTGCAGGAAGGTGCCCCTTCCTGCACAAAAACAATCTCCCCACGACGCAGGCATCCTTGCACCACGGTGCAAGGGTGCCTGTGCCAGCGCATGGCTGCAGTTTGTGCGCCAGCACAGGGGGAAGCACAGAGATGCGACATATTCTTGTAAATATGTTGCATCCCTGTGCTTCGGAAGTGCCGCAGCGTGGCGCAGCCAAAGGGCTTGCGGTGCCACGCTGCGGCACTTCCTTGTAGATCTGCCCCAGGATTTTTAAGTAAACATTGCTCCTCCCGAGTCCACCATGACCTCTTTTTTCTTTTCTCCCCAAGCCCACCCAGACTCCCCCATCACCCTGTGCTCCCACACCTCCTCCCCCCACTCCCCCTCCCCCCTCCCCACCCCACTAACCCCTCACCCTTAAGATCAACCCCCTCCCATTCCCCCCATCAAATGAGGCATAAGGACCCAGGGTTCCTGGTGATAGGAAGCTGACAAACCCCCCCCCCATTGTTGTCCCCCCCCACCGTTCCATCAAAGGATAACCATCTAACTTTAGGAAAAATGTATGTCTGCTAAACCAAAAGAAATAATCCATATCAGTATATATTCCAACCTGACTATTCTAAATGAAATGCAAATATTCCTTGGCTTGGATTTCGGAAGTAAAGAATTGTGTTTGACCTTTACAAATAACTTTCAATTTGGCCGGGTTAAGCAGAAAAACCTGTGCTGCTTTGGCCTGAAACATTGGCATCAATTGCCGCAGCTGCCACTTCTTTTCTACTGTCGCTTGACAGAAATCAGGCCTAACGAAGAATTCACTCCCCTTTCCTGCCCTTTTCTTGTCTGGTCGTGCTAGGTCATAAATAGTTTCTCGGGCCAAGAAATTGTTCAAACAAATTAATATAGCTCTCGGTTTAGTTACCAACTGTCCTGGTCTTATTTGCTGCTTAAAAGGGAATCTATGCGCCCTTTGAACCTCTAAGTTCCAGTTCCATTGTGTGAGCACAGGGAACGCCTAAGAGAAAAGATCTACAATAAATTTCCGCACATCCGTTCCCTCCGCCCCCTCAGGGATACCCAAGACTCTCAAATTGTTCCTTCTTAAGCGGTTTTCCATGTCTGTTAACTTCCAAGTGGCATCATCCTTCTGTAGTTTTAGAGAGTCCGTGAGGGTTCTTTGAGCAATAAGTTCATCCTCCAGCGTTGAAATCCTAGTCTCTGCTTCCCCAATCCTAGCCGCAAATTCTGTGCAGGACTTAGCCACTCTTCGCATGGAGTTATGCAGCTTTCGATATGCGCCTTGAGTTTTTAGACTCTCTGCCCGAGTCTCCTCCCTGTGTGCCATGATACTTTTATAAATAGTAGAGAGTGAAATTTCCTCTGTATTTTCCACTTCCCCATCCACTGCATTACCAATAGCTACATCTCCGTCACCCCCAAGATTGGGCGAAAAGGAGTAATCCCATACCAATGAGCCAGTGGCCCCTTTAGATTCTGTCATGGATGCCTTTCCACAATCTTTCTGC
This sequence comes from Calotriton arnoldi, assembly GCA_963921515.1. Lineage (NCBI taxonomy): Eukaryota > Metazoa > Chordata > Amphibia > Caudata > Salamandridae > Calotriton > Calotriton arnoldi. Next base: position 88,035 of record CAWUFW010014797.1, read on the forward strand.
TTTCGAACAGTTAAGGGGCTAGTTAAGGATCCACCTCCTGCGCCTCCAGTGACCTCCTGCTCAAGGGGACGCTGTTGCCGTGTTTCTTCGTGCTGGGCTCACCATCGGGCTGAATTTGGGGGCATCTCTGGCAGCTTGCCATCACCCTGGTGGGACCGAAGTCCCAGGGAGTACTGTCTGCCGCTGCCCGCATCCCTGCAATCCCGCACTCCACCCTGGTGGGACCACAAGTCCCAGGGTGCAACTGACACCTTCTCCCGCCACCGCTCACGAGGGGGAGGTGCTACAATCGCGCTCAAAGCGCTGCCTCGCTCCCCGCAGCGCGGGACGCTGTTGCAGTGTTTCTTCATGCTGGGCTCACCATCGGGCTGAATTTGGGGGCATCTCTGGCAGCTTGCCATCACCCTGGTGGGACCGAAGTCCCAGGGAGTACTGTCTGCCGCTGCCCGCATCCCTGCAATCCCGCACTCCACCCTGGTGGGACCATACGTCCCAGGGTGCAACTGACACCTTCTCCCGCCGCAGCTCACGAGGGGGAGGCACTACCATCGCGCTCAAAGCGCTGCCTCGCTCCCCGCGGCGCGGGACGCTGTTGCCGTGTTTCTTCGTGCTGGGCTCACCATCGGGCTGAATTTGGGGGCATCTCTGGCAGCTTGCCATCACCCTGGTGGGACCGAAGTCCCAGGGAGTACTGTCTGCCGCTGCCTGCATCCCTGCAATCCTGCACTCCACCCTGGTGGGACCACAAGTCCCAGGGTGCAACTGACACCTTCTCTCGCCGCCGCTCACGAGGGGGAGGCGCTACCATCGCGCTCAAAGTGATGCCTCGCTCCCCGCGGCGTGGGACGCTGTTGCCGAGTTTCTTCGTGCTGGGCTCACCATCGGGCTGAATTTGGGGGCATCTCTGGCAGCTTGCCATCACCCTGGTGGGACCGAAGTCCCAGGGAATACAGTCTGCCGCTGCCCGCATCCCTGCAATCCCGCACTCCACCCTGGTGGGACCACAAGTCCCAGGGTGCAACTGACAACTTTTCCCGCCGCCGCTCACGAGGGGGAGGCGCTACCATCGCGCTCAAAGCGCTGCCTCGCTCCCCGCGGCGCGGGACGTGCGCGGGCAGCGCCCGGGCCAAGGGCGGGCCCGTCCTTGCCCGTCATTGTCAGGAAGAGGCAGGGCAGGGCCACCCCTCTTTCATTCAGTACTTGGGTGGAGGACACAGTGACTGGCAAACTTTCTTTGTAATAAGGTACTGTGATCAAACCTAGCTCACGTTTCCCCTTTTCAAACATAACATGTGTATGTGGATTGCCTAAAGAGTAATTTGTCTAAGTCTAAATCTGGAGTAAGAACGCTGAGCCCCATTTTACTCTTATTTATATTAATTTGGTTTGTGTTATCTGGAATTAGGTAGGCTGTGACCTACCGGGGAGGGTCTGTTCACCTGATTTGTCATCAGTTTAACACACTGGAAGATGGGGAAAAGAAAATGTATGGAGGGTAGTGGGAGTAGTGGGGGAAGTGGGGGAAGCCTTAATGGGAGGTCTGATAAAGGTAAAAAGGCCAAGAAGGCACAGAAACATCCAGGAAGTAACTGTGTCCTTGACCGCATAGATACCTTAATTAGCGAATGTGAAAACATTCTAGAGGCTGAACCACCTGTGCGCCCCAGCCCTGACAAAATACCCAACCAGCCCCCCCTTCCAACAAAGCTTAAAGCTCGAAATACCCCCATTATCCCCACAATATTTCAGAAACCACCCAGAAAAGGGCCACCCACACCTATACCTAACACTGCGTCTAATTCGGACGGTGAGGGAAACCGCCATGTCCCTATTACTCCCCCAGATACTGACCTGAATCTGTTGGGCTCCGTAGTTCCATGCACCAACAGGTTTCAACCCTTATCTGATATGCAGGAAGCTGATAAGGAAAACATGTTGGAGCATTCCATGAAGTCGACTCCCGGCAGAGGGATAGGCTCAGGGCCTAGGTTAGAACCTGAGGACACCTATCAGCTCATTGATTCCCTCAGGCTCGAAATAGGGGCTATGAAACTGATGATTATGAATCTCACTTCCTTGGTTAACTGCCTGGTCCAAAAGGGCGACCCAGGGTTTGCGACCTCAACTATTAATAAAGCAACCCCCATTGACCAACAGTCCCAGCAAGGAAATGATATTAGATCTAAGGTATCCTCGCAGGGCAAAAATACCTGCCCAAATGGCTCTAACCTACCATCTAATGTGGCATTACCTCCAAAAGTAACATCTCCCCGTATGGAGGGCAAGAACCCAAAGAACCATAGTGTTACTCAAAGGAACATTAACTCTAATAGGCCTTTGTCTCAGAGATATCCTGCACACCCTGGGCTTATCCATGCATCTTTTGTACCACATTTTCCCCGTACTACACAACATAGGCCCATCAGGCCAATAACTCCAAATCTGGTAGAAGCACCTAAAATCTATATGGTCAATGTACCAAAGCTTAACTCCCAGAATGGACCTGAAAATGTAGATTCCCTGATTAATAAGGTCACCCACTGGATTCGGAAAGTCTGGGGTTGTCGCTCGGTTATACGAGATGACATAATTGGGGCTCGGAGGTTTTCTTCGCCAGTAGAAGCAGTGGATTACATCGAGCTTTCCTTAACTGGAATAGACCTGGCAGAAAACCTCCTCGCCCTGGAATTTCGCACTTGTCCGCCCGGTAACTCCCCAATCCAGTTTAGACGATCTCCATTGGTATGTCAGGGTAATCATGCTGAAAGGCAATTGTACATCCATTCGGAGGGCAGTGCCTCACTGGATGTAAACGACTGACTACTGCCTGACCCCCACATTGTCTCAGAGACGGTCAGCGTCTCTACAATTCATGATCCCCCAACCACCTTGGAGTCTGTCATCATCCCTGTAATGCCCATAGCCTTTACTCCCACTCACCATGTTTTGCCTAGTGGCACAGCCCGACGAGTAGTACTTTTTTAGATAACCCAACTTCAGAGGAAGTAATGCAGAACTCTAGCGGCAGGGCACATAATACCTTAGTTAGGGATCTAGTAGCAGCATCTGATCTTGCTTCACAAAAGCTAGCTGTAATATCCTGGAATATTGCTGGGCTAAGGACTAAGATCAATTCCCCCGACTGGTTATCATTCATTGATAGGCATGGCATATGCCTTTTCCAGGAAACGTGGCTGCTGGAGCCCCTCTACCGGACAGGTTATTTAAATTACCACATTCCAGCTATTAGCGGGGAAAAGGCCGTCCATCAGGGGGACTGACAATTTGGGTTCACCAAGAGATAGGCTATAATATCCAGGTGCTTCCAACTCAGAGCAGGGACATCCTTGCGATTAGACTGAAAATGGGCGCAAAGGGACACCTTGATATCTATAATGTCTATGCACGAGGTACGAATAGGGGGAAAAAGTCAGAAGTATTAGCGACTCTCGACGATCTCTTAGATTTGTATTCTAGAGATTCCCTAATTTTAATAGCAGGTGACCTTAACTCGACATTTGAGCCTCTCGTCACGGGTGAACATGACCCGGCCTGGGAGGAAGACGCCCTGTGGGGCATTCCAAAATTGGAACTAACTACCATAAAAAAGTGGTCAGAGGTAGCCATTCAAATCAATGCTATGTGTTTAGAAAATGATCTCTGGGCCTCAAATGGTAGATCCGCCTCAGATAGACAGGGTGCATGCACATTTAATAATGGTCGTAGCACTAGTCGCATAGACTATCTTCTAATTAATTTACGTCTGTGGGACGCCTTTGAGGATATGACAGTGAAGGATCGGGTTGAGAGTGACCACAATCCTTTATGTGCAACTTTTGACTTTCTCCCAGAGAGGGCATCCATCCGACCATGTACTATGATGACCACCCTTGAAGTGGTCCCCACTAACGACATGCGAAGACTGAAGTGGGCACAGTTAATAAGAAAGCCTGATACCATAGCAGCCATTAACGCAGGCATAGACGGGACATTAGCTGAGATAGAGGCTTGTGTAGCTACCTCTGAGGTTCCTGGGAACATTATCAAAATTCATAATAAATTCTTTGCCCACTTACGCTCGCACTTTATGAGGCACCATAAGAGTAATGATTCACAATGGACAAAAGGTACCTCTTAGTTTAATGAGGAATGTACTAAGGCTCGCAGGTTTCTATGGGATATGATTAAGGCTGGTGATCCGGCCATAGTACAGGCAGCTAGAGCAAAATATAGAAGGGCCCAGGAACAGGCAAAGAAAGAGTGGGATGGAAGCAGATGGCAGGAACTCAGATTAGCTTGCGCCAGTAACAATTTCAGGCAGTTCTGGAACATAGTGAAGTGGGGTAGAGGAGGCCATCCGACCACACCACAGAATCATGTAACCCATGAGCAATGAGTCAACCACTTCAAACCTCAATATGCGAGTAGTATAACTGAAGGTAACCAATCCGATCTACCACATTTGTTTTATCAAGGCACACCGTTTGTAGAGGATGAGGTTATCACTGCTGTAGGCGCAGTAACGGGTGGAAGAGCTCCAGGCCCAGACGGTATCCCGGACGATATATATCTTCATGATAAGCAAAAATGGAGCAGATATATTGTTAGAGTAGCAAATGCAATTGCTCGAAGAGCCCCGGTGCCCGGTTCCTGGAAGGGGGCGGAGATCATCCCGGTTTTTAAAAAAGGCGACAAATCGCTCCCAGGCAATTACAGGCCCATCAGCCTGATAGACTCCCTACAAAAAATAATGGGGCGGTTAGTCTTAAATAAAGTCCAAGAGTGGATTGAAGAGCGGTCCATCTTGTCCCCACTGCAGGCTGGGTTTAGATCGCACATCAGTACAATTGATCAGGTGTTTAGGTTCCAATTAATATACTGGAGATCGGTGGTCCTAGGCACCTATGCTGCCTTTGTTGATCTCAAGTCAGCCTTTGACTTAGTGTCCCGCAGGAAATTATGGATAGTGCTGCAAGAGATGGGGATGTTACCTGAATTGCTTTCCCTCATTATTAGACTTCATGAGGATAACTTCGCCCACATTCGCTGGGGTGCGCAGGGCAATGTAACCAGCTGCTTTCCCATAGAGAAAGGTGTGCGGCAAGGTTGTGTAATGGCCCCCACATTTTTTTCTTTGTACATTAATGGAATTGTAAAGTTTTTAGAGTCTACCCCAACTAATGCTCCAGTTCTAGCAGGTGTAAAAATCCCGATTTTAATGTTCGCTGACGATACATTAATTATTTCTAAAACCGCGCATGGTCTACAGCGAGCATTGAATCGTTTCGAGGAGTTTTGTTTACTACGGGGTTTGGAAGTCAATATCTCCAAAACAAAATTTATGGCGTTCAACCCTCATAAGGGATTTGGAGGAGGCTTACTTATGAATGGCCGCCCTCTAGAACAAGTTAGTTCCTTTACATACTTGGGGGTCATATTACAGAACGACATGAGATGGGATCAACATCTTGACATGGCCACATTAAAGCACCGGCAGCTATCTGGAGTTTTACAATCTGAATACAATACCTCTACAACAAAACCAGTTAGCCCGGTGCTTCAAATATATAATATGAAAGTGGTCAGCTCTGCCCTATATGGAGTGGAACTTTGGGGGTTCGAAAAGATGCTAAAGTTAACCGTAGCAGAAAACAAGTTCTTCCGAAATATCACGAACCTCCCGCAAAGCACCCCTGTACGCCCATTGTTATATGACGTAGGCAGGATAGCACTGGCCGATGCAGCAAGACTCCGCCCTATACTATACTGGCGAAGAATCTGGTCAACCCCTGAACTGGCAACTTATGTTGCAGGTCTAAAAGACCTAATCAGCGCTAATTGTTTCCACAAAATCAAATGGCTCAGGGAGGTCAGAGCTATCCTAGTAAGTATGGGTTTGGAAACGCTCTGGGCGAATCCCTCAGTTGTGCCTTTTCCACCAAAGGAGACCCTAAAAGAGAAATACTGGGCCACCATTATTTCTAACACACACAGAAATGTGGACATGTCCTCTCTCACGGGCTGTTTTCTGGACTTTAAACCATCCCCACACCTGGAGCAGTACTGGGACATAATAACAAAACCCCAGGAACGGAAAATATATTTTCAGTTCAGGGTAGGCTCACTTCCCATTAGGTCCTACACAGCAAGATGGACCACAGAGGGCGACAGAGTTTGTCCCACGTGTATGGCCAGACAGAGACAATGGCCCACTTGTTGTTCACCTGCCCCGCGTATGTAGGGCCACGTCGTGCATGGCTGGCACCAATCTGTAGGACAATGGGGACTAGAGTGAGTGGAGAGGCACTAAGAATACTGCGCACGAACACGTCAGCTCCCATCGTTATTTCAATGGCAAAATTTCTTGGATGGTCTTGGGTTATCAGATTGAAGGCACTATAGGCACTTTTGAAGGGTTCGTTAAGTCAATTCTATAAGGTCTGAATTGCATCTAATAGTATGAAATGTATTTTAATTAGTGTAATTCTTCTATATATTCCAGGCCCTAATGTTAGAAATGAACTCTTATTGATTTTATGCCCTAGTACCTTATAGTAATTTTAAAATGTTTTATTCTTATATAGTAATTTTAATATGTTTTATTCTCCTATGGAATTCTCGACGTCACGAAGTACCAATCCTTGGTTTTAAATATATATATATATATTATATCATGGAGTTTTATTGTGTATGCATGTACTGTGCTTTTATGACGACGTCGAATAAAGCTTGTTGGATTGGATTGTATTGTATTACTTGTATCACTCCCATCACTCTGGGTAAGTTCTTCTCCAGTCCAATCTTTCAAGCCACCCAGGCTCTCATCGCTTGACGAGTTCGAGGGGTCTGACATTGAGAAAAACTTAGCGCCAGAATCCACCTCTTTCAAAAAGCCCATATTGTTAATATTACCGGATTGGTCCTCCACTATCAGGGTACGAGTTTCTGTTTCTCCTTTTCCTTTCCCTTTTTCTTCTTTCCCCCTAGGGGTTCTCTCTGAGGCCTCTTTTTCACCTTTAGTCGCTGCCAAACCCTCCTTCTCCATTCGGGGGCTGGCCAGCGCAACTCTCCCCGCACCCCCACCAGGTGCACTTCCCCCAGCAGAGTTACGAGATTCAACATGTTCAGCGATGGCCCCCCATCCATAGTCATAAATTTCCCATTGCCCTTGCTCACCTCTTTGCCACCAAGTGATACAAGTATAATGGGCTGGTGTAGTACTTCTGTATCCAGCAGGGGGCTCGCGCTAACTGTAGCTGCGTCTTCTTTGTTCTGAACCTCAGCTGCCTGCATCTTTTTTGCCGCCTGTGTTTGGAAAATTGCCGGTAGTGTTTTCCGGCCCCGGGCAGAGAATACTGCTTCAGCGTCTCTCCTCCGGGCCCCACCCCTGCTGTGATTTCCTTCACCGTGGATGATCCATGGCCTCTTGCCCCTCTCACGGGCAGCAGCGGCATTGGGGCCACGGGTATACTTAGCGGCCGCGGCCAAGAGAGCAGGAGCCTCACGGCAGAGAGCAGCCAGGTACGTGGCGGCGCTCGTAGCTCGTGGCGCCTCACACAGAGCCTCCAAAGCATCTCAGCAGCATCTCCCTAGGGCAGAATCCATTATTCACCCGCCAGGACGGGACAAAGGCAGGTAGGTGGGGGAGGGACAGCAACTCAGAGGAAGAGTCAGCTTACTCAGCCGCGGATGCGGCTGCCATCTTGCCTCTGGACATACCTGCAGAATTTTGCTGGTTTTGTATTAGTGAAATGTGATCCTAACTATAACGTCCCTGTAACCTTTGTTTTTTTCAGTGAATATATATATTGTCCAACAATGCTACTCACAAAGGTTTCCTGAACATGTTGGACAATTATTTGCCTGGGGCCACTTTCATGAAAGGGGCACCTGTTCATTAAAAGGAGTTCGGCATAAGATGTGTGGCAATTGGTGAATAGCATTTTTTAAGAAATGCCTGAACCATTGCAAACTCAGGAGCAGGACGACATACCTGCTGATACTATATCAGGACATTACTAAATGATCAGGTGTCAATCACTAGATAAGCACTTCAAGGTATGTGGCATGCAAAGCAAGCATTAAGCGGCTGAACGAGGGCACAAACTAGAATGCACATGTATAATTCCCTCCGTTGAGAAAATGGATGGTGTTAAAATCTGTTTATTGAGCCAGCACGTACATGTTGTAGTGGATATTTAAATTGGACTTGTAATTGAATGAGAGATAAACATCTACTAAAGAAATAATGAGCCCGTATATTTATATATTGGATTTATCTCACATGTAATGATGGTGGTGTGCTGGCAAAGAAATCTAAAGACATTGTTGGTCTGTTTTTTATCCCTATGAACTGCTATCCAATGAGAATAAAGTATGTTGCCTTTGAAATCGGCAAGATGACATTGGTTTGTATAAGCCACATTGAGAAGATGCCAAAACACATCTGTGGTTACCAAACATGTTTGAGAGGCATGAGAGTGCCCTGGAAAGCTTCGTGAGGCGCATTGTTGGACAATTAATTGCATGGGGCCACTTCCATGAAAGGAGCACCCATTCATTAAAAGAAGTTCGGTATAATATGTGTGGCAATTGGTTTAAAGTATATATATAGGGTGTTCAGGGTGTAGTGGCTCAACCCGGACCGCCCCACGTCCGATGGAGGCAGAGGTCCTTGCTGCCAGATGACAGTCCGTGACTCACACGGAGAGACGGAGTTACTTTACCATCATCTCCAAGCTTTGCCAACACCGGGACTGTGAGGTTGGAAGTGCAGGGCTCAGGAATCGTTTGTTGCCCAGCACAGTGCTACAATCTCAAGCCAACCATTCTTCAGCCACTCACTTTGAGGAGGGAAAAATCCGGCTGTAAGAGACATTCGTCCAGATTGCGAACCAACTGCATGATGGGATCTGCAGTCCATAACTATGAACTGGCTGAGTGTTCTCTGATGAGATATGGTGTAGGTGTGCCCCACGCTACTTTAGAAGGAGGGGCTTAATAAATAAAAGGAAACTTTGAAATTTGTAACACCGGAGGCATCTGAAGAGGCTACCGCCGAAGCGCGTCATGCCAGAGAATTCGAATAAATGATTCCTTGAAGCCCTGCCGTGTCCCCTTGTCTTTTTCGAAGGAGGAGGATATTTTTTGCATATATATATATATATATATATATATATATATATATAGAGATATAGAGATATATGTATGTATATATATATATAGAGATATATGTATGTATATATATATATATATATATATAAAAGGACTCCTTCCAAAACAAACTCCAAAGGAAAGAACGGCACTCAAACGGGGCTTCCAATTTCCAGGATGTGTTTATTTCCACCAGAAAAGAGAATCTGTAAAAGCGTCTACGCGTTTCGGCACAGAGCCTTTGTCACGACGCTGACAACATGTTCCTGGGCAATATTTAAACGTAATGTTACTAGACAAAGAAAACGGGTGGCATTTCTAATACATTCTTGCAATCTAGCATGGCGGCCATCTTATAGTGTCAGAGGTCGCTGATTTCATTGTTTTAAATCCCCAAAATTTGGCAAAGAAGATGCAAATAACACAAAATCGAAAATACATTTTTACAATCAACTCCAAATAGTATCTTGCCATTAATCAATTGTGGCTACAGATCAGTGGATTGCACATTACAATCACATGTTTCCATTATTCACAAGAGTAATAGGAAGTAATTGCTTATACATTGATAATTCAAAAATTCAAAAAATAATTCAAAATAAATCCTATGGGGTGCACATTCCATATTAATTGTCCAAACAATTTAGCACGTACCACAATGTTTCAAAATCCCATTGTTAAAATGAAAAATACAAAAGTATAACTTGGTATCATATGCTGACTCGGCTATATATACAAATTGAAAACAACATTTAAATAACTCCAAATAGCTTAATTGGATACCGTGTCCCGCTAGAATACTCTCCAAGGATATTGCCCCATTGGGCATAATAATCGAGCCCCATTGGGCAATTCAAAAAACATATATGCACCACAGAAAATACAATTAGAGTACATGTTAACTTAATCACAAAGCTAGTTCTAGGACTGGAGAAACAAAAATGAAAAATTTCAAGATAAATCAGCTCTTTTGCTCTCCACCCAAAGGACCGGAACCCAGACACCTGTGAAACAGGAACATCCGATCTGGCCCTAAAAAAAGATTAATTTGTAAAAGAAAAAAGAAAAGAAATAGTGAGAAACATTGTAATGAATAGAACTACATGCCACCCATTTACAAACATTGTCTGTACTACAACCTTTTTAGCCCTGGTAATCATGTGAGTTAAAAACATTTAAAATTTCAAGAACATAGAAAACAAGGGACACTGTTACTGTCTTTATAACTAGGTATAAATCTCTTCATCAACATTCAACCCTATAGGTTCTTTAGTATTTAATCTGAGTATATATCTGCACTCTAACTGTCAGAGTGCCCTCTCTCGGTCACCCCCTCTCTTGTTGGTTTGTATCTGATCAATTACTGTATACTGTAGTTGTGTGGAATTACAATTGTGATGTTGTTTGAAATGCCTTGCTACAGGATATGTTTCATCTACATTCTTTATTGCCCTGATTTGTTGTAAAATTCTTTTATGCACTTGCAAAATAGTGCTACCAACATACTTTTTGTTGCAGGGGCATATAAGAACGTATACCACAAATTCAGATCTACAGTTCAGAGGTTTGTTTATGGGAACCTTTTCTCCCAGATCCGTACATATATCGATGGCATTCAGACCTTGCATACAGGCTTTGCACCTGCTGCACTTTTTAAAGCCCTTAGATGGTTGTAACCAAACAACTTTTTCTGGCATCTGATTTTTAACTATAGTATCCTTGATGGATGTAGTTTTCCTATAGGTTATGGATGGTCTGTTGTTCATTTCTGCCCCTATTATGGGGTCTAATCTCAGTAGATGCCAATGTGATTGTAAAACCTTTCTTACTTGGTTATGGGCTGTGCTATATGTGGTAATGAATCTGCAGGGATCAGTCTGTTTGTTAGTTGTTTCTACCATGGGTCTATCAGTGCTTACAGGTTCAGAGATTGTCTGGGTCTGAAATAGCAGCTCAGATCTTACTTTGGTTTTTACTTTATCTCTGGCTTGTTTAAGGGTGATTTCATCATGCCCTCTGGCTCTCAATCTCTGTGTCATTTCCTGTTCTGTGCCACTGTATACTTCTGGAGTACTACAAATCCGCTTGGCTCTCAATAACTCCCCATAGGGGATGCTTCTTTTCAAAGCACTTGGATGAGAGCTCGCCGCATGCAGAGTTGAATTACCTGAGGTAGATTTCCTATATACCCTGCTAGTAATTTTGTCTCCCAGCACTTCCAACCTGACAACTAAAAAGTCAATGCATTCATTGCTGACACAGCAGGTAAATGTTAAGTTAAGATCATTCACATTGATTATCCTCACAAACTTTTCAACAGATGTTAGATCGCCTCTCCATAAAATGAAGAGGTCGTCAATGTACCTTAACCATAACACAATGTTAGCTGACCAATCATGCCCTTCAGTGTTTTTGAGCACCTGCTCCTCCCACCAGCCCATGTGTAAATTCGCATAGCTGGGGGCGAAGCAGGTGCCCATGGCTGTCCCCTGTGTTTGGCGAAAGATGTCATTGTTAAACAGCAAAATGTTACTGTTGAGGCACCATTCTATCATGGCTACAATCATATCATTGTGTTTACGGTGTTCAATGGATCTTGTTCTCAAAAAGTGTCGTACAGCCTTAATGCCATCATTATGTTGTATGCTGGTGTATAGTGAACTGACATCTAAACAGACCATCTGGAAATCTGGTTCCCACTGAACATCAAAGATATGTCTGAGAAAATCAGTACTGTCTTGTATGTAGGAGGGTAAGGCACGTACATAAGGCTGCAAGAAGTGATCTACATATTTAGACACATTTTCTAGAAAACTTCCAATTGCTGATATTATTGGCCTGCCTGGTGGGCAAGCACTGTCTTTATGCACCTTCGGTAGAAGGTACAGAATTGGGAGTCTAGGATGTTTCACGTGCAGAAATTCAAATTCTTCCTTACTGATCAAGTTAGAGCTGCGCCAATTTTTCAGATCTTTGAAAAAGCCTACTCTCAACCCATCGTACACACTTCTTGTAATTTTACAGAAACACTGTTTGTTATCCAGTTGACTATATGCTTCCTGTAGATACATTTCATTTGGCCAGATAACTATATTTCCTCCTTTATCGGAGGAGCGTAGATGGTATTTCTCATTATTGGACCATTTTTCAAGACCTTATCCAATTTATGTCTAAAATTGGTTTTGTTCACATAACCTTGTTGACTCTGTTGTCTCAATTTTTTAAAATCTTGCATTACACTCTCATTTAATGCATCCAAATTGTCATGAGGCATTGGGGGGGTAGAAGCGGGACTTGGATCTGAAAGGAGTAGCACTTCTATTGCTGCTATAGCTGTCAGACTGTGTTCTATTTACATCACCTTCTGACTGCTCACTTGTACCCTCTCTTGCCAAATCTGTTAAATCATTTAGCAGGTCAGCATCTTCCACCGTTAATGTATTCTGAACAACCGGTAAAATAGTTTTTACACCTGCTGTCTGTTTACCTTTAAAAAATTTAGACAATTTTAACTTTCTGGTAAACATATATAAATCAATACGACTCTGTACATAATTGAAAGGAGTACAAAAGCAGTAAGAGAGACCTAATTCCAATATTTGTTTGTCCTCATCAGCTAGAATCTCATTAGATAAATTAATTACCGTATTCGAGTCCACTATTTCTTCGTGTGGCTCCGTGTCATATATCCTGAGGTTCCCTCGTTGTCTTTGTCCTTGACCTCCCCGCCTCTGCCTCCTCTTCCTCTTCCTCTTTTTCCGCCCCTTTGAATTTGAGGTTTGTGGTTTGTGAGTCTGTCCAATCTTAAAAAACGAAATTCGTCATAAACTGTTGTGGCGGGTCCACTAGGGGTTGCAACATTATCTCGGTTGGATTCGGATCCCGTATCTGAACTCAGATCGCTGACGGTGTTTTCCTATCGTGCCCGACTGTTCACCTCCAATCTTTCTCGTCTGATTGTATCAAATTTGTTTGAGAAAGTATATATCCTTCCTTGTTCATAGTCTATACGGTCGCGTTGAAATTTGTGCGCTTTCCTGTCCGTGATAATTTTCTCATAATTTTTCATCCTCAGTTTCAAATCTTTTTCAAATTTAGTTACTTTCTCTTTATCTTCTAATCCATGTAATTGCACTTTCACTTCCTTAATGTTCTTCACGAGATTCTCTGTATCTATTTCTGCATACTTCACAAGTAGGACTATCATGATTTTGGAACTCTCCGCATTCAATTCTGCCCATTGTTTAATTAGATCAGGGTGAGGGTTTTCAAAAGTTGGGGTGATCATGATCCTCAACCCTCTGGGGACTCTCCCAACTTCTAAATATTTTTTAAGAGATTGAATTTCCCACCACTTTGAGATTTCCGTCTTGGTTAGCTTTTCCAATTTGGTCGAAATGAACTGAAAGGAAGTGGCATCTGTTGAGGATTTCACTGCTGATGTAGATGTTGTTATACCACTAGTACCGGATTCGCTAAATAGCTCTTCCGCTAACTTGAGCCTTGATTCTATGTCTTCATCTGCCATGATGGAAACTTGTCAATTCACTACACTATCCAGAATGCACCGTGGATATGTCAGCCCCTGTGGCGATCAACTGCACCGAAATTCTTTGCAGTAAACCGCTGCCGACTCCCGCCTTCAATAATAATACACTCGGTGTGATTAGAAGTCTGAACGAGACCCCTCCGGATCCTGCTCAGCGTACTCACCTTCGTGTCTCGAGATTTCCGTTGGGCGGGGGGCACAACGCATTGTGGTTACACCATTTCCCAGCTCTGCGTGCGGCGTCGTGCTGCCAGATCGTCGGTGGTGCCAGAGAAACACCCGCGCCTGGGCGTGTATTTGTAGAAAAGGACTCCTTCCAAAACAAACTCCAAAGGAAAGAACGGCACTCAAACGGGGCTTGCAATTTCCAGGATGTGTTTATTTCCACCAGAAAAGAGAATCAGTAAAAGCGTCTACGCGTTTCGGCACAGAGCCTTTGTCACGATGCTGACAACATGTTACCGGGCAATATTTAAACGTAATGTTACTAGACATAGAAAACGGGTGGCATTTCTAATACATTTGTGCAATCTAGCATGGCGGCCATCTTATAGTGTCAGAGGTCGCTGATTTCATTGTTTTAAATCCCCAAAATTTGGCAAAGAAGATGCAAATAACACAAAATCAAAAATGTATTTTTACAATCAACTCCAAATAGTATCTTGCCATTAATCAATTGTGGCTACAGATCAGTGGATTGCACATTAAAATAACATGTTTCCATTATTCACAACAGTAATAGGAAGTAATTGCTTATACATTGATAATTCAAAATAAATCCTATGGAGTGCACATTCCATATAAATTGTCCAAACAATTTAGCACGTACCACAATGTTTCAAAATCCCATTGTTAAAAAAAAAAATACAAAAGTATAACTTGGTATCATATGCTGACTCGGATATATATACAAATTGAAAACAACATTTAAATAGCTCCAAATAGCTTAATTGGATACCGTGTCCCGCTAGAATATATGCATATGAATGTATATTTCACTTACTTTTTTATACTCACCTGTGTGGTAAAGACATGTGAGGGAAAGGCAGATATGCTTATTAAATGCATGCTGTGTACAAAATGCGTGGTAAAGGCATGCGTGATAGAAGCATGCATTGTAACATTGTACAACCAACTGTATGTGATGATGTTCCTCCTTTGGAGCAAATTTTCAGATGAGGTGCATTGGCAACGACATGGTATGGTTCTGATTCATTCCATAATAACGAACCCATTTTTTCTGACATGGCCCATTTTTCCTCTTCAGATGAAATCAGGGCTTTTGCCAGCCTCCCACCAAGAAAAGACTTATGTCTATCAGGCACATTTTCATTTGAACCAAGGGAGTCCTTAAACTTCAGATATTTCAACAAGGGACCATATTCATAATCAGAACCCCATTATAGAGGGCAGGGGGTAGCTATGACTAAAATAGCAAGGGCCAAATTTACTAAGAAGTTGCGTAGTGCAGCAACCTATGCTGCCCGCATGAAAGGAAGACAGCAGGACAGCACCATAGCTAAGATACACCGCTGTTGCTCTCTCCACTAGCACTGGCAAGGGTGTCTGTGTGATTTCTAGCTTTGGTGTTGTACTGGTAGAGTACCCTTTCAGTACAAAATATTATCCTTGGCATACTTTATATGTTTTCCACACTGTATGTGTGCTGTACAATGCAGCACACATACAAAGTTTGAAACATTTGGACACACCTCGTCCTCCTTCCCAGAGGACTGTAAGCACAGTGAAGTGAGGCTCCTCATTAAAAAACCTTCCACTGACCCAGCCGAACCGAAGAACTGCCGGCTCATCTATCTGCTCCCCTACCCAGCTGAGGTCCTTGAGAAAGCTATCAACCAGCAACGCATCTAACACCTAGAAGACCACAACCTCTTGGACCCTTCCCCATCTAGATTTCAAGCCAACCACAGCACCAAGACAGCCCTGAATGCAGCTACCAACAACATCAGGGCTCTCCTGGACCGTGGAGAAACGGCAGCCCTCATCCTCCTGGACCTGTCACCCACGTTCAACACCGTCTCCCATCACATCCTGATCAACAGACTCTACCACATCGGGATCCAGGGAGATGCCCTCAAATGGATCGCCTCATATCTCACCAGTAAAACCCAGAGGATCCGTATCCCTCCGTTCACCTCAGAGCCCAAGAAGATCATCTTCGGAGTCCCCCAAGGATCATCCCTCAGCCCCACCCTCTTCAACATCTAAATGACCCCCTGGCTGACACCGTCAGATCACACTGACTCAACATCATCTCCTACGCCAATGATACCCAGCTCATCCTCTCACTGTCTGAAGAGCCCTCCACCACCTGAGTCAACTTCCACAGATGCATGGTGAACATCGCTGACTGGATGAAGAACAACTCTCTCAAACACAACCATGACAATATGGAAGTCTCATCTTTGGGAATAACACCTTGCCATGGAACAACACATGGTGGCCCGTGGAACTTGGCCCACCCCCGCCCAGATGACCATGTCTGCAACCTCGGCATCATCCTGGACAACAAACTATCTATGAATGAAAAAGCCAATGCAGTCTCATCACCCTGCTTCCACACCCTTTGCATGCTCCGCAAGATCTTCAGGTGGCTCCCAGTCAACACCAGAAGAACCATTACACAGGCCCTCGTCAACAGGAGACTGGACTATGTTCTATGTAGGAACCACCGCACGCCTCCTGAAGAGACTCCAGACAATACAAAACTCAGCAGCAAGACTCATCCTTGACCTCCCCAGAAAGTCCCACATCACACCCCACCACAGGAAACTTCATTGGCAACAGATCCAGAAGAGATGCAAGTCAAGATGCTGACCCATGCTTACAAGGCACTGCACAATGAAGGACTAGCATACATCAACAAAGGCTGACCTTAAACTAACCAACCAGACAACTTCGATATGCGTCCCTCGTCCTCGCTGACACCTTTTGGATCCACCAAACCAACAGCGAAGGATGCTCCTTCTCGTACCTGGCAGCCAAGGCATGGAACAACCTTCCCCTGCACCTCAGGACTGCACTGTCA
This sequence comes from Calotriton arnoldi, assembly GCA_963921515.1. Classification (NCBI taxonomy): domain Eukaryota; kingdom Metazoa; phylum Chordata; class Amphibia; order Caudata; family Salamandridae; genus Calotriton; species Calotriton arnoldi. The sequence goes on from CAWUFW010014797.1 coordinate 104,786, forward strand.
CTCCAGCAGTTCAGGAAACTACTCAAGACCTGGCTATTCCAATGAGCAACCCACAGCAACCAACTTCTCCAGTGCCTCGAGACCCTCACGGGTGATGTACCATGATTAATAAATGTTAATTGATTGATTGACAATTAACCATGCTCCAACTATACACCTTTCTTGAGGATATGTAATTTTTGCGCAATTTCCCTGTCTACCCCCAATGTTAGTAGATAGTGACTTGCATCAAACCCATGGGAGGTTACATGGGAAAGCCCATGAACCACCCAGAGGGCACCGCTTTAATGCAAAGTATTGCAGAGGAGTCCACACCAGTTTAGAAAAAAATCCAATTTTGATCTGAATAAAACAAGACCAAAATGACAAAAATCCAACATACACAAAGTCCAAATATCACTGTTTATTAGGTTAAGCAGAATTACTCCATAGAAATCAATGGATGCGCTTGTTTAGGACAAATACCTGAGATACATCAAAAATCAAAGAGGATGCGAGGCGCTGGGAAGGTGAAGCATCAAAAAAGCAAGTGATGTGTTGGTTCCGTACTGCTACAAGGGAGGTGAGGTTCCTTACAGCTAGGCAGGGGAGGTGATGCATGAGTTCCTTACTCTTTTAGGGGAAGTGATGTGTCATTTGCGGGCAGGATGCGTCGGTCTCTTACTGCTGTGCAGTGTTGATGAAGAAATAGGTGCCCAGGGTCGATGCGTCAAAAATCCAGATGCGCTGCATCGGTTCCACAGCGATGAATCCGGCGCATAGTCGGAGTGGTGCGTCACAGACTTCGGTGATGCAGTGCTCAAAATTCATGCAGCAGCGGTTCTTCTCACACGATGTGATGGAAAGCTGTGGCCTGGGTTGTAAGCAGCAGTTGTTGCGTCAAGCGGGTACTACAATCTGGTGCAGTGATGCATCAGTTCGGAATGACGCTGGGAGTCAATGTATGGACTTTCGTCTTGAAAGCACCTGGATTCACTTCCAAGGGCCCAGCAACTGGATTTGGCACCATTTGGCAAGTCAGGACTCTTAGCAGAAGAGCCAAGGTCCTGGGAGGTGACGTCTTTGATGGTCCTGAGACTTCTTAACAGCAGGCAAGCTCAACTCAAGCCCTTGGAGATCCATGGAAGCAGGATACAGAAAGCAAAGTCCAGTCCTTTAATTCCCAGGACAGAAGCTGTAATCAACAGCCCAATACAGAAAATCAAACAGTAAAGTGGCAGTCCCTCCTGACAGCTTATCCAGCTCTTCTTCCTGACAGAATGTCCTCAACCTAGAAGTGTTCGAAGTATATGGTGTCACAGGTCCAGTACTTATACCCATTTCAGCCTTTGAAGTAGGCAAACTTCAAAGGTACAGACTCTGCCTTTCCCTGCCCTGGCTCCAGACACACTACAGGGGGTAGAGACTTCTATGTGTAAGGACAGGCACAGCCCTATTGAGGTGTCAGTGTCAACTCCTCCCACCACTCTAGTTCAGGAAGGCACATCAGTCTGGTGATGGGCTATCAGGATATGCAGTGCACACCCCAGCTCCCTTTGCGTGACTGTCTTGAGTGAGTGCACAAACAGCCCAACTGTCATCCTGACCCAGATGTGTATTTAGAGACAAGCAGAGGCACAGAATGGTTAAAGAAAGAAAATGCCTACTTTCTAAAAGTCGCATTTTCAGACCTGGAATTTGAAAACCAACTGCACTAAAAGATGCACCAAACTCCAATTTTCTATCAGCTCCCAACTGGCAGATACACTTGTAAGATGTTACAAGGCATCTCCAATGCTAACCTATTGGAGAGATCAGCCTTGCTGTAGTGAAAAAGAAATTAGTAGAATTTCACTACCAGGACATGTAAAACACAAGAGTACATGTCCTACCTTTTAATTACACTGCACCCTGCCCATTGGGCTACCTTGGGCCTAGCTGGGGGGCCTTGCATGTACCAAAAGGGAAGGTTTGGGCTTGGAAAGTGGGTGCGCTTGGTAGGTCGAAATGGCAGTTTAAAACTGCACACAGACACTGCAGTGGCAGATGTGAGACATGTTTGCAAGGCTACTCATGTGGGTGGCACAATCAGTGCTGCAGGCCCACTAGGAGCATTTGATTTACAGGCCCTGGGCACACATGGTGCACTGTACTTGGGACTTACTAATACATCGAACAGGCTAATCATGGTGAAACCAATTACCATTACATTTTAGGGAGAGAGCATATGCACTTTAGCACTGATTAGCAGTGGTAGAGTGCCCAGAGTTCTAAAGTGAACAAAAAGAAGGTAAAATGTTTGGGGATAACCCTGCACAAAGGGCCAGGTCCAACAGATTCAGTTCTGCAATGGCTGGAAAACATTGGCTAAACTCAATCCAATAAAGAATACTATGATTTCGATGAGAATTGAAGGTGAGTAAAAAAAGATTTAGGAAGACTGTTGTAGAAGGCGCAACCTTTACCTGTGCATTGGAAAAATGCAAAGCAACACAGCAGCCCTCCATGCAATATTTCACCAAAGGGGATTAACAGGAGGTGCTACTAGTTCAGCGTTGTTAAAAAGTTCATGTTTTTCTTCCATATTAGGTAATACCAATGCTTCTTCAAAGAGCACCCTGTATTCAAACCTATGAGTCTGACTGTGTTTTTTAACAGTACAGTGCTGGAAGGAAAGCAAATCACAACAGTGAGCCAGCCAAAGACATTGCTGAATAAGAGTAGCATGACTATTGCTAAAAATAGGGTTAGAGATAAAAACATGATGAGTTAATTACTGACTGATCAGGCTCTAATAACTTTTCCGAGTGTTTGTATTTCATGACTAAGACCAGGCTCTAGCCACTGAAATCTGGTAGGGAGATGTTGTGTACAGTATATACTTGCCTATGTATTCACACCATCAGTCAGTGACATGTTGTGCAGCACCACTGAAGTGAATAGAGGCTGTGATACCCTACGTTTTGTGACCATGATAGGAATAAAGAGCACCATATGTATTTCACTGATTCTCGGTTCAACGTCAGTGACCAGGAGCATACATGTTACTGATTCCAGTACACAGTACCACCTTAATCAATGTGATAGCAGTGTTGATGTTCAGGAGATATGCCTTTGAGAGTGGGTCAGGAAGAAACAGAGTAAACTTTGCTCTTTCAGTGACTGTATGAATAGTATAGTATAGTAATTCCTTTGAGGAATTACATTAATGTAGTTTAGGGGATCTGGATGTAATAAACTTTACATGTGAGGCCTTAAGACTCTAAGAAGCATCCAGACCTCAACCAGGGTATATTCACTGTGACACCATAACTTGTGGGATGAGTCATCATCATCATCATCAACTTTATTTGGTTTTTACAAGAAAACAATAAAAGTCAAACACCTTTAAAAAAGACTCCATCAAAAAATGTATCAGAAACAATACATAATCCCATCTGGGGAGGAGGCAAGATGGCGGCTGCGTGAGGTTCTGCAGTTCATCACCCATCCGAGACTCCAGGGAAACTCCGAGGGGACATCAGCTAAAATGTATTAAATGGCCAGAAACTGTCTACTGTATGGTCTGAGGCGACTGCTGGGGTGATCACAAGGCAAAACGAGCGCATTTGCGTACCTGCTGATTCGGACTGCCGTGAGGATACTGTCGGGTGCAGGCAGCCACGGTCGTCAACCCCGCTGCATCAGTATGCCGCCGAAAGTCCTCAAACCCCCACAGGACCGTGGCAACAGCGGAGCAACAGGCAATGGAGCAGGAGCGGGAGCTGCCGGGAATCAGCGCGGCCCCCCAGTGACTCGCAAGGCTCCAATCGGGAAGAAGGGAGGAGACGCTACTCCCATGGTAGCAGGAAGCGTGGAGGCGGTCCTCAGGAAATCTAAAACAATGGAGCAGCGTCCAGACGAGGAGGTGGGCGCTGCCTCTGACAAGCAACCAGTGATTCCAGGAATGTTTACCGGTGGAGGGAAAGTCCAGGAGAAAGGCAAATCTCTCGCCGAAGCTGTGGAGAATAATAATGAGGAAACTCCAGTGACGGCGGCAAGCGGTGAGGGTCTTACACCCCCGGCTACTGTAAGTACGGGACTAGTGCCCTTTGCACCCACATGTTCAGACAAGTCTATAATTTTACAGGGGGAACCCCAGTTGTTGGTGGCTGACGCCGTGGTGGGGGAACAGGGGAATAAGGAACTAGAACAGACCACCAATGTAGGTTTATCTGCCAACCCCAGATCCACTCTGACGCAGTATCTGACTGCAGGGACTCCTGAAGGAGGTGATAAGTTCTACTCCCTCAATGAGGACTCTGAGCCATCCAATGTTAGTGCAAGTGGGGATGAAGTATCTATGCCAGAGGAATCGGAGGTGGACTCAGACAGCTGTCATTCCAATCTCAATACACAAAAGCGTATCTCCACTCAGAGGCGCCGGAGCAGAAATAAAGGGGGAGGGGGTAAAATGCTGTGCGCAAGGCTATCGGATTCCGATCAAAGTCAATCTGAACAATTAAAATGGGATTACTCCGCTACGCATTTCGAAACTGATAACGGGCTGACACCAGATGCTGGCGTTCAAGGGGAAAATAACATATCTACCCTAACGAAGTCCACTTCTGAGGTTCCCCCCTCGATGGATCTTATATATTCCACTCTCAAGCAAATACAATCTGAGGCTCGACAAGAGCACAAGAGGGCACACCATGCAACTAAGCTGATACAAGGGGCCATCCGGAAAATCAATAAAACTTGTATAGAAATTGCCGAAAGAACGACGGTATTGGAACAGCGAGTGGTGACTCTAGAGGCAGGAGCCGAGAGTGTAGCCCAACAAGTGACTTCAAATGAATCGAGGATGACGGATATCATAAGGAAGCTCGAAGATTTCGAGAACCGCCAGAGGCGCAACAATTTAAGACTTTTGGGCATTGCGGAAAATGCAGAAGGCGAAGACATCAGAGGGTTTGTGCTGCGATTGCTGAAGGACGGCTTTCCCGAACTGTCACATTGGGATTGGGATATAGAAGTACAGCGTGTACATCGGTTTCCATTCATGTTGAAGAAAAGGAAGGGACAGGTGGGAGGGGACTATAAACCCAGAGCTATATTAATCTTTTTTGGCAACGTTTTGGTGCGACAAGCAATCTTCGATAAAGCACGCCCTGAAGCTAGGCGCTCGGCGGAGGGCCAATCCTTTTTTGTCAGGCCGGACTTCTGCCATGCCACGGTGGAAAGGAGGTGGAGGTTACGCCAGCTCATCACTCCCTTCCAAAAGGTTGGCTGTGAGGTGTATCTGCTGAGTCCTGCTCGCCTTAAGTTCATCTACCGGGGGAATATAAAGGTTTTTTCATCTGAGATACAAGCACAGGATTTTCTACGGGAGATATCAGGAGCCTCAGGCCATAAGGACTCTCTAGGCTGATGTACTCGGACAATAACTATATGTAGTCTTTTGTTGTGTATATAGTGGAGCTTGATGAGAGGTGGTGGGAAGCAGCATCATGCAGGAGGCATCACAAGGGTCTTCGGACCTTTTTTGCCGCAAGGTAGGGTGGGGGAGGGAGGGGGGGTAGGGACTCTTGTGGGGGCATGGCTGGTCCATCGGGTTGAAGTATATGTATTGGCATGGAGATTATATGGAATGATAGGTAAATTTTCATTTAGGACAATTGAGAATGTAGTAAATGATATGGGGTAAGCAAAGAATTGCATCAGTTAATATATGTGGGTTGAATTGTCCGCGCAAAAAACGCAGGGTCAATGAAGATATTCAGCATTTGAATGCAGATATAGTATGTCTACAAGAGACACATATCGAAGCAGGGAGACAAAAGGTGGCAGAATTAGCAGGGTACCAGTTAGTTTCCATCACAACTCAAGGCACACGCACAAAAGGGGTAGCCATTATGGCTCGTAGAAAAAGGTTTAATTTCTTACGTTCTAAGGCAGATCACCTGGGCAGATGGGTCCTCACTCTATGTAATGCGGATAATTACTCCTTTACGCTTTGCTCAATTTACGGGTCAGTGCTCGATGATCCAGCTCTTTTTAACTGGCTGAATATGGAACTTGTTGGGTGGTCATTGCCTTTAATTATCTGTGGTGACTTTAATTTAAATTTGAGAGCTATTACGATGAAGCTCGGGACTAGCTTAAATAGAGGACGTAAACCCAGAGTCTTTAAGGCTCTGCTGAATTTATGCTTGACTCATGGACTTATTGATGCTTGGGCCTCGCAAGAACCCAATGACTATGGCTTTACCTTCTTTTCAGCGCCACATCAGACACATGCTAGGCTGGATTATTTCTTTGTGTCTCAGGGTCTCTCTACTAACTGCCGGATCTTCACATTTCCTAGAGTCATGTCAGATCATAATCCGCTAGTCCTAGAGATCCCACTTCAGGCCTTAAAGAAGGAGGTACCGCGGTGGACCTTTGATAGAGCACTCCTCTATGATCAAGAGTACTTAGCACATATGAAAGTATGGATTCCTAGATTTATATCCGATAACAGGGGTAGCACCCGGGTGGATATCGCATGGGACGCTCTGAAAGCTGGGATAAGGGGGGAAACTTCAAGGTATGGCTGGCGGTCTCAGAAAGCGGGTAAAATCTACCTACAGGAACTCTATGATAAACTAGGCAACGCAGAGACGCAATTGGCTGAAGCTATTATGAATGGGGGTGATGTGGGTCAGGTACAAACTCGGGTCGCATTAGCCAAATCCAAAATTCTTGAAGTCTCAACAAAGAAAGCGGCAGGGAAATACGAAGCATGGAGATCCAAAATGTATGAATGCAGTGAGAAAGTGGGACATTTGCTAGCGGCACGCACTAGACAAAGGGTGACACAGGTAGCAATCCTCGCGATCAATGATCCTCAAGCTGGGTTAGTCTCTGAGGCCGCAGGCATTAGGGCTGCATTCCAGCGTTTTTACCAACTACTCTACACTGAGGAAACTATGGGAAGTGATGAGGAAATTTGGGATTATCTAGCAGAGCTTCCAGGAGAAAGGCTAACTAGGGAGGAAAGAGAAGCATTAGAGGTACCCATTACGGCTGAAGAGGTGGCAGATGTCATCAGCTCCTTGGCTAACGGGAAGGCAGCAGGCACTGATTTTATCCCTGGGGAATTCTATAAAAAATTGGCCCCCTGCTTACTGGAAATTATGGTTGAAGTTTTTCTAAAAGCCCAGTCTGGTCAGAGGGCGCCTGAGTCATGGGGATCGGCCAACATTGTGGTTTTCCCCAAAAAAGGGAAGTTGGTCAAGGAGCTCGGGTCTTATCGGCCTATAACGCTAATTAATAGTGATGTAAAGGTTTATGCCAAGATTCTGGCAAATCGGTTAGCCACAGTGATTAAAAAATTGGTTTCTCCCACCCAACATGGGTTTGTTCCGTGTAGAAGCACAATCGATCATATTCAGAGAGTGATTGCTCTCTTTGATGCGGCAGAGATTACAGGAGACCCTATCGGGCTAATCCTGCTAGATGCGGAGAAAGCCTTTGATAGGGTCTCCTGGCCGTTTTTATGGGCAACTCTTGAGAGCAGAGGGTTTAGTACTGGTTTCATTAAGGCTATCTCAATAATGTATAACAATCCGGTGGCCAGAATTGCTATAATGGGGGAACTGTCAGATCCTGTGTCGATTAGAAGGGGGACGCGTCAGGGCTGCCCTTGCTCCCCCCTGTTATTTGCTTTGTATATTGACCCTCTGGTCCGAAAAATTATGGATAATGATCAGATTTTAGCTATACATAGCAATGGGGGGAGTTCCAAGATCCTGGCATATGCTGACGATTTAGCTATCACGACCCCCAACCCTTTTGGTGCACTAGCCGAAATTGAAAAGGAGGCAGAGACTTTCGGGCATATCTCGGGATATCGACTCAATTCCAACAAAACTCTTGTGGTAGTCGGCAAGGGACTCCAGTTTAATGACCCGCGGGTTGTACGAAAGGCAACATATCTTGGGGTCGAGATAATGGCAGATGTGTCTAAGATTGTAGAAACTAATTTGGATCCACTGCTTCCAAAATTTAAAACAGATTTAAATCGTATAGACAATCTTAAGCTAAGCTTTGTGGGGAGGTGTAACGTTATCAAGATGGTGTTTCTGCCAAAAATTTTATATTTCTTTAGGGCAATTCCGCTGGCCATTGATAATACTTGGTTTACAGCTATGAACCAGTTGTTTACTAAATTTCTTTGGGCCAATCACCGCCCCCGGAGAGCGCTAAAGTTTTTGATGTTACCTAGGGACAGAGCAGGATGGGCCGTCCCTAATCTTCAGCTATATCACTGGGCGGCCATATTGTTAAAAATAGGAAGTCTAATTAGGGATGAATTTGATCAAGGGCAGGAGGCGGCTCCCGCATTAATTTTTGATTTACTGTTGGGGTCAGGGGCTAGGGGTTGTCTTCTGCATTATACTGATTTTAAGTATTACAAAAGAGTGAAGTTCAAGACGTTAATGTGTGCTTTCAAAATTTGGGTTGCAGTTCGAAAAAGGCTTGGTCTGGGCCTCATCAATGCTTACACCCCATTGTATGGTAGCAAATCGTTCCCTAGTATTTTTAATGATGGCCTTATGAAAATATGGCAAGGCAAAGGTGTTAGGATGGTTGGGAACACTAGGGACGATACTGGGGTGATCTCCTTTGATAGGACCCAGGAAACTTTTGGGGTCAACAATAGTCAATTCTTTAAATATCTCCAGATAAGAGATTTCTTAGGGAGAAAATCTGGGGGGAGCAGTGGTTTTGCCCGGGTGAAGTTGGTCGAGATGCTGCTTAAAGGATCAGTTACACTAGGTGGGATCTATAAAAAACTAAATGAGACGATGATTGATGATTTACATAAACACTGTGAACGTTGGCAAGAGCTGCTACAGATTGAACCGGGAGAGGCTGAAGATTCACTTAATATGGCCCAAACTTCTTGTATTGCTACTAACCTCCAATTGCAATGTTTCAAAACCTGGTTTAACCTTTATATAACACCGGAGAAGCTTTCTAAATGGAGAGGAGGTGCGGGAACAACTTGTCCACGCTGTAGTTTTCCAGCAGCAGACATCGTACATATGTTTGCATCCTGCCCCAATCTGGATTTAATTAAATTGGATGTTGGAATCATTCTTGAATCTCATCTGGGACAGCATATAGAAATGACATCACAGTTGATAGTATTGGGAGTGAGCAGTTCTCAACTACCAGCTCGGGTACAGACCTTTCTCTTTATTGCAATGATAGTATTTCGACTCTGCTTAGCTACCCATTGGCTTGATCCTGTTCCTCCTACGGGACAACAATGGCTGGGGAGATTTTTGGCAGTCTTTAGGCTAGAAACGGCAGTATATGCGTGAATGGGGCAGAGAGCTAGAGCCAAGGGGATGGACATTTGGGCCCTTCTGATCAGATGGTCGGAAGACAGCGAAGCTGTGGGGATTGGGTGATAAAGTATAGGCATATATGTATATTGTGTATGGCCCAATCTGTGCTGTAACACGGGCAAAGCTACGTTTCAATTCTGGATAGCGCTTCTTTCCTTAATTTTTTCTTTTCTGTTTCTTTTCTTTGTTTTTTTGTTTTTTTTGTTTGTTTTGGGTTTTTTTCATGCCAGGGTATGAATATATATCTTTATTCTTTTTTCTTCTCTCTTTCTTTCTTTCTTGCCTTTCAAAGGACCAGCCAGGGTGGGGGGGTGGGATGATCCTTGGGGGTTGGAGTGGGTGGGAATATGATGCATTCTTACGTCTTTATATGCTGTATATTCTTGGTTAATAAAATTAATAAAAAACTTAGTAAAAAAAAAAAAAAAGAAACAATACATAATACAGAGTTAAATAGCAAACACTTTTGATGGATGAGTCATATTTTCATTTCAATGCAGTTACTTACTTTTTTTATTACATCGGCGTATTGTTTCCTCCAGTAGATGGAATGTCTTTACCTTTACTTGGGAGAGATGGAAGACAGATAGGTACTAAAAACCCCCAAGGTGCTTTGCTTGACATCAAAAGTCTCGGCTGGAAGTAATGGAGCTTAGACCTGCAATTCAAATAAAAATATTTCTAAGATCCCCATGTCCACGATTTCTGGTAACTCTTTCACTGCTAAGGTGTTTGTATACCTCTGTGTTATAGTTTTTGTTTTTTAAATCGCTATCAGACTGTTTAAGCACATATCCCTTTTTGGTCTCTGTGTGCGCACAAACTATATGTTTTGTTTTTGGCACATTGAGGCCCATGTATTGGTGCAAAACCTGCATCAATATCTCATTGCCACCTGATGAGATAATGAAAAATGTGACATTTTCATTTATTTTTTAGCAAATTTTCTAAAACATTTGTTGTACTTCTCAAACAGACAAACATAAATACCAGATTGCTGACCAAGGAAACTTTGCCCTGAATTTCTAGATTCCAACAATACCAAATAGGTGTGGGTTTTCCTAGGCAATTTAGTCTACACAATCAATTAGGTAATATTAGGGCAGATAACGAAATTGTGGCACCATCAGTGTTTATGGTGCACTGTTCATTTGATGACAGATATCAAACTCAGGACTACAGAGAAAGTATGAACACTTAGGGCCAGATGTACAAAAATCTTGAACTGTGATTTTCTAATTGCAATTCGTACTGATTCGCAATTTGGAAATCGCAATTCCTGATGTAAGAAAACGTACATCTTTTAAATAGCGATGTCTAGTGGGTCGCAAATTGACCTATCTCATGAATATTAATGAGGTAAGTCGCAATTTGTGACCCATTAGAAATCTGACTGCTTTTTAATAAAGGAAACATTTTTTAAAACTACAACCCATTTTCCTTAAAGGAAAATGGGATGCTTTAAAAAGAAAAAAATTTACTTTGAAGTTTCATTTTTTCAAGAGTAGGCAGTGGTCCTTTGGACCACTGCCTGCTCTTAAAAAACATTTTGTTTCATATTCTCAAAGGGGAAGAGGTCCCTTGGGGACCCTTCCCATTTGCGAATGGTTCCCACTACCTTTTAGTAGTTGGTAAACAAAGAATATTTTGCGACCGTAATTCGGTCACAAAACATTCATACATACCACTGCAATTCTCTATTTGGAAGGGATGCTCTTAACACACCCCTTCCAGATACCGAATCGGTATGTATGTGCAATTTCAAATTGCTCTCCGGTAACATGTTACCAAATTGCAAATTTTTCTTTATACATAATCTAGTGTCCTCCCCAGCTCGGTAGCATGTAAATGAATCACGCTACACATGGGGCTAGGTAGTACATGTCTTTATTCTCTAGAGTGTAACCGTTAACTGACATGTACTGCATCAGGAATTTTACTAACCACATCCAATCACTAACGTCTCTAGACTACAGAGTCCGTTGGGGACCATAGGGGTCCCGTGCTCTATAACACACAAGACACTACATCTCCCTCTGTGTTAAATTAAAAATACAAACAAAACATACACATCATAGTTCCTCAATGAGTCATCGAGGCACTCGAATGACTCTTTCAGATCTCATGGTGTGAGGCTGAGGAGACACAGGAGAAACAACCACAGCTAGCCACTGAGGCAGTCCTGGGGCTCTCCTGACCCTCTGATGACAGAGTCTCACTCCAGATGTCTGGAATCAACAGACTCTGAGGCAGGCACTTGAAATGTACTTTCCAGGATGGTTAGCAGTAACCGTGTGCCCCTTACTACTCATAACTTGCAATAGATCGGCATCGAATGGAGCATCACATTTGCATTTTCGACTCTGCTTGAGAAGGACATGCTCCCCTTTCTGAAATGTAATGTCCCGAGCACATCAACACTTGTGTGCATTAGTCTTCATTCTGGGCTTGTGAGTTGAATCTGTGAGTCGAAATTTTCTTGGCATCATTTGTTCTTTCAGTGGTCCACTGGGGTAGCTTGGTGCCCATGGCTCTTCCCGACATCAGAGTGGCTGGGCTTTCACTAGTTGTAGAATGGGGGGTAGATCTGTAAGCACGAATAGTAGAATGAAGAACTGACTTGAGCTAAAGTCCCTGTAGTGCTGAACAGCCTTCTTAAGAGTGCCCATAAAATGCTCAACAACACCATTAGCCTGAGACCATAGAGGTGTGCTTTTCTGATGCTTGATATTCAAAAGAGTAAGAAAGTCTTTGAATTCCCGACTATTGAATGGTAGGCCATTGTCAGATTTTAGAACGGACGGAGCACCCCAGGATGCAAATATGCCTTCTAGTCTTACAATTACTCGATCATGAGTGATAGACGAAAGGTCTTCCACCAGAGGAAACCGGGAGTACACATCTATGATTACCATGGGGTAATGGCCCTATTCATGGGGTCCTAAGAAGTCAGCTGCAATTTTCATGACGTATTTTGGAAGATCCTACATGTTCAAAGGATGCTGTGTTGTTTTGGGAGATAAACAGTTACACAAAAGGCAAGCAATGAGCTCTCTCTCAACTCGCTCATCAAGATGAGGGAACCAAATACGGTCCCAGAGGGCTCGCTTTGTGGAGACAATTCCACGATGTCCTTCATGAGCCTCTTCAAGACTTGCTGTCGTATACTTCCAGGAATGACAATTCTTAATTCCTTCTTGTGTAACTGACAGTTCATCACACACATTCCTGAATGTTTGATATTCACTGTTGTTATCAAGAGATTGAGCATGTGTTCTCCAGGATTGATGCAAAGTAATGTCTTTGAGGATGAGCATTTTCCTATCTGCATTGGTAGCAGCACTTATTTGCCCCACATATACAGCTGCAAGAGTGCTGGATCTCACAATGAGATCACCCCCTTTAGAAAGGGTACACCGACACTCTATGGGTACTCGAGAAAAGTAGTTGGCAGGGTTTTTATCTTTTCCCGGCCGGTGCACAATGGTGTAGTCATACGCTTGCAGTCGCAGCCCCCATCTCTCAATGTGAGGGGGCATGTTGGCCTTTGGATTGACAAAAACAGTGACCGGTGCTTGGTGATCAGTAACAAGCGTAAAATGTTTCCTATACAGAAAAATATCAAAGTGTTTGCAGGCGCACACAATAGCTAGGCTTTCTTTCTCAGGTTGCGAGGAAGCTTGTTCAGTCTATGACAAACTTCAGCTAGCATAAGCTACAATACGCCTTTGTGAGTTTGCATGTCCACTACACTGGGCAAGAATCACACCCAAACCCACTGGGCTGGTATCCACAACAATCTCTGTATGCAATTTTTGATCAAAGTAAGCCATTTCAGTAGCATTTTCAATTGTGTGATTAATCATCTTGAAACTTTGATCACACTCCCGTGACCACTGAAATGAAACATTCCGTTTTGTTAACTCTCTCAATGGGACACTCACAGTGGTAAAGTCATGGATGTACATGGAAGAGTAGCTGACCATACTAAGAAAAGAACACAGCATGGTTACATATTGTGGAGGAGAGGAGGATGACACAGCTTGAACTTTGGATGGATCTGGAGTCATCCCCCATCAGAGAAAATGTGCCCAAAGAATTTTCATTTTGTTTTGCGAAATTCACACTTTTCAGCATTCAATGTAAGATCTGCATCAGCAAGTAGACAGAACACTTGTGTAAGGGCTCTATCATGTTCCTTTCGGGTGGCCCCAAATACTAGTATATCATCACTGTAATTGAGAGCATGCGTGACAGGCTCTATAGTGCTTCAAATGACATCTTGGAAAAGTACGGCATCTGAAGACGCTCCGAAACTCAATCTTTTGTATCTGAACAAACCAACATGAGTTGAAAATGTAGTAATGTACCTGACATTTTCTTACAATTTGAGCTGATGATATTATTTGTTCAGATCAAGGCATGAAAAGACTTTGACATCGTTCAACTGGGTAATCAAAGCGGCGATGTGCGGACCTCTATGTTGTTCTCTTTCAATCACTTTATTTGCTTGAAGCATGTCAACACAAATTCGCACAGATCCTTCACTGTTCTTTTTAGGTACCTCCACTATGGGTGACACCCATGGCCTCAGACCAGTAGAGCGCTCAATGATTTCATGTTTTAGCAAAGGATCAATTTCTTTTTCTACAGCCTCTTGGAGATGAAATGCAATTCGACAATGCCGTTGATCAACAGGATGAATGTCCTCATTAATGTGAAGCTGTACTTTCACTGTCTTAAGTTTTCCTAATCCATAGAACAATGATGGAATCTGATTCACTATGTCATGATGATCATTGACATTATAAGTTAACAGAAATTAGCCCATGTCAGCAGCAGTGCTGAAGCTCAGCAAACATGCACTCGATGAAGTACCCTGAAGGACATGGATATTTATTTATTTATAAAGTTTTATATAGCGCGAACATGATCCCGAGGGATATCAGAGCGCTTTACAATTGTGGGGAAAGGAAGGTAACAGTTGCAGAACAAGTGTCAAATAGGAATACAGACAGAAACACATATCAAAATAGAACTCACAGGAAAAGAACGATTACAAGTACACGGGGTCAGCAAAATAATAAGAAAATAACTGGTACACATCGAGATGGAATAGCATCCAGGGCAGGGTTTAAAGGTGTAAGTCCAATGCATTAGAGCAGACGATCCAACAACCTATTAAGGTAAGAACTTGTTCATAAGGAATCTTTTTACTTCCAATTTGAAGGTAACCTTGGAGGAGATTCTACGTATTTCCGGTGGGAGAGAGTTCCAGATCTTCGGAGCTGAGCCGGAGAAAGCTCGGTGGCATGTTCTCTTTTTGCGAAAGATCTGAGGTTTCAGGAGGAGAGAGTTGGCACTCCTAGAAGGTCTACCCCCTCCATATAGTTCTATCTTTTGCGCTAGATAACTGGGGGTTTTGAAATGGAGGGCTTTGTGCGATAGGCAAGCAATCTTTAGCTGTATTCTTGCTTCGTAGGGCAGCCAATTTAGGGATTTCAAGACTGGGGAGATGTGCGCATTTCTTTTGGTACCCGTAACCAGTCTGGCCGCCGCATTCAATGAGGCCCTTAATGGGGCCAAGGTATATTTGGGGAGACCACATAGCGTAGCACTGCCATAGTCTAGTCTTGGCAAAACAAGCGCTTGGACCACATGTTTGAAATCAGCTTGTGGGAGGAAAGGTTTGAGATTCCTGAGTATCCTCAACAGGTGGTTAGCTCCCTTGCACACATTGCTAATATGAGTCTTCATGTTCAAGCGCTTGTCCAGAGTGATTCCGAGGGATTTAGCTGAGTCGATAATGAGGGGGGGAGCAGTTGAAGGCGGTGAGGTGATTCATCCAGAGGTCTGGCATAGGAGTGTGATTTGGAGGAGAGATGAAAAGGAATTCTGTTTTGGAGGTGTTGAGCAGGAGGTGGTTCACAGTTAACCAGTTTTGAGTAGTCAGTAGGGTAGTGTTGAGTGAGGTGATGTTATCCAGGGAGGAGATTTTCAGGTAGAGTTGGGTGTCATCCGCATACATGTGGAAGAGAATGTCTATGGAATTTAGTGCATTAGCTAATGGTTCCAAGAACAAGTTGAAGAGTATGGGAGATAGGGCGGACCCTTGAGGGACACCCATGGAAACTGGAGATGGTTGAGGGAGACAGTGATTCACCTTCACTCTTTGGGATCTGTGCTGGAGGAAGGACAAGAACCATTGCAACACCGAACCAGACAGGCCCATCCTGTGCTCTAGAATGGATAGGAGGTTGTCGTGATTAACAGTGTCAAACGCAGAGGAAAGGTCAAGGAGGATAAGGAGGCACGGTTCATTTTGATCAAGCATTTTTAGAATGTCATCCATAACGTGAGTGAGAGCCGATTTGGTGCTATGCCCACTACGAAAGCCAGATTGATGTTGGTCCAGGAGATGGAACTTTTCGATGTGAGCACAGAGTTGCGATTGGACACATTTTTCTAGGAGTTTGGCGAGGGTGGGGATGTTAGAGATAGGGCGGAAGTTGTTAAGGTCAGCGCTGTCTGCGGTAGGTTTTTTTAATATGGGTGTTACCTGAGCTGCTTTTAGGCACTCCGGGATCGTGCCTTGTGACAAAGACGCGTTGACAATCTTTGTCCAGATGGGAGAGACGACATCCTTGATTTCTTTGAAGATGGAAGGTGGCAACGGGTCGCTGAAGTGATTAGAAGGGTTGATACTCTGAAGAACCTTTTTAATGTCTCTTTCACTGAGGGGGGTAAATGTGACCCAGGAGGCGTTGTTCTTGATGCCCAGGCTCATCGGTTCAATCTTGTCCGTTAGGGCCGGGCGGGGAGTAGACCCATTGGATAGCAGTGGAGCCCGCTTGGTATCCAGTTCAATATTGATGAGTCTTGATTTCTCAGTAAAGAAAGCAGCCAGATCATCACATGAGGGGGGGCTGACTTCAGAGTCAGGGCGGTTTGGTGCTTCCTCCGATTGTTGTTTAACCAGTTCGAAAAAGTTTCTTGGGGCGATTTGCGGCATGATTAAGTTGGGATCTGAAATAGTCCACCTTAGCACTCTTGATTTGCTTGTTATAGGAGCTCCTAACCATTCTAAGGATTTTTAGCTGGTCCGCGGATGGTTTCGATCTCCAGGATCGTTCGATAGCCCTAACGTTGCGACGTTCCGAGTTTAAGTTGCAGTTGAACCATGGTTTGGATGTTTTCGTTGAGGCATTTTTTTGTTGGAGTGGAGCAACAGAATCCATTATGCTAGAGATAGTAGAGTTGTAGAAGTCGGTGAATACATGAACCTCAGACATGTCGACTTGGGAAGAGAGGGCAAGTTTACAGTGGGTTGCTAGATCGGCTGTGTTGATATCTCTGAGGTCCCTTTTCCAGCTAGGGGTTTGTATCTTCGTCTTTTTGTGTTTCATGGTCACCATGAATGACCCATGACTTTGTAATGGCTTCAAGGCTGCCCACGTGTATACCTTGGTTTTCGATGCTGTGTGACAGGGCACTGGAGACAGTTCATGGTACTTTTCGACTGGCATGATGTTTATCGGTGGACCACTGTCTATGAAAAATGGTACATAGCAACAATTAACCTCCATTTTATTTTGAGACAATGTCCAAATAAATATCGTGATTTCACTTGTCGATCATTTTCAGACTTGTATTCTTCTTTACAAGAAGCCAAACCTATATGCGCACGTCTTTCAGTAGTCACTATTTACATCGCACACTCGTCTTCTTCATTGTTGTTCAACAGTGTCATCAAAGAGCATCTTGACAAAGAATCTTGATGACAATCGGCCTCTTTCAGTTTCTACATGCCTCAACTGATGTGGTTGTTTACTTCAATGGGCTTCTGGAACTTTCTGGCAGCCATTTTGTCTTCATGACATGACGCACTGGCAGCCACCTTGTCTTCACGACGTGATGCACTCACATTTTCTCTCTCTTTGCAAACTGTTACAAAATGGTTCTCTTTCCTGCAGCCCTTACATATCTGTCCAATGGTGGGACATTTACCTTCATGTGGAATGAAAATCCACATCGATAACACAATTGTTTTTTTTTGGGGAGGCATCACTCTGGGCCCTCCTACATTGTGTTTTTTCTAGCTCTACACATTCAACTCCGATTCACTCTGGGCCCCTCTGGCCTTCATGTCAGCGGCTTGTTTGTCGTTATGCTCTTGTGCTCTGGCCGCCATGAGCACACACTCCAGACTGAACACTTCTATCAGCATGCGATGTCTGAAAGAATCGGAAAGGCAACCATCTATGACTCTGAGACAAATTGCTTCTTCATCATTGAATTTGTTGAACTTACAGTGTTTGATTAGCATTTCAAGTCTTTCAACAAATTCATCCATCGTTTCACCATCTCTCTGTCTCTCCTAATTGAATATGTACCTTTCATAGTTAATGTTCGAAATTGGATTGAACTTGATGTTTAATGCTACCTTGACATCCTGGTAATATACCCTGTCCACCTGTGGTATCTTCTTTATCAGTTCTTTTACTCCATCTCCTGCTATGTTCCTACGATATTTGATGATATTTTTGTCATTGGTTATATCTAGAGCATCAAGGAAATCATCAAAGATTTCGATCCAAGCTGTCCATCGTGCGCCAAGACACTGCTTTTTTGTGGTATCAAATGAAGACAGCGATTTTAAGAAAATAGTAGCATCGTACTTTGTGCTGTTTTATGCAGCTGCTGCCAGGATTATATTCTGTTCAGGCCACACTTTACCTTCAGCATCTTCAGGACGTTGTCACTGCTGCAAGCATCAGCCCACTGACTAATGCTAGGACCATCGTGCCTAACCAGAGGTGTTGAGAAACCAACTTCTTCTTTGACGGTGAGTAGCGGCTTTGCCTCTTGTTCTTGTTCTTGTTCTTCACCACTCTCAACCTTCTCCATTGTACCTGTTTTTCTCTGCCTATAGCGTTCCTTTGCGTTTATCTGCTTCCCCTCGCACTGTTCTCTTGCACCTGGTTATCGCCGCTTGTTGCGCTTTCTGTATTTGATGATCCCTGCCTTTAGGGTTACAGTACTGTATGAATGACGGCTCTGTGTTAAGTGGTTGCGTCATACTTCTAATGTCGGTCGTATTAGCAATTTTCTAATAAAACTTTCCGTGGGGCCTTCACTGTCTTTGAAGGTCTCGTACTGGCGGAAGATACGTCAACAATCGATTCTTCACTTCGATTGAGGCGCACTTGCCATGCACAAGTAGTTTGCTGGACCTCTGCAAACTCTCTGAGAGAGCACTTTTGACTCTTCGGGTTGCAGAGTTTACATATCCCCTATCTCGTCGCCAGTTGTAGCGTCCTCCCCAGCCCAGTAGCATGTAAATGAATCGCACCACACATGGAGCTCGGTATTACACGTCTTTATTCTCTAGAGTGTAAGCGTTAGCTGACAAGTACTGCATCATGAATTAAATTAACCACAGCCAATCACATACGTCACTAGACTATGGAGTCCGTGGGAAACATAGGAGTCCTGCGCCCTATAATACACAAGACACAGTACATAAGAAAAAGCATTTTTGCGGTCTGAAACGGCCCAATCGGGTCATTTCGAACCGCAAAAATGCTTTGTGCATACAGCTCATATATTATCTAATTCTGAATGAGCTAAGGAGTCTATTGGTGCAAGCAGGGATCACTTATCCTGATTGACGGCTCAGTAGAATACTCTGAACATGACATTTCTAGCATTTCTTTCCCATTCAAAGGTACTCCTTCGTGCAGTAATGTATTCCTGACATGGGCTTGACACCTACTTTTGGTCCTCTGGGTCTCCTAAATGTGTTTGCCAGATTTTAATCAGTTATCTATGGAATGAGGATGCCCACCGGCCATAAACTGGGTATAGTGTATTTTGGAAATGTGGACAACATCTGCAAGTGAAACCTTTCTTTTGGTCAAAGATCTCACCCCTATGCTATAAGGAAACAAACCAAACCATATATTTTTAACATCTAAACAGCTTAAAGTTTGCATTACTGGGTACCATGTCTACCTCTCCTTGACTGCCTGGCTGCATCATTTCACTGAACATGACGGTGAACATGAAGTTTTGTCAGATTTTTAGCATTATTTTTGAAAACATTGTAATTGCCTCCAGCCTCCCTCGTAATAATATATATCCTGCCAAGGCTTGACCCACAGCTATGTTCCTCACGAGTGTGGGGTTACCAGACATATTTGGATTTTTTGTGGGTTTAGGTTGCCCATAGGCAATAAACTGGGTGAAGTGTTTTGAATATTTGGAAAGAAGCTTCAAGCAAAATCCCTGTTAAGATAACTGTCTTTTTATCACAGATCTCACCGCTGGGCTTTATGGAAACTACCACAACCATATATTTATAAAATCTACACATCATATGTTTTTTATTTCTGTATGCCAGACCATACTTATCCAGGTTGACTGACTGAGACAAAGGGCTGAAAAATCTAATTGTCAGATTTGCAGCAAAACATGGTAGTTTCTTATAGTCTTCCTCGCATATGAACATATGCTTCCCAAGGAATTAACCAAATCTAAGTCCCTCTGAGTCTTCTAAATGTGGGATTATTAGACATGGTTGAGTTTCCTATAGATTTGATCAGTAATCCACACTCTAGACAGCAGTGAATATTTATGATGGGGGAGAGTCCATTAGCATGTCTGCAGTATTTGGCACAGGGTCGACTAGTATCCAGGGGAATCTACCAACCCCAGAAATTTCTAAAAACTAGAGTCACAAGAAAATACAGAGTGATGGGGCTCAGATGAATCCCAACATATTTTATTAAGCAAAATTCCATGCAAATGTCAAAGAATTTTTTCACTTCATAGAAAACTCGAGGACTTCAGGCAAATGTTCTACCATCCACACTTCTCTTGAAATAATTAGTATCTCACATGTGTGGGTGGGTCTAAAACACGAGACTAGGGGGCATATCATCAAGGGCTGGCGATATAATTATCGCTGCTTTAGCGTCCGTTTTCGGGCGAAAAGCGGCGATAATTATATCGCATTATTTACAAGGACACGCTAGCGCGTGTTTCCTTGATTCAGCTCCCGTTTTGTTCACGCCTCGCTTTGCATCTCTAATGAGATGCAAAGTAGGCGTTCCCTGCGAAAACAGATTAAATATGATCGCTAATTGTCCTTCTCCGTATTTACAATACGGCCCAGGACACCCATAGCGATATTTAAACCCGCGCTAACGGCGGTTATCGCCGTTATTGTACGTCTGCATTTTTCCTGACTAACCTATCTGTGACATGGGAGGTGGATTGAGTGGCTACATCCACATCTCCCTATCAGCAAGGATTCCCCTATCGCTGCAGGATTATCGCTGGATTCCCAGCGATAATCCTGCATTTCGCGGCTATCGCCGGATTTCACATCGCCGTGGAGATAAACGTTGTAAATAACGCGATATCTTGGCGATCTGATCCGGCGATAGCCGGCGTTCGCTAAATCGCACTTAGCGCACCCTGCGATCTTTATCGCAGTTCGTTGCTAATATGCCCCTAGAATAGGCCAAAATTGTGACCTTGTAGACCACCTTGATACTATATTGTCTTTACAATGTCATATATTTGGCTTGTTTTTGTCACTTACGAAGGCCCCCCCACACATGTGAGGTACTGTTTTGGCAAGGAGATATGTTGGAATAATGGGTGGTGAGAGTTTTCCTGTTCTGCATATATTCTGGAACTTTTCTTCACAGCAATCCTTTTCCAACCAACATTTGTCCTGTGCAGGGAATTCTGCAAAAGAAAATTGTGGCATCCTTTCAGGCCACTCAATTCAGGACTCCTCCTTGTGACTGTATTAAGATATGTGTGAGCTTGGCAGATTTCCACAGGTGACAGATGCCCTCTGCGTATGTGTGTTTCTGTGCCTCAGCAAGAATCTGGTTGCTGTTTAGATCTTGCTTCATGCTAAGGAAAATCCAAATAGCATCCAGATTCTTCACTGGGGGCAGACATTTGTGTCTTTGTCTGTGTCCCAGCAACAAGCCAGGCATGATTTTCTCTGAGGCTAATAAAAATCCAAATAGCCTCCGGGTTCCTCACTGGGGCACAGACGCATGTGTATGTCTCCACCTCAGCAAGGAGCCATGTGAAGTTTGGATTTTGCTGAGAAATACTCCAATCAGCTTTTGGTTCCTCACTGGAGTGGAGAGCATGTCAGTGTTTCTGTGCCCCAGCAAGAAGACAGGCACTGTTTAGAATTTTTCTGAGTCCAAGAAAAACTCCAAACAGCATCTAGGGTCCGTTCTGGGGTACAGATGTGTGTGTGTGTCTCTTCACCAGACTTTGTTGGCATAAATATATGCAGCTAAGCAGGCAGCCTCCTCCATTAGCTTCAGACATGCCAACCTTTCATGAAAAGAGACAATGGGTGTAGGCTGATTTAACAACAATTTTCCTGCCATATAGTGTACTGTCGAGCATGATGAGACATGTCTGGGGTCAGGATCAAAATGAACCACAAAAGTCAGAGGTACTGAAGGTACTGAAGCTCCTATGACCACAGGTGCATTACTGAATAGCAGTAACAGTACCGTACAGTGTGCTTCTGTTACAATGTTCATGTGTTTGTCCAGATCCCAGGGCTAGAATGTACTTGCCAGGCTATGGTGGATAGCAATAGGCACAAGCACTGGAATATGTAAAAAGGATGTCCAGGTATTCTAGACTTAAATATACACAGTAATATATGCAGTTTAACTACCATCACCAAACTTAGGTTTCTCCAAAAATGTGTAGGCTTAATGTTTGAAAGTGCTTCATCAGAATGTCCAGGATGAAACAGAGGCGGAGTGTTGTAATCTTGAATGGTATTTTCCTCTCCTTCGCTGCCTTATTGCCCCTCCCCTTGTTCATTGTCTATTGGTGTGCTCCACGCTCTACATTGGAATCCTCATATGAAGCTCACAGTAGAATGTTGATGAAGAGCAAGTAGAAGGCAGTTATCAGTTGGTTAGAGGACTCTGCTAAGTAAATAAAGGAATTTACTTAACTTATTCAGTGTGGACTTTATCTAACACGGAGTTTTATCATATGGTATGGCCCTGTTCAATCAAAACACAGTTCTGGGCTCAGGTGTTGGCTAAAGTATCAGATTTGACTGGGAAGGTAATGGACCGTGAGCCGTTGAAATGGATTTTGGCCATAATGCCTGGAACAAAGAAAAAAGTAGTTAACCCAGTTCATAGACCGCATGTTTATTCTGGCAAAGAGACATATTGCAATTTGTTGCTGCGCGCCCTCTACCTGAGGTGGTACTGTAGATGTAAAATGCTAATAAAGAAAGAAGAAAGACTGCTAACAGCACATCAATTTTACTGGCATTTTTGCAAACGGAAGCACACAAACAGTACAAGACACATAATCAAGCCTTGGCAGCATAGTCATAAGTGGGAGGAGTTTCATTTTATGTGCCACAATCGAGTTCTACTGAAGTATACTTGGTACAGGAGATGGGAAGATGATCTAATTGGAGCCATTAACATTGAAGATGAGGATTCAGCCATTAAAGCCGATTATCAGTACTAATGGAACATTTATATACAAACATATAAATTGTATTTGGGAGGCTACACTGCCACTTTCTACATACAGATGTCCTTGCAGTGGTTAAGCATGAAAACAATAGATGTGGAAATGAGGCTTCGGCGATATCCTATATAATTTTAATAGTGATGGGATATGGGATGCCACTAGTGATGCCATTGATTCTGTCGACTGTGATGTAGTCTATTAAATCATAAATGGTAATGTTATTTGTGACATCAAAAATGGTGATATGGCATGTGATGTCACTGAGATTATTATTTATTAAGTCCTTTATGTTATCTGCCATGTCTGAAGCTGTGAGGAATGCATTGGGTCATTACAGGTGCTTCAAGCATAATAAGTACCATATCTCAGTGGAAGTTAAGTTTTATGTCATAACTGTACAACTCTTCAAATAACATCTTGTCAGGGAAATCTTTCGTATTTTATGACTTTGATTAGTATTGATCTTAAAAGATAACCATACTTTACGTTTAAAAAGTCTACAGTGTTTTTTCTGGGTGTTTCTAATGACATTGCATTGACATATATATTGAATTTGTCTCTCTCCTTCCCACTGGAGCTAGTCAGGGAGGGGCTTTAGCCGTGACAAACAGGCTCCGAGCGCAGGTGAAGACCAAATACCGTGCCATGAACCCAGGTCTCACACCACCAGATCTGCTGGGCAGGAACTATGTACATACCCAGTGAAGTCTGGGTGCATGATGAGACATTGGCTGTGCCCAGTGGGCTCCATGCAAAAGCCATATCCTTCTGTTGCATTGTGCAACCAGTCCTTCTGCCCCCATAGACGTTGGATCTGCTCAGAAGGGACTTGGCATATGGTATGATTTCCGTTCATACCTTAGTCTCAGACCCACTCCAGAGGCATTTTAAGGCATGAACAAAGTAAGCAATTGATTCGGGCCCCTACGTGTTTTAGTTCTGGTGAAGCCAAGAACTTTTGCTTTTCCAACACAAATGCTTAATAAATACATTTATACATATGCACATTGTGAGAAGTTGGCCTGGCATATGCTGTCCACTAATTATAGTGGGCACCTTGCACCAGTCCAAACAACCCCTTATTGGAGATAGGTTAAAGACAACCTTTATTGAAAGCTATCCTAGTGGTAGGTATGGATAGCAGCCTTCAGGCTAAGTCTTGAAGGAATGTAAAGCAACTTGTTTTACCAGTCTATAATCTCTTGAGTGACCAAATGAAAGAGGACCACACCAGGTATATATTCAAAATATATGTATTTATTACTAAACACACCCCTCTAGTCTCTTTATGAGGCTAGAGTTCGAAGTACATAAATGATAAGTTAGTTATCTACAGTAATAGCACAAATACACGTTTGAGCCACAGGGGCGTACCAAACCATATACCAATAAAGTGGTATAAGAACCACGACTGAGCTAGACACAAGTCCTAGAGCCTGTAGAAGTGCTTGGACCACAAGGAACCACCCAAGGCAGTGACACAGGGGACCCACGGGGGACGCGTGCAGTGTATGAACACAGCCGCGAACCACCGTTAACTTCTATGGGGAAAGTCGCGATTAGAATTTAAAAGAAAAGGGACACTTAGAGGAGGACTTGGAGCAAACCCTTTGAGAACTAGGCTGTTCTAGTGTCAATACCCACGGGAGCACCGGAGTACTCGAGTTACCTCACCCAGGGGAGCCGGGTGCATAGGTGTCTTTCGGGGTCGGGTTTCGTCGTCGCTTTCTATGGCGATCTGCTGCAAAGTGCTGCTGGCGACCAAGTCGAAAGTGTTCGGGTGGATCCAAAGGTGGATTGAAGATCTGAAGAACCTGAAAGCAGAGGGGACAGAGTCTGGGTCACTAGCCAGTGACCAGGAAGGCGATGAGCAGATGCCCACCGATGTCGAGTGCTTCAGGTAGGTTGATGGTTGTCTTGACTCTTCAGCCACGAGGTCCAGGAGGCGTCGACGATGACCAGGAGCTGGATTCGAGCTGTACCACAACGTCTGTCGATTGCAGGGGTGTTGGCGACCGGATTGGACCCAACAAGCTTTGGCAACGGCAAGTCTTGTGGAAATGGAAGAAGGACGATGTTGCAGACCAGCAAGGTCTGTGGGACTCACCCAGCGAGGATAAGTCAGGGCACATCTGGAGCAACCAGGGAGCCCAAGCAGAAAAAGATTGGCCTTCGGAAGGGCCTACTAGCCAACGGACTAGCCACCGTGAAGGAGCCTCAAGATGATGCACGTGGAGCTGGCTCACAGGACACTCATGGAGTAGAGGCCAGTGATCTTTGGTGCACTTGGTGCTGGAGGCTGGGGCTACTCGGAGCCCAAAGCACGACTTCGTGGGAGACCCAGAAGAGGATGCACTTGCAAATGCATTCGGTGTCCAGGGGTCACGGTTCCATGTTACCCACGACAGCTACAGGCCTCAGCTTTGCTGGGGACTAAGGGCAGCCTCGGGGAAGTCTGGAAATCCACCTCTGGTGATGCAAAAACTTCGGCGTCTGACGGGAGCTTTAGCGATGCAGACCGGACAATTGCTTCTTTGGTGCCTGCCAAGCAGGGGAGTCACTCCTTGACCCCAAGGGAGATTCTTCAGTCCTCTAATCTTAAAGTAGAGCGTCGAAGGTCCAGGATTCTGTGTCAGAGTTTCATCCAGGTTAATCTAAAGTCCTAAAGACTGGGGTCCCCTACTTATACTAAGGTAGGGGGTTGGACATACTCTGTGGCCCCACCTATGGGAGGGTCAGGGCAGAGGGGTGGCTACACCCTTTCCCTTTGTCCAGTTTCGTGCCAGAGCAGGGGCTGGAAGCCCCTGAGCCGGTTTGAACTGGGGTATGCACAGGGACACCAAGTGTGCCCCCAGTGCAGGACTTCAAAGCACCCGAGTGCTCCCGCCCAGCCCCAATACACACTATCCTGTCTGGGGAGGTGGTCACACCTCCCTGGGACAGGAAACCTATTGTCCAGGCCTCCCCTGCCGGAGTTGCGGTCAGCAGCAGGAGGCCAGACTCGTGTCTGTGGCAGCGGCATCCATTTTGTGATGCCAGGGCTCTGGAAAGTCAGTACCGGGTATACCGGTGTGTACATGTCTTTCCCTCTAGAAGGGTGGAATGCTACCCCCGCCGCCAGAACTGGCGGGGGGGGGTAGTATTCCAAGATGTTTGACACCAAACACGACATGTTTCCGTGCAGCCATCCCAAAGTTAGCATTTAACGCGAGGTTATAATGCGCTTAAGAGTATATGGTCAGGCTGCACTACAAACAGCATCAGAGAAGGGTCTCCGAACACTGCAGAGGGGCCCAGCTCATGCAGGGGCACCCTCTCACATAGGAACCACGCACTCTGCCTTCAGGATTGATAAGGCCTGCCATAGGAGTGACTTATAGGTTTATATGTGTGTATGTATGTAGTGATATAGGTAGCCTATATCACAGTAAGGGGTGCATGCACCACCTTACCCAGGCTGCAGTAGCAGACCTGTGGTGTCAGTTTGGATGGCCTTCCAGGGGTGGCACAATACATGCTGCAGCCCCTGGTAGGCCTCTGAGGTACCTATGCCCTGGGTACATAGTATACCATATACTAGGGACTTATAAGGGCACTCCAGATTCCAATCAGAGATGTGCCTAAGGCACATGGAAACCATTTTAAAGAGGAAGCAGCTAGGCTGGGGTTCTTATTAGCAGGGCCCCAGCCAGACTAAGGTCGAAAAACAGTGAAGCATCAGCAAAAAGTGGGGGTACCCATGTGAAGCAGATCCTACTCTCCTACACACATGTGTACATACATACACATACATACATACATACATACAATGTCTTTCAGTCAGCCCTCTTCATCTATAGGTCTGCTGTAGTGTCATTCACATTATGCTTCCGCCCACCACAGCATACACCACAGTGTCAGGGAATTCAGCCATTGGCTTAATTCACTGTGATTGACAGTACCCTGCTTGTGTGCAGCATGCACAGCAACTAAAAAAGCATCCCCCTTTGCTTCCAGGAACTACTGGTCCATATTGTGTTTTTTTATCACTTATACAATGGCCTGACAGCTCTCAAGACACTGCTACCGAGTCCTCACTTGCACCTGCAGAACTTTGTGCAAACATCTGCCATATTAGAAGCTGCTATCTTGGAAAATGAATATCTAAACAATGTAAAGATGGCCAGCATTGGATGCTCTTGTGTGCATGCGCACACATTGGCAGCTTTGGACTAAACACTGCACCAAAATATTTTTGCAAAGATCGTGGCTCCTGTAATGTCTCCTTCACAATCAGGGAGTCACTGTTCATCCCAACCTTCCGATTCAGTCTATATTGAAAGCATAGATTTTGAGAGCTACAGAGGTAGTGGTCCAGGTATTAAAGTGTTTTGGTTTGCTATAAAACAGGGACGAGGCCCTTATGTCTCCTAAACAGCCTAGTGTACACTGGGTCACAGGTAAGGACAGATCTGGGAGAAGGTCTTCCTTTCTTTACTCAGGAAAGGGAAGTTGATGAACCACCTAAATTTGTTGATGCCAAAGATAGAGACTCCAGTAAGAGAACTGCTTCGTGCCGTAGGGGATATGGTAATTATGGAGATTGCAATTGCTTCTCCCTAATCCATAAAAAACAGAGGCACATATTTACAAGCCCCTATCGCTACCACAGAGTCACTTTTAAAGACCTTGTGGTGGCGATACGGGCTTTGCCTTATTTACAAGGCAGTGTTAAGCCACTTAACGTGGCTTAATGCCACCTTGTAAATAAGGCGCCCTTTCACGCTATACTTAGCGTGAAAGGGGAGGGCAATGGGTGTTGCTGTGGGCATTCCACCACAACACCCATTGATTTTGACACTGCCCCATATTTACAAGGGTGGCGTAAATATGGGCAGAGCCAAAATTAAGACCATGGAAAACTTGGTCTTACCCTGGTGAAACGAGGGGAAATGTTTCATTTCTCCAAATTTTTGCTGTTCCCATGTGTGCTGCATTGCGCAGCACACATGGAAACAGCAAAACGCCTTTGATTGTTTATATGCAGGATGGTGTCCCTGCCTGCACATAAACAATTAGTTTAAACAAGCATTGGCATAGCCAATAGGTCTCGCCTTTGGGGCCTTATAAGTGTTTAGCCAGAGCTATTGACTTTGCCAATGTCTTCAAGCTGTGCTGTAGAGAAGTGTGGCTGCTGTGCAGCATGCTGAAAAGTTATAATAAAAAAGTGTCAGAAGCATTTTTGTTACTTTATATATGACCAAGAAGGCATTATGTAAAACTGAACGACCATATTTAAAAAAGTATTTACAATAAAAAATGTCCTCAGTTTTCTTTTGTTCTTGCAATGCTGGCAACTTGTTTCTGCCTATTGCAATGGTGTTTGTTAAAGCTTTTTTTTTGAGGGGGCATAAACAATCGGAGGGTGAAGGTTGGGAACTAGTACCTGTATTATAACACTAGCAGCGGCCAGACGCTAGGGGAGAATCAACAGATGCCAGATTCCGAGAGCAGGCTGAGGTGGTGCTGAGTGATGCTGAGGTGGTAGTGGTGGTGGTGGTGACTGTTGCGGAGACGATGCTGAGGTGATGCTGAATGATACTCAGGTCTTGCTGAGTGATACTGCTGTGGTGCTGAGTGATGCTGTGGTGGTGCTGAGTGATATTGTCTTGGCGCTGAGTGATGCTGTGGTGATGCTGAGTGATATTGTCTTGGCGCTGAGTGATGCTGTGGTGGTGCTGAGTGATGCTGTGGTGGCCCTGAGTGATGCTGTGGTGGCCCTGAGTGATGCTGTGGTGGCCCTGAGTGATGCTGTGGTGGTGCTGAACGATGCTGTGGTGGTGCTGAATGATGCTGTGGTGGTGCTGAGCGATGCTATGGTGGTGCTGAGCAATGCTGTGGTGGCCCTGAATGATGCTGTGGCGGTGCTGAGTGATGCTGTGGCGGCGCTGAGTGATGCTGTGGTGGCGCTGAGTGATGCTGTGGCGGCGCTGAGTGATGCTGTGGTGGCGCTGAGTGATGCTGTGGCGGCGCTGAGTGATGCTTTGGTGGCGCTGAGTGATGCTGTGGTGGTGCTGAGTGATGCTGTGGTGGCGCTGAGTGATGCTGTGGTGGCGCTGAGTGATGCTGTGGTGGCGCTGAGTGATGCTGTGGTGGTGCTGAGTGATGCTGTGGTGGTGCTGAGTGATGCTGTGGTGGCGCTGAGTGATGCTGTGGTGGCGCTGAGTGATGCTGTGGTGGCCCTGAGTGATACTGTGGTGGCCCTGAGCGATGCTGTGGCAGTGCTGAGCGATGCTGTGGCGGTGCTGAGCGATGCTGTGGTGGTGCTGAGCGATGCTGTGGTGGCGCTGAGCGATGCTGTGGCGGCGCTGAGTGATGCTGTGGTGGCACTGAGTGATGCTGTGGTGGCGCTGAGTGATGCTGTTGTGGTGCTGAGTGATGCTGTGGTGGCGCTGAGTGATGCTGTGGTGGCGCTGAGTGATGCTGTGGTGGTGCTGAGTGATGCTGTGGTGGTGCCGAGTGATGCTGTGGTGGTGCCGAGTGATGCTGTGGTGGTGCCGAGTGATGCTGTGGTGGTGCCGAGTGATGCTGTGGTGGCACCGAGTGATGCTGTGGTGGCGCCGAGTGATCCTGTGGTGGCGCTGAGTCATGCTGTGGTGGCACCGAGTGATATTGTTGTGGCACCTAGTGATGCTGTGGTGGCCCTGAGTGATGCTGTGGTGACCCTTAGTGATGCTGTGGTGGTGCTCAGTGATGCTGTGGTGGTGCTGAGTGATGCTGTGGTGGTGCTGAGTGATGCTGTGGTGGCCCTGAGTGATGCTGTGGTGGCCCTGAGTGATGCTGTGGTGGCCCTGAGTGATGCTGTGGTGGCGCTGAGTAATGCTGTGGTGGCGCTGAGTGATGCTGTTGTTGCGCTGAGTGATGCTGTGGTGGCGCTGAGTGATGCTGTGGTGGCGCTGAGTGATGCTGTGGTGGTGCTGAGTGATGCTGTGGTGGTGCTGAGCGATGCTGTGGTGGTGCTGAGCGATGCTGTGGTGGTGCTGTGGTGGTGCTGAGCGATGCTGTTGTGGTGCTGACTCATCCTGTGGTGGTGCTGAGTCATCCTGTGGTGGTGCTGAGTCATCCTGTGGTGGTGCTGAGTGATGCAGTGTTGGCCCTGAGTGATGATGTGGTGTCGCTGAGTGAAGCTATGGTGGTGCTGAGTGATGCTGTGGTGGCGCGGAGTGATGTTGTGGTGCTGCTGAGTAATGCTGTGGTGGCGCTGAGTGATGCTGTTGTGGCGCTAAGTGATGCTGTGGTTGTGCTGAGTAATGCTGTGGTTGCACTGAGTGATGCTGTGGTTGCACTGAGTGATGCTGTGATGGCGTTGAGTGATGCTGTGATGGCGTTGAGAGATGTTGTGTTGGTGCTGAGTGATGCTGTGCTGGCTCTGATTAATGCTGTGCTGGCTCTGATTTATGCTGTGGTTGCGCTGAGTGATGCTGTGGTGATGCTGAGTGATGCTGTGGTGTTGCCGAGTGAGAGATAGAGTGAAGATATAATGCCCAATTAGAGACGGTGGTGAGAGAGAAAGAGAGAGAAAGGGTGTACATAGAATAAAG
Source organism: Calotriton arnoldi (assembly GCA_963921515.1). NCBI lineage: Eukaryota > Metazoa > Chordata > Amphibia > Caudata > Salamandridae > Calotriton > Calotriton arnoldi. Next base: position 135,285 of record CAWUFW010014797.1, read on the forward strand.
AGTGGAGCGGGATAGAGAAAGAGAAAGAAGGGGAGAGAGAGTGAATGAAGGAGTTTGAAAGAGAAACAGATAAAGGGGTGAGAGAGAATGAAAGGCTAAAAAAGATAGAGAGGGGAGGGTTAATTAAGTAGAGAGAGAATTAGAGAGGGGAGAGAGAAAGAGAAGGAGAGATTCGACAATAAGAGTGGGGGTTGTGGAGTTTAAATAGAGTGAAGTGACGTGGAAAAAGTAACCTTAAATATAGCTTTGTGCTTTGCGCGAATAAATATAAAAAAAAAAACAGAGTGAGACAAAAATACTGGTAATTAGGCTGTGACTCCCAATATAAAACAAATAGCGATATAAGGTGAAATCAACCCACCGAAGCACTATTTCTAACTAGACAAAAAAAAGCTTGCATTTCAATGCTAATCGCTGTTGTTTTTCATGTGACTGTAGTCCAGGGCCGTCAGTTGGTAATGTGAGCTGCTTCTGCGATTGAAACATCAGAGTCCAGAGAGTTAATGAGCCATGACGAGGAAATGAGGAAGAGATAGGAAACCCAGATGGCAGCTGCGCGCGTGCACGCCATCGTGAACGCAAGCTGGTCGCCAGCCGAAAGCCAGTGGGTTTGCACTTCCAAAACCCGCTTACTAAAACTCTCGGCCAGACCAGCGCAAGCGCTGGTGCAGGCCGAGACCTAAAAATAACTTTTGGCATCTTCTATGTGTGCTGTATTAAGCAGCACACATAGAAGTTTCAAATCACCATTCCAGATTGTTTATGTGCAGGAAGGGACATCTTCCTGCACATAAACAATTACTCCCCTCAACGCAGGCACCCTTGCATGGTGCCTGTGATGGCGCTAGGCAGCTAAATTTAGCACCAGTGCAGGGGGAAACGCAGGGCTGCACCATATTCTTGTAAATATGATGCAGCCCTGTATTTCTAGAGTGACGGAGCTTAATGACACGCCTCACCACTTTCCTTGTAAATATGCCCCAGAGTGAGACTGGGATTTTAAGCTGTTTTTGTCTTTTCTGTTTTTCTCCTTTTATAGGCAGCAAGGTAGCTGAGGAAGGCTTCATCTCAGTGAGGTAGAGGGTTAGATCCTTCATCACTGGTCTCCGAATTCAGAAGAGTACAATTTCCCCTTTCAAGTGAGCATTCGGAGGCACCTGACTTGGTGGCTGATCCCACTAACTTCAGAAAAGGGACGTTGCTTGTACTCTAGGCCGCCAGCATGGGTTGCGTGTGGTTCTGGAAGGTCAGGCAGCCCAGGGCTTTTCTCCCATTTTGAGAGCTGGCAGCCCTCCAACTGGATGGAACTTGTGGCTGCCTGGAAGTCTTTGCAGGTGTTCTACTCTTTTATCAGGGGGGTGGACCTAGTAGTCCACACAAACACAGTGACAGAAGCCTATTTTAATCAGCAATTTGGGACATCGTCACAGTCACGGAATCTGTTAAGCCAAAAGATTTGCTCGTCGGTGAAGAAAAATATTTTCTCTGTCAAAGCAGTTAATATTCAGGGGCACAAAATGCTTCAGTAGATTACTTGAGCAGTATTTTCCCTGGCTCACAGAACCTAGTCCTCAATCTAATGGTCTTTCAGGTGGATTGTCTCAGGATCGAGGTTTTCAAAAATAGATCTGTTTGTAAATAGTTTCAGTGCAGCACTTCCTCTATTTTTTCAGGGTTACAGGAACCTCGAGCAATGGAACTTGATGTGTTTCTGAGCAAATGGAGAAAAGGCCTTCTGTATGCCTTTTCACCGATCCCTCTTATTGCCAAAACATAGAATAAGATTCAGAGGGTGCAGATAGAAGTAATCCTAATGGCGTTTCTTTGACTTAGTAGACCATGTTTCAGTCTTCTTCAATTCCTCTCAGTGGATTCTACCTCTGTTCCGTCCTCCCTTGAGATGTCCTTCTCCTCCTCTAGCCTCTCTATAGTGGCTAACTTTCGGTCTTGGATTTGAGGAGTAAGGTCTATTAAATAAGGGCCTTTCCCTTCCTGTCTCCCTGTCAAATCATATTTCTATAATGGATTTCTTTTGACAAGTGGTGCAAAGACAATCATCTTTGCCCAAGTGAATGTCGTCCACAATGTATATTGCAATTTCTGCAGGATGGTTTTGAAAAGGAGCTTTCTGTATCAACCTTAAAAATATAACAGTCTGCAAATAAAGCATTTAGATTCTCTCAGGGGATTTCTTTGTTGTTGAATCTCTGATTTCTAGGCTCTGCAAAGGTTTTGAGCTGTTGAACTCTAAAGCTAGATTGCTGTATCCTTCCTGGCATCTCCTATTGTTAATATCTTTTTTACAAAAGCCTCCCCTTTGAACTTTTGGATTCCTGACCTTTAAGTTCTTCTCTGTGGCTATCAACAAGACAAGAAGAATTGGGGAGTTGGGTGACTTTCTTTGTCGTCTTTCGTACCAGAACATTTTTGATGCCAAAATTATCTTGCCTTCAGTCTATAGTCGTCTATCTAGATGACATCTTGGTTTACTCTAAAGACCTTACTGAACAACCTCCATCTTGTCAAAGAGGTTTTACAGCACCTAAGGGAAAATAAGTTATTAGCCAAGGCTGGAAAATGCCTCTTTGAAAAATCTTCTGTTGAATATCTAGGTTACATCCTATTGTTTGAAGGAATTGCTAAGGACATCAAAAAGGTTCAAACTATCCTTTATTGGCTAGTTCCTTTTTCCATGAAACAAATTCAAAGTTTTCTTGGCCTGGTAAACTATTACCGCAAATTTATGAAGAATGTTTTCAACTTGTCCCACCCATTACAGACTTATTAAAGAAAATCAAGGTCTTTAACTGGAGTGAAAATGCTATATCAGCCTTTAAAAATTTGAAGTCGAGTTTCAATCTTATGCCTCAAAACATTTCATTGTGGAAACATATGCCTCAGACCAAGCTATGGAGGCAGTTTTCATTCAAACCAGAAAGGGTGGAGAAAAACATCCTATTGCCTTTTACTCCAAAAAAATTCTCCAGCAGATAAAAATTATTCTGTCTAGGAAAAAGAACTTCTAGCTATCAAGCCTACCTTCATCGAGTGGAGACATTTTCTACTGGGAGCCAAACACTGAGTGACGGTCTGTATAGATCATAGAAACCTCCAAGTTCTCCAACACGTTGAATTCCAGAATAGCAGACAAGCCTGCTGGGCCTTTTTTCCAACAATTTGATTTTTTCCTCGCTTATATACCTGGATCTGAAAACGTAGTTGCAGACTCTTCATCCAGATATTATCCTGAATCCGAATGATTCAAAAGTGTGGAGAAGATCATAATTCCACAGGCCTTCAATTCCTCTATGACTACTATGTTCTTGGTCTTAGTCTGTGAAAAATACAAACTAATCAATCTGCTCAAATTAAAACAAAATATTCTCAACTCAATTATACAAATGGGCTAATTTGGCATCAAAAAAAGACTCTCTGGTCCAACACGTTAATAACAAGGGAAGATATTACATCTTTGCTATAATGCATCATTTTCTGGACACAGAGGTCAATGGGTTACTGAAGATCTCATCAGAAGGAAGTTTTGGTGGCCTTCTCTTCATGAAGATGTCATAATATTCATTAAATCCTGTGAACGCAAAGAAAAGCTGGATTACTTCTAACCCCTGAGATTCCTTCCAGGCCATGGGAGATTATTTCCACTGATTTTAATGTGGAATTACCTCCGTCTGACAACTGTACCACGATCATAGTCACTGTCAATTCTGTCTCTAAAATGGCTTTTTTTATATGCTCTTCCTAAGTTACCTATTGCCTCAGAAATGGCTGAGGTCTTCTATTCAGACATATTCCGCCTTTACGGTTTGCCTTTGAAAAGTATTTCTGATCATGTCTCTCAAAATGTGTCTACATTCTGGAACTCCCTGTGCTCACAATTAGATATCCAATGGTCATTAACCTCCCATTTCCATCCTCAATCCAATGGCCAAACTGAGAGACTGAATAAAACTCTTGAAGAGTTTCTAAGATGTTATGTAATGGCCATTCAAAACAACTGGAAAATTCTCTTACCTGTAGCAGAATTTGCTTATAATTATTCCAGCCACACTTCTACTGCTTACTCTCCTGTTTTTTGCATTAACTCAGTTTCATCCACACACTTTTCCAAGTACCTTAGAAACTGAAGATCCTGTACCTGGAGTTCAAGAGTCATTAGAAAGGATAAACGAAATCCCAAAAAAGCAGTTTCAAAATTTACAAAAGTCCAATTCCAGACTTAGGGCCTACTTATGTGTTTGGCGGTCCATAGGACTGCCAAGCTCGCGGTGGAGGTGCAGTAGTGGTCGGGGACTGCCGCACCAGTGGTCCAACCGAAGTATTACGAGTACAGCAGTCGAACCTCCATGGGACCACTGTAACCACCAGGGATCCACGATCACTGGCATTGGTGCAGCGGACTTGAGGCCACAATATACTTGGTGCTGCTGCTGTGGCACCGCCAAGCATATTACGAGTTTCCTCACACTGGCAGTGAGGAAACTTAGGGGGCCCACCTGTTCCCTCAGGGCCTAGGGATGCATGCAGGGAGGCACATGCTGTCCCCCCCTGTCTGCATGCACCCACATTTCCAGCACGGTATGGGCTTTACAGTCCATTACCAAATGGAATGCGCTGTGGTGGGCCCATGGTACTGCCTTTCTAAGACTCTCCTATGAGTCTTTGAAAGGCAGCACCCTGGGCCCACTGCTGCCGGACCGCCCACCCGGATTACAATTTATAATCCGGCAGATGGTCGGATCTGGCGGGGTGGGAGCGGTATGGTGGCATGGTGCCTCGCTCCCACACAGCCAAAGTAGTAATCAGGACCATATGGTTCAAGCTAATTGACACAGATGACCTGCATCTACCAATAAGGTTGGAGACAGTGTTTGTCTGTACTCTCTAAATTTACTCTGTTAACTCTATTGGACTACGTTTATGGAACTTTTCTAAGTTTCTAGGATTGCAAACCCTGTTACAGTTCATCTCAAACTTCCTCTGATGGGAGAGTTCACCCTTCCTTCCATGTTTCTCAACTAAAACCTTATCACCCTCGTAAAGGCCAGTCCATTTGAAAAAAAGCTAAGTCCTGTATTCTTTAATGGACAGCCTGAGTACAAGGTCCAAGATATGTGATTCATGATATTTTAGAAGGAAATTACAATATCTTATTGAATGGAAGGGGTATAATCCATGTGACCACTCTTTGGAACCAGCAGACCAGGTTATGCCGGCTGTTTGATTTGGCAATTTTACTCTAAAAATCCCTGCAAACCAGTTAATCCTAGAGGAGGTAGAGTGTAAAGATATCATCCCTAACTAGGCAGCATGTGTGAGGTTGCCGTGCTAGTTCTCTCCGTCTTCCTTGCCGCGTGCGGCTCCCCGCGTTGGCTGAAAATGTTTTCTCAAAGAAGCCAGGACGCAACGATACCCTCACTGACAGCCATATTTAATCCTCATGTATTGGGTTTCCAATACCTTTTATTTGAATGTAGCATTTACTTCTTTTTTTCTCCTTCTTATTTAGTTTCATTTAGAAGCAGTACAGGAATTATAAGTTATTATTGTTACCGTTGTGCGCATGGTTTCTTTTTATTATAAAATATCTATTTACCATCCCAATATGAGATGGCTGACACCTTTTTGGAGTTATGTCATGTCCTGTTTGTCACATTATTTAAAGGAGCTCATTTGTAAATCCATATGCGTCGCAATTGTCCCTGAATAATTGCTTACTCACTGGACTTCGTGTGCTCTCCAGTTCCTGTAGCTTATCTCCCCGTCTCCTGAACCCCGCCTGGCTAGCAAGAAGGTTTTTTCTTTCTCCAGTTTTTCTTCTTCTTGCTGAATTGTTTTTGTGAGCATTGCTGGACTTACTGTTACATTCTGGCATCTGGCACTGCCTGTGGAGATAACAGGCCCTTTCCTTGAAACAAGAAGATCATCCAAGCATCACCTAAAAGACCAGCCCTTGACACACACAGCCACACAGTACTATTACTACCATTTTAAACAAAGCATTTGGAGACCTCTCCAACAATCAGCACCTAGTATAGAATATGCAACAAACAACCTGTTTGCCTTTGAAATAAAAAAAAAGTGAATACATTAGCCTATGTCCCTCTAACACAAACAAAGTCCCCTAATGGATTATTTTGAAGACACTTGGTTTAGAAGACGGCACTGCTCTGGACACACATGCCAACCCAAAATCCAAATACCATGGTGGAATGTCTATGACAGCACCATAGCTCAAGAAGCCAAAACCAGCAATGCAGTAGAAGGATGGAGCAATGCCTTACAATCTACATTAGGGAGAACCCAATCTACACTATACAAATCCATAGTAGCCCTACAAAAATAACAAAGCTTGCAAAAACTAGAATGGAGCAATCAGTAAATCAAATTAAAACTAAGATTAGCAAACAAACCAAGGAAATGTACTACATGCTACAATGTTAAGTAAAACTCTTTATTAAGGAGTACACTACTTAGAATCACTAGCAAAAAGCCTATTATAAAAAAAACTATCTACACACTAACCAATAAACCTTAACAAAGGAGTGCGCCAGCATATTCAAAATATTTTTAATTAAATATTAAACAAATTATTTTTATACATCAGCCAAAACAACACACAAGTAAAATAGCAAAAAAGACTGATACATAAAAATATTATATATATGAATTAGTTAAAAATGAACAAATCACCACCACAAAGCTCAATATTGCAAATAAAATCAAAAGGAACCAAGTAAATACTACATATCCAATATAAAATAACATCTAACAATGACATCAAATACACATACATAAAGAAATGTAACATTTCTCACCCAAACATAATGACACAAATAAAGCTTACTGTTCTGTAGCTGTAGATCCTCCTCAATATCCATGTTGAAAAAATATAATCCACCAAAAATCGAGAAAACAAAATCCAAAAAGCCCCAAAAATGCAAAAATAAAACCCGTCCATTTTAAATCCAACGAAGCAATCCAACATCATAAGGAACCATAAAGAACCTGAAAAACTGTAAAAAAATCTGTAAAAAGAAACGCTCCGGGAAACCCGAACAATTCAAAGGAAATCAAAATTTAAAATAATGGTTTATTAGAAACCAGAATGAATTTCCTTTGGAAACAAAATGCAAAATCTAAACGTCCATATGATAACTTTGGATCTATAAACCTCTAGAAAAACATGCAAAACCCATCCACAGAAAACATAACATAAGATGTGTAATTGTAAAGCGCATGTTCACCCAGAAGGGTATCTTGACACTGAATAGCAGATGTTTATTGTTACCAACTCAATGGTACTCATTTTATTGACCTCAGAAGGATGAAAGGCTGAGAGGATTTGAACCTGTGGCCATTATGTCAAACACAGGACCCTACAATGGACTCATTAGTCCACTAAGCCACCAGACCCAGCTATCTTCACACATAATATAAACATTACATTAAAACTAAGCACAATACATAACATAACATTATATGAAATAACAATGCAATACTACTAAACTCTAACTAGGCCTAACACAGTACGCTATTAAACAAAATAACACAACGTACGCATAAAACACCCAAAAAGTAGAAACCAACCTTATATCTACCAATACCTACATCCCATACCCCCAAACCCCTATAGAAAACCTTTAAAGAAGTCTTACATCATCATACGAGCAGTAGCAACTTACTGTGATTGACTCCAACAAAAACAGTCGAAAAATGTCACAAACAGACCACAAACGGAAAGTTAGCAGTAAAACAGTGTGCCCTAGATAAAAGCAAAAAAAGACTGTCTCCCTATATACAACAATAAGACTTTAAATAAAAATGGTTACAAAATGATTAAAAATGTTATCAAAATGTAAAACATCAATAAATGTTAAGTAAAAATATGAAATTTTGATGTAAACTATAAAATAAAGAATACTATAAAAACCAAAAATTAATAATATAGTATTATTTATAAAATACTTAAAAACTATATAAAAGATGGTAAATAAATTATGTTCGACAAATGTATATAGTTAAAAATTAAATGTACCTACATTGAAAAAATAATGTAAAAATAAAAAAGCCAAACAAAGGGGTCATTACAATGACGGGCGGATCGCCACCGCCCGTATGGTGGTGGCGATCCGCCCGCCATTTCACACCGCCCGCATGCAGTTTCCCCCCCGCCATATTACGATGGCGGGGGGAGCCCGGTGGACGGAAAGACCGTCCGCCGGTTTTCCGCCGGTCCCACAGGGGACCGGGCAGCAAAGGACCCTAATATGGTGGCGGTGTCTGCAAGACACCGCCATCCATATTAGGATGTAGGCGGAAAGCAGCCTTTCCATGGCGGTGTTGCCGCCATGGAAAGGCATGTGGTCTTTGCTTCTTGCGGGCCCCCAGGATTTGGGGGGGTTGGGGGGTGCACATGGGGGTTACCTATGGTACCCCCCTACATTTGAATGCACAAGGTGGCAGACACCGCACGGTGCCTGTCTCGTTGTGCATTCAAATGCACAACATGCGTTTTTCGCATTGCGGCGGGTGCTGGTGACAGCACCGCCCGCCGCAATTCGAACAATACGGGATGCCACCGCCACGGTGGCGGTGGCATCCTAATACCCATGGCAGGACCGCCGCACCCCTTGCGGACGGTCCCGCATTCCGCTGCGGTGGCAGGCGGACTTTGTCCGCCCGCCATCGTAATGTGCCCCAATAATGTTCTGAAAGAATATGTAACTTGTATTTTATTTGAAGATTGTATTAAAATTAGGGGTGGGCAGAATTTGCGTGGTCGCGCTACGCAAAGCTCTGCGAAACGGTAAAAAATCTCCGCGAACACGCAAAAGTTCAGCGAACACGCGGAATTGCTTGTTCCGCCCGTTCGCGATGCTTTTTTCCTGTTTGCGAACGCTGTTTGCGTGCTCGAGGGGAAATATCTTGCAAACACGCATTTTCAAAGCGCGAACAAGCAAAAAATTCCGCGGATCGCGGAATTTTTGGTAATTCTGCGTTCTCCGCAGAACGCGAAATTACCCAAATTCCGCAAATTCCGCGAGCGGAACGGAATTTACCGCCCAGGCCTAATTAAAATGATGATTTTGATGCTATGTATAAAAATATATATGTAATAACAAATGTATACATATACATTGAATAAATGTTGAAATATAAAATTACAAACTGTGCGATGTTTCTTTATTAATAAAAACTGTACATATTAATAATGTATGTGAAAAATGCATTACCCACTCCAATCTAAACCATTAGGGGAAGGTGTTGGACACTAACGGGGTAGCATTTACTATTCCCACTCTAATCTAAACCATTTAGAGGAAGGTGTTGGACGCTAACGGGGTAACATTTACTATTCCCACTTCAGTCTAAGCCATTTATTTATTACACATAAATAGACATAATTTATAACAATTAATTAAATATTATCATTTTAGTACACATTTATATAACAAATACAGCAAACATTAGATATAATAAAGAAATTAACAATGTATAGAGTTAATTTTTCATTTATTTAAAATAAAAAATAATATTTAAATATATTATAAAGTATTAAAAACATACATTTACAAACAAATTATTATTCAGTATTGTAATAATCTCCTGCTCCTATAACATAACACATATAGTACTTAATACATTATTATAAATAATAATTAAAAATGAATGTATAATTTTTCAAAATATCAAAAAATAACATAAAATAATAACACTAAAATTAACATATAAAAACGATACCATATATAACGATATTTTACAAAATTATATTTTTTACAACAATATTAAAAACAATACTTGAAATTATATTCTTAACTCTAATATTCCTATCCACGATATGTTTGACACCACAATGTTCTTTGGACAATATTTATGTATCCAAATATTTTCAATTCAATTCAATATTTTGTCCAAACACCACTCACTAATGATGTTCATACTTTTTAAAATATGGAACATGCACCAACTCTCACTCTTCATTGTTGGATAGCATTTGCAAACTCATGGAGCGTGTCCGATGAGGTCTCTGCAAGAAGTATGAGGACATTACACAACCGTAAAAATGTCGAATGTCACGCTGCACCTCTGTTCTTTCACAGGCAGCATATGAAAGCCTCTGGAACTGAACATGTAGATTGATGAAAGTATACTTTGGACTAGAAACATTATCTCTATACGTTTCCCATGAAGTGTTTTGAGGGTTTAGTGTTGTAAATGTGAAAAACAGATGATTTGTTGCTGTGTTTGGGTAACCTCTGACTTTTAGTCAGCGAAGTTGTAAGGAAATACAAAGACAATGAGATGTGCCCCCAGCAGGATGTCTGTTTAACTGGGAATGCGGCCCTGGAAAACATTACTTTGTAATGGTAAACATATGACATAATTACAAATTGTGGTAAAATACAGCAAAGGGACAACACTACTATTTTAATTTCGAATCTAAAAAGAGGACTGGGTGTTGTATTTTAATAAAACTGATAATTGTGGTTTTCTGCTTGAAAATAAAGCCTGTGCTTGTACAATACGCACCTCATTTCATTTCAGTGTCAGGTTTTTGTAACTTGCATTGCATTTTGAGCATGGAAAGCACTGTGTCTTTGTTCTGCCACTGTTTAAGTACACACTGGCAGCCCATTTGTTTGCGGGATTATCTGCTCTGTTAAATACTGTATTGTATGCTATATGTAGAGACCCAAATTTAGATTGCCTTTATAGCGGATTTGTGTTACTTTTTTTTAACGCAAAACCCAATGCAAAGGGTGGAGTTTACAATCCATGCCAATCGAGGTTTGAGTTGGATTGTAACCCAAAGTAGCGTAAGGCAGCGCAATGTGCTACCTTGCCTTACTTTGCGTCCATGTTTGGTGCATGGCATTCACATGGAATCGCCCATGGGTTCTGATACAAATCCCTATCCACAAATGACTTTGGGCCAGATGTACGACCCACCAATTAGTGAGTCGCAAATTGCGTTGCATTTGCGACTCGCAATTTGCGACTCGCTAATTGGGATGCACAACAGTGTCTGAGACACTGTTTGCGATTCCCAATGGGGTCGCAAATTGCATGCCTCATGCATATTAGTGAGGCTGTCATAATTTGCGACCCCTTTGGGAATGGCTGGCACTCCCAGGAATGGTGGCCTGCTGGGGTCATGTCTGGGACTGCTTTCAAATAAAGCTGTTTTTTTTTTTTAAATGCAGCCCGTTTTCCTTAAAGGCAAAACGGGATGCATTTAAAAAATAAAAATGAAACTTTTCAGTTTCATTTCTTAAGGGCAGGCAGTGGTCCCTGGGAACACTGCCTGCCCTTAAAAAATGTTTGTGCATGCATTCCCAAAGGGGAAGGGGTCCCCTAGGTACCCCTTCCCGTTTGTGAGTGTTTTACCACCCTTCTGAGAAGGTTGGTAAACTGCGAGTGTTTACATTCTTACATAGCTTTTGGAGTCGCTATTAGGAAGGGAACGCCCCTTCCTAACAGTGAGTCGCTAAACTCTATTTTGCGAATCGCAAATTGTTTGCGACTCGCAAAATAGGGTTGGTACATGGGCCACACGTTTTTTGCGGTCGCAAACGGGCCTAAAACCCCTTTGCAACCACAAAACCCGGTCGTACATCTGGCCCTTTGTGCAAAATTCCGCGCCTCCCCGAGGCAGGAGCGACATGGAGAATTTTTTGTATTTCTCCTCACTTATCCAAATTATCACTTATCCAAATTTATAAGTAGTCCATAGCACACATACAAAGATGAAAATGCCTTAAAGTATAGTTTTTGTCCTGAAAGGGACCCCTTTCTGTACCAAATCTATACTTACCACAATGCAGATACCCTGGCTGTATGGCTCAAGGATGACTATGTTGGTTCACTGCTGGCAAAAGTGTGCCAGCGCAGGGAGAGAGCAGAACAGTACATCTTAGCAGATATGATGCTTTTCTGCTCTCTTTTGTTTACGCAATGCAGAGCAGAACAGCAACTTTACTTGCTGCTCTGCGTTGCATCATTTCTTTGTTAATGTGACCATGAGCACATTTGCCCAGTTAATTTCCACTCTAAATGTAACTTCTCTATATCATCCCATTCCTGATATTATTGACAATGTTCTATCAAGTGTGCCAAACAAAGGTTCCGGTGCAAGCAAGAAAATTAGGCTTTCTGTTTGCATAGTGAGAAACACTATGACTGACCTGCAGGAGGCGCTAACACCATTGGGACCTGGTGCCACTGCACATACTGCACTAATGATAGTTTTGCCACTCTGTTGTTGCTGAGAGCTTTCCAGGTGTACCAGGAGAACAGTAACTTTCTTTACATCATTGCTCATTTTACTGAATTGGTGATACATGCAGTGTTACTAAGAAGAGCACAATGAATATTTCTAAATGTTTCAGTATTTTCAGATAATTGTGATGTCACTACTTTGATCACTACTAAAGTGTCAAAACATATTCTCCATTGGTGGGTCTGCACATATTTCAATGGATAACTGTTTATTAAGATCATAAAAGTTCTCATGTTTTGCGTGGTAGTTTGGAACATTCTGGTAGCTCAGGTTCATTTGAAGAAAGTTACAGTTGTGCAAGTAAATGTTTATACACTACTCGCTAGAGGTGGGTGAGCCAACAAATTAACAGGGAGAAATGAGCCATAGCCGAGCCAGTGGTCTGTTTTGGCTCTAAGAAGCCTTGCTCAAGCCACACCATGAAAATATTTGGCACATAAACTGTAAGAAAGCCGCCTTTTCTTTGTGGTCACCCCAGATTTTTTGGCTTTTTCTGAACCCTATCTACTTTGCTGGCTTTAGAACTCTTTGCATTTTTCTCCTTCTAACCAATAGTAAAGTGCCAATGCTCCCCTTTTAAACATGGTTACATTGGATTATTCTTGATTGGCACATTTAAATTGCCTGTATGTACCCAGAATATTGTGTAGAACGTGTGCCTAGGGCATGGAAGTGAAATGCCACTTGTGATTTGTAGCCCTTATTGTGCCATCCACTATAGTTGCGGAGCAAACATGCATCACACATACCCTGGGTAGTCTAACTGCAGTGTAAAACCTACAGTATGACATGTGAAAATAACATTTTGATTAGAAAAACGATCCTTTTATTTAATAGTAAATCACCCTTATGTAAGCCTTGTAACCCTCAAGGTTAAGGGCATGGTATTTAAAAGTGGAAAATGCAGAAAATTAATATTATCATCTCCCTACAGTGACAAAGCCCAAAAAGTTATTGCACCTAGCAGAACAGAGTTCTGATTAAAACACTAATACTGCATTGAGAGGCAGTTTTAAGATGAACTTAGAAACATTCCTGCCCCGCTCCCGCCTTGATGACAATGTCACTGTTGAACTAAGAGACAAATCAGTTATCACTGATGGCCTATATTTTTATTATAGATGGAACTACATTATAGTTGATTAAATCAAACATGAGTGGTTTTTATACAGAGCAAATCCTTAACTCATTAATTGAAAGTGCTCTCATATGTGCTAATGAAGAAAAAGGAGACTTGGGAAAATACAAAAATTGCCAAGAATCACACAATTTGGTTTAAGACGAGAAACTAGATTAATCCCAGGTTTTCTTATTGAACATTGAGTAATTCAGCCACTAGATGGGTATCTTGTTCTCTCTCCCAAAGGTTAATGTTTCATCTTGGAGCATAGGGATAGAACACGGGTGGCAGGCTGAAAGTTTGACTTGTTCTAGAGTCAAAAGTCCAAGAGAACCTTAGGATGAGCCAGAACAAGGCATCTAGCTAGAATCTGGCTTGATCTTTCAGTGATTTACCGATTGCTATTACTCTGTGGCTGCAACCCAAAGCCCATCATTCTTAAGCTTCCACCTTATGATAAAACAGATATTAGGAAAGTCACCCTTCTGGTGGTGGAAAGGAGGTGTGAATGGAGTTAGTGAGTATGTATGTGATATTTCTATAACACAAACCTAGTCAAAAGGAAGAGGAGCACAGTGTTGAGTACAAGCAATGAAACAAGCAAGGTTGATTGGGTTTGGGTAGCTGTTTTTTAGAGTTAAAGTGGATTGTTTTTGTAACGTGAGGTATTGCTCTTTAAAGCAGTGTGTATTCAGACCTCTCCTAATTTGGAGCAAGTTTGAGGCACTCCTATAGATACAAGATTGTAAGTCTTTTGCCTTTTTTGTTTTCTTTTTTGCACTTCTACATCTCCATTCTGATGGTTTCCTGGCAGTGGGCATGCCAAGAGGTACTGAAGACGGTGAACTTGTCAGCCAGAAAACCTTGGGTGCCAGTCATTTTGACTTTGTAGGGGAGCTTTGAAGATGGTGTAGGCGGACATGGGCAGAGAGGAGAGTTCCATCAGGGATGAGGTCATGTGATCACGTTTCTTCAGGCTCTGAATGAGGTGCTCTGTGGCATGCAGGATGCCCTTTAGGGGAGCCACTGTGAATTCTGGGAGGCCATGGTCCAGAGCACTGCCACCACACTGATGCAAGGGTATTAGTTCTGAAACCACCTTCAGAGAAGAATTGTTTCATTTTCTTTATTAGAGAGAGCTGGTGCCAGATCATTGTATTTTTTAAGCAATGCTTTCCTTGTGGGTGGAGGGTAGCAGAGACATTGGTAAATGGATGAGAATGGAGGAAAGGAAAGGAAAGGAAAGGAAAGGAAAGGAAAGGAAAGGAAAGGAAAGGAAGGGGTAGACTAAAGTTTCACAAGGGAAGAGAGGCATGAAGGTGAGGGAAGGTCTATGATTTCTACTCTGTTCTCTGTACTTGTTAATTCATTTAAGCACCTGCAACTTTAGTTACTACAATGTCCACGCAGTGCAGTTAAAGCATGTAAAAAATATAGGAGTACAGAGAAAAGGCAAATAAAGAAATTATATTGTGTTTCACACAGCAGCACAGAACAATTAAGAAATACATATAGGTACATCTAATGTCTGTCTCTAGACAGCTTTGTATCCATGCCAGAGCTCATGTCAACATAACACAATATATCACATGTTGGGTGGGTGTGCCCCCTTGAAATTCTGGCTCACTGGGTGTCACTTACATTTTGGAATCAGCCCACGGCATATTACAATTACAAACATCTTTAATTTGTGATAGATAAAAAGGTAGTACTTTCATTGTTTTATTTTGGTAATTGTTAGCAGTAGCATCATACTATCATTTTGGAAGTGGAAATATTTGTTTTAGGGCTGCTTTATTTTTTTGTGTGGTTCTGACAGCATGCTGTTTATTTTTTGTTTTGTTTGACTACCTTGCATTTTAGCCAAGCACTTACCTGACGAAGCGTGTGGCCTGCTTTAGCTGCTGCATTGAATGTGATTCTCCTGCTCATCAATGACATGGATGTCGGAGTGTGTGTATTTCCTCCCAGGCTGGAAGACCAACAGATGCCACCCTGCTACTTCTGGAAGCAGTATTCAGTAAGTCACATGTGGGGTGCGACTTGGATCTATGCTTCCTGAAAATGTTCCCATGGGCGACATTCACGCCTACCCAGTCGGACCATTATTCCTCCACAAGTACCAGTCAAAAGCAGATTACAGGATGCCTCTGCCCCATCACCCAAAAGGATTCAGTAGTCCCTCATGAGGACTGAAAATATTCTCCAGCGGTGAGTGCGATACGCTCTAATGATGCCAGACAATGAGACCAATGGTACCTGATCTTTTAAGGCCTATTTCCTTGAAGCTCTGGTGGGAGCGATCCACTGCTCAGACCAATCATTAGTTCTCCCAGGACTCATTCCATAAACACTCTCATTGTTCCTATTCCTACATGTGTGCCCCTTTCTTTCCACACACAATTCCACCATGCATCTGCGCTCGATCCTGTCATCAGTCACTTGTGTCTGATGTGTGCCTGCGGCTCCTTTTGCTAGCCTTCCTGCTTTAATTTTCTGCTCTTAGAACTCAGCTTTCGTCAGTCATTGTTTCCATGCCAACTTGATGGCATAGCTCATGGGCTAGCCCATCTTTGACAAAGGTAAGTTGCTAGCCATCAGTGTGCGCTGCAATGTCTGAGAGGCTGATTGAGATTACTGCATCTGAAAGTCTGAGCCTCTGTTAGCATTGATTGTGTGCTTCAATCCCTGGCGGGCTGCTAGTCTTGATTGAGTACTATAAAGCCCAGGATGCTGTAGTCCCCTACACTACATTCTGCAAAGCTTTAGTGACTGCTAGATTTCACTTCGTTATGTAATGTCTTTTCATTGTGCACTGCAGTGCTTCAGACGTTGCTAGTCTTGACTAAATACCATGACTGTAAGCAGAATAATCTGGGAGCTATCTACAGTTATCTGAAATTTTCAACATCTCGACACTGCTAGCGCTCACAGAATGATGCATACCCCAGGCGGCTTTTTACATTGATTTTTTCTGCGATCGACTGCAAGCCACCACTATTCGCTGCAAATTCATGGAGTCTGTCAGTCTTCAGTAGTGTCCTTCAAGGAGTTGGTGACTCCTATTCTTTTTTGTGTTCTATAAGGACTTGTTAACTGCTCGCCTTCACGGTTTGCTTGTGATGTCTGGTGCACAGTAGTATAAAGTGTGGATCCTTGGCTGTACCCGTGGGTATTGAGTGTAAAGTCATCGGTGGCACTCCCCCTTCACAGAATGAGGTTAATGAGTTGGTTCTCAGTGCTTCGAACCCCCTCAAAATTCTTGCATATAGGGCTCACTGTCCTTGTGCCACATTATAGCAAGGCAGAATGGCACATATATCTTTTACCTCCCTTGCCTTCCACTGACCAGCTAGAGGATCCACATGCACTATCATCCTCTGCACTGTGAGGGCTGAGAGATAAAGACTGCTGTCATGGGCTGAACGTCGGAATCAGAATGTATTAACACCTTTGTATTAACACGTTTGGTTGAGCTCCTGCCTCTCTCCATAGAGAAAGGAACATATCCTGCAGAATAACGCTCTGTGGTGTGAAAGCCCTTTTGAATAGAAAGGTGTAATAGTACACATCGATCAAACTGGTGAGGTAGAGCAGAAACGCTTTATTCATGTTCCTTACAGCAACACCAGGAGGCAACTGCCAACCTGGAGGAGAACATTCCAAGAGTCACCGGTGGAACACTGAACATCAAGTGTTCCACACAGAGCTCACACAGACTAGGAGATTACTACAGCATCTCTCTTTTTCCCAACCAGAACATAAGAAGAAGAAAACAAGTTTAGCATGGACACATGACATGTTAATAATAAGGTAAACAAACACCACATGTCCCTTTTTCCCTACCACAACTTCAAGAAAAGAACAACAAAAATGAAGTAATAATACAGAAAAATGAATAAATATATATACAAGCATAGGTAGAGACTACCTTACATATCACCACCATATAAAAAACGAATTATGACTTCATTGGTATCTTACAGGTTTTTTGATGACACGTTTTTGACGCTCTCCACTCCCTGAAGGAATAGCATCCCTCCGACACAAGTCACTTTCACCAAGTCCATCAGAAGTGCCTTCGTGATCAACCTTTACAACCCTTGAACTACTCAACCACTGATTACCCTTCACCCTGATGGAATGTCCACTGACCGCCTCAACCTGCACTGGTTCCCTGAATCTAGATTGGCCTTTGGGAACATGAGAAGGTTCTTTTATGCAAATCCAATCTCCCTTACTGATAGTTTTTCTGTGCCTTTTCACCCCATATTTGTTGTCAAATTCAAGTTTTGTTTTGCTTTGTGCTGTTTCTGCCAATGGACGAATACATTTGTCAATATCACATTCATGAGCCGAAACTGATCTGTTTTCTTTCAACGATGCTGGAAAAAAAACACTAGCAGGGACACGACCTCTCATAATCTCAAACAGTGTCTTGTTTGTAATGGCATTGGGACTGGTATGATGGGCAAAAAGCATTTCTTCTACTACATCGGTAACCTCCACACAATGTTTGACTGACCACTGGATACATTCCACCAAAATACGATTCATCCTCTCCACCAAACCATTGGCTTGAGGATGATACATTGCCACTCTTTTGTGTACAATTCAAGCCTTAGATAGAAAATCCCTCATCCCTCTTTAAACGAATTGCACCCCATTGTCAGAGACCAGCTCTTTAGGCATGCCTTCTCTTCGTAAAACTTTATGAAAAAAAGTAATACCCGCATTAGTGTTTGATTCTCTGACAAACTCCACCTCCCACCACTTGCTGTAATAATCTACCAGAACTATGGCATACTTGCATCTGGTAGGCAGGACACCAAAAGGGCCAATAAAATCCACCACAAGTTTGGACCAAGGTCTGTCCGGCAACTCTACAGGGTGTAAAGGGGAGTTGTAGTTTTAAGTGACTTATCACTGGTTGCACAGATAACACAATCTCTGACCATCTCAACAATTTCTCTGTCTGTGCTAGGCCACCAATACACAGACCGAATCCTTCTCTTAGTGACCGTTTGCCCCAAATTACCTTCATGAGCTGCTTGTATAATACAGCGTCTCATAGACACCGGTGGAACAAACTTGTCACCTCTCATGATGAGATCATCATCTTCCAACGTTAACTCTTCAGCCACTTTGAAAAAAGGTTGGACACTAGGATGAAGAGTGGATTCCTTCAGCCAACCACACACCACGTACTCACGTACCTTTCTCAACACCTCTTCTTTGCCCATTTCATCCATCCATTCTTCCTTATCAAAAGCACTCTCCAAACACACATCCATTGCAACTATCAGGCACTCCTTGTCTTCCTCCTCAGGCTCAACTTCTACCCCCTTTAGGGGAAACCTAGACAGGAAATCTGCTCTCACATTCTTCCCTCCAGGAATGTGTTCAACCTCAAAGTTGTATTGGAGAGGTTTTGCACTGAGTCTCGCAATCCTTGGAGTAAAGTCTCTAATAACATCTCCACTCAAATTACCTAGAAGATGTTTGTGATCTGTCAATATTTTACATTTCCTTTCCCACACAAAACATTTGAATCGATCTGAAACCCAACAACACACCAGCACTCTTTTTCTATAACTGAGAATTTCTTCTAATTTTCTCACAGAGCTCTTGAAGCAAAACCAATTGTGCATTTCAAATGAATTATCCTTCTGTGACAAAGTGGCTCCTAACCCACTATTGCTGGCATCCACAGTGAGAATGCACACCCTTTCAGGATCAAAAGGTACCAGAATTTTTTCAGACCCAATAACTGCCTTCATTTTATCAAATTCCTCCTGACATGCACCATCCCACTTAAAAATACTTTGTTTTTTGAGGAGACTACTCAAATTTTCTGTTTTGCTTGCAAAATTCTTAATGTACTTTGCATAGAACTCGCACCCCCCCCAAAAATTATGACATTTCTTCTTTACTGTTAGGTGCGGTGCTCCTATGATTGCCTCGACTAAACCAGGACGAGGCTCCACACCCTTGGAGAAAAGCATGTGCCCCAAATATTCAATACGTGACTTTGCAAACTCACATTTTTGTGCATTCGCAACACCACCTGCTTGTTCAAGTCTTTTCAAAACAGTAAGCATGATGTCATCATGTTTCTAGATATCACTTGCTGCTACCAAAATGTTATCTTGAAAGACAACTAAGCCATCAATGCCCTTGAGAATAGATTCCATAATGTGTTGAAAAACTGACGCAGAAGACGGTAACCCAAAAGGCATCCTTCTAAACTGAAATGGGCCCATGGGTGAGACAAAAGCTGTGAGGTGCCTGCATGATTGACCTAGTTCCACTTGATGATATGCTGAGCCTAAATCAATTTTGCTGAAAATTGCACCCGCAAAACTGGATACAATGCCATCGATTCGAGGTAGAGGATGCACATCTAGCCAAATCACTTTGTTCGGGCTTTGTAGGTCAATGCAAACCCTAAGGACCCCAGATTTATTCCTTGCGATGACTAACAGAGAAAGTGAGAGGGAGGACTCAATGGGCTCAATAACACCTTGGATACACATATTTTCTAGAATATTAGCCAATTCATCCCAGATGCTGAAAGGCACCATCCTAAGTTTATGTTTGACAGGGGTGACATTGTCACGCACTTTGATCTTGTGCCTGAACCCATTAATCTTCCACAAACCTTCATCAAAAACTTTTCAAA
Source organism: Calotriton arnoldi (assembly GCA_963921515.1). Lineage (NCBI taxonomy): Eukaryota > Metazoa > Chordata > Amphibia > Caudata > Salamandridae > Calotriton > Calotriton arnoldi. Next base: position 155,385 of record CAWUFW010014797.1, read on the forward strand.
ATCCACTCATTACTGGTCTCCGCAAGACCCTCTTTGACCAAAGACACTTGTACTTCTCTTCCGGGTCGCAACGTAAGACCAAACAAACCTTGGTGATACCACCGTAAGATGTTAAGTTCCTTTTTAGCAATGTACGCTTTTCCCCAAATGGTTTTCTCCTTAAATCTAAGAGTAGATGCAAAAAACCCAACCAGCTCAATTCTTTTCCCATCATATGTAACTGGACACCTGTCAGGCGGCAACAACGATTTGTCGTCCCATGTGCTCTTAAACAATTGCTCAGTGATTATGGTCATTTTAGCACCTGAGTCTACGAGTAATTTCAAAGACTTCCCATCTACCTGAAAGTAAGAATAAGGATCTCTACACTCACGTTCACCCTCATCTTGTAAGACCAAAACCATGTCTCTTGTTCCAACCATCAACCCCGCCTTGTCTTCACCAGACTCATCAACTATGACATTTACCTTATTATTATTTTTCTTAGCTTGGCATACTTTTGCAAAATGACTGAGTCTACCACAGCTCCTGCAAGTTGCATTTTTTGGTGGCCGTTTGGAAAATAGTGCGCATAGCCGCACCGAAAGCAGATTTTTTTTTGTTTGAAAAATATATTCTTATCTCTTGTATTTGTGTCAAACCTCCTCTTTTGTTCCTGTAATTTTGCATGGTCCCACTTAGTAGGCCCCTCATCAGACATTGCTTTTACACTCTATTTCTTAACCAACCCTATTGAACTTTTTGAGAAAATCTCAATACTCTTGACTATGTCAATGCCTAACATAATGACGGATTCTTGTAACTGAGTAATTTTTCTTGAACTCTCTTGTCATAGCATCTTACAACAATTTGATCCCTAATCTATTGATCCATAAAATCTTCAGTCACAGTCTGCAGCAAGCACACGTAAAGCTGCCACATACGAGTCAAAAGACTGCTCCTGGTATTGCTCTCTTGTGAAAAATGTATGTCTGTTTACAATCAAACTAGGTACTACATCAAACTGTTTCTCCAACTTCCGAACCACCTCCTGATATTCATCCAACTCTTCTTCATCATCTGAGGTTCTCGGAATTGGGGTAGATGTTCAAAAATAGTCTGACCCTCGAAACCCTAATTGTGCTCAAGAGGAAACCTTTTCCTCTCCGGGCAATAACGATTACCTCCCATTGCCCCTAAATACTTTGTAAACACCCTATACCAAATCTTCCATTTTATTGGTGGTTCACCTGGGGTTTGAAGAAAAGGCGGAGGTGGATTTACTGATTGCATGTTACTAACCCCCACACAAATCTGATGTAAATGCAAACAAGCCCCTAACCAAATAAAGAAAAAAAAACGGTAAAGAAGACTGGAAGAGTAACTCTTGTTCACCAAGTAATAACCACAAATGTTGACTCTTTACGACGACCCAGGATATAGAACATTTGTCCCAATGTGCTTGTTACACATTAATCACGCCGGGAGGAAAACCCCAAACCAACACAACTCAAATTGAGCACATTGCTGTAACGTTGTAAGGCTCAGTCAAACCCTTACTGGAAATGCAAGCACTGTAGCTCTCAGTAGAAGTGTGCGTGTCACTGGATGTTTACCGAAGGGTGGAACGCACCGTAGAAGCAAGTGTGCGTGTCACTGCAGACACTGTGTTACAGACACGCCCGTCGAACTCCGACTTCATCAATGCCTGAAACGTGCACTGACCTCTGAGCGTGATAATGCAAGATATGCCCCAAATGGCTGGAAAAATTGAAGACTTGATCCGGAAGAGCTCCCAACGTGCACGCTTCCATAATGCACAGGGAACAGAGCATGCGCACACGATGAAACACAGTGTGCGTATCACTGAAGAAAACAAACTCCTGTGACACGCTGTCAAGGACCGCGGCGATCGCTGACAGGACACACGTGGTTAAAGTAGAAACTCCATCGCAGGGTGGAATAACATCGCCAGAAATCTCATTGCGCTGCGAACACTTGCCGTACACAGGCTCCTTCACGAGACGTCCAACTGTGAGGAGTCACGAGGTAAGGCATGCTGCACACTCTTGAATGTAGAAGTCGTTAAGCCTCACCAAATAAACATGTTTCGCCCAAAACACCAGTGTTGATTCCTTTTGAACACAGTTCTTTGAGCGTAGTGCGACGCTGTCACCTCAGGTGAGTACAAGGCCGTACACACTCACCAACCTGACGGCACGACACAATGCTGGTCACACAAAACTTAGGGAGGTCAAGCCGCTCACCCACTGCTTCAGGTGGTCCGAAAATCCCATCCTCATCGCCAAAATTGTAGTAGTACACATCGATCAAACCGGTGAGGTAGAGCAGAAACACTTTATTCAAGTTCCTCACAGCAACACCAGGAGGCAACCGCCAACCTGGAGGAGAACATTCCAAGAGTCACCGGTGGAACACTGAACATCAAGTGTTCCACACAGAGCTCACATAGACTAGGAGATTACTACAAAAGGCCAATGTATTTCATGATGTATTAATACTACAAGCAAAACAGAAACCCTCTCTATCTCCAATGTAACTCTTTTAGTTAATTACTCACATTTGCGTTCATTCTGTTTTTGCATTTTATGGAAAATTAGAATTTATTGGCAGATGAAGCCCAGTTATGCTGTCCAACCTCCTGCCTATCCCTAATAGGATTCAATACATTCAATTAATTTTATATATTTTATTTTATTTATTTAGTGTCTCTCCTGGGAACCCACACTCAAAAATATATCAAAGTGCATTTGGTGACTGGTAACACACTACTCTGAGGGAGAGCTTGTGTGGAATAAGTATGTAGGTCATGTGGCCTACGTCCGTATTGTTTTCATTTTGTGTGTGAGGATAAGAGCTGTGGACTTATGTTAGTGCTTTGGTGTGAAATTAAGCCAAAGGAGAGAGAGACAGGATACTGAGACTTAAAAAAGTTAATATTGATTCAAGAAAACGGGCAAAAACTATCTTATTGCTTGATTTTTAAAAAGCATTCACTGTGAAACACGCACTTTCAACACAGGTGCCCTCATTACATATAGCACCCAGAAGTATAAACTTGGAGAAAGAAAAAGGGCAAGGACATAGGAGGCACAGAAAGATGCAGGTTGCACATAGGCATGACACAGATAGTCTATGAGCTTTGGTGTTCAAAGGAGAGGCACCGACTGATCATTGGGTATGTAGCATACAGTCGCAGCCCGTGCAGGTAAGAGTGGTGGGGTCGGGTGGGGGGGGGGGGGACTGGATGGACGACGACGAGGGAAAATGAATTATTTATTTAATTTTCCCTGGAGGTCGTCTGTTGAAATCCCCCCCACCCGGCCCCACCGTCCCACAGCTCTTACCTGCATGGGCCGCTGCTGGTAGCATACATCCATATCGCTATAACTTTGTGGGTATTCACACACCTTCCATATGACTTTACACACCTAGTTTTTGGGGGCTGAGAAATGCTGAAGCAATTGTGCAGGGATTGAAGGGGGAAAGAATGTTCATTGCTTGGGAAAATGTTTTCCATTATACATCGGGAGGAAAAAAGGGAAAAACTGTAAAATGTAATGCATTTCTGAAATATATCTGTGGATTGTTTGCATTAGCAACAATCCACAGGAACAAAGAAGGGTAGATATGGCAAACTACAGTTTGCATAGGTTTCTGAGGCCACCTTCTTGTGATTGTGTGAATTCACGAAATGTGATGAGCTATGCAAATCTTAGGAATGTCGTCTACAAAGCAGGCATGGTCTTCTACATTTTTTGTGAGTTTTGCCGATATATAGAGTCTTTCCACTGGTAACCAGAGACAACAGGGGTAGATTTACTAACATTTGACACTGTGCAATGCAGCAAGACAACTTGCAGCGCTGTGTCAAATTGAGGGTTATTAACAATAAAGTAGTCCCTTCAGGGGAAGTGTAGCCCTTGACTTCCATGGTAATAGTAGTCAAACAGGAAAAGAAAAATGAATTTTAACAGTATAATGCAATAGTTATACTTTTCTAGAAACAAGGTGCCCCTAAGAGGTGGTGGCACAGTAGAAATGATATATGGTGAATAAAAAGTGTGCTTGTGCTATATACATGAATATATACATGTGACTGATATGGACAAATAGGATGTTTAAAGTCAACATCTGTAAAACGAGTGTCGATATCCACCATCAAATTTAAAAGAACACCGTCCACATATGTTATTGTTGACACTTCGACCCCTGAGCATAGGTATTTACAGCAGGGACATCATCAGGACGGAAATTATATGTACAAGAGACACCGAAGGACCGGGGCAAGAGGTCCCACAATTGAGCAAGTGTCAAACACTATTTCATGGAGCAACTTCAAAGTGGATTTCAGCAAGCAAGCTGGTGAGAAGCAGAACATTGTAATGGATGCGCCTGTCATCTGAAATTCGAACAGACCCTTCTGTAAAAATACACGACCAAAACGTGCTTTACTTTCAGCCATGAAATCAATGACTAGAATTTCAATAATGGAACGCACTGCCCGGGCTAGCCTTTCACACCGCCAACCTAGGTTTTGCCCACTCTGAGCCCAGGAAGTGCCAGGAGTAGCAGAGAGCAAGCTAAAGGTCACAGCTGCAATCCCTGACTATCCCGAAATGATGCCCATGCGGAGCCACTTTGTGTGGCTGTGCATGGCACAGTAAATCCAGGTTAACGCATGGCAGTGTAAATTGCTGCCTTGCATTACTCTGCCCTGGGAAGTCATTCCATGGATGGTCGTGGGTGTTCCCACACATCCACCCATGGTTTTTTGCGCATTCCCAGATTTACTACATTAGTAAACCTGGGAATGTGCCAAAATGCTACTCCTTCCCAGGGGAGGCGTAACAAGGAGAAATATGTTTAATTCTCTTCGTTTTTTCCACTTTCTATGTGAGCGCCATTCTGCAGCACGCATAGAAACAGGAAAATGCTTCAAAATATGGATGTCATTGGTGGGCAGTTTTTGAATTCAAGACCACAGCACCCTATGAACTAGACAGTAAAGATATAGGTTTCGCTCCTCCCAGTTCAGATTATTTCCCTCGTCAGCCCGTGAGATGGCCAGCTGATGAAGTCCTGTGCCACAGATCAAATCAGTCAGCTATGGTCGGAAAATAATAACTGAGTAGTACTTTCGTTCAAAATCTGAATAAGTTACGAAAGAAACATTGTTTAAAACACTTTATTCTCTTAAGAGAGGATCCATCCTTGTGTGTATACCTCACTTTATTTATGTCATTCCAAAGCCTTAGTCAATATGTGGGAGAAAGATGTGATGAAACCCTGAAACTGATCTCTAAAATCCCTGTTCCGGTTTAGGGCTTGTACTACTTAAGTCATGAAACTACTGCAACATCCTAAAGGTCTCAAGAGATAATTGGATGCCATAAAACTTCCCCACAAATTCCCTAATTGTGTCTAAATGAAGGTGTCAGTGTCTTATCAGCGGTTTATGCTAATGGCCTTCTGACCGGTAATTTAGATAACAAAGGCCTGGATGGGGGAGCGCAGCCTCGGCCTCGAGTCGGCTTAGAGCCGCCTTCCCCGAGGCCTCGGTGTCTGCCGAGCAGCGGAGCGTGGCGGCAGTCTCTCTGAAACACACGCTTAATTTGGGAGGACGACATTGGAGACGGTTGCTATTTACCTCGATATCTGATTGTTTACAGCGAGATTCAAATACAGCCTTTCACTTATTAAAGCAGCGCAATTTGAGAGTGTTGAAGTGCAGATGTAAACTAGCATTTAAAGAAATAGCAAGCAAAGGATTTTTGGCTTTACCAATCCCTGTATAATATAAGAACGTGCCCAAGACAAACAAAAATTAACATGTACAAAAATAGTGCACTGTTTTAAGAAAAACAACAGCAAAACAGCATTGTGTCTCAGACGGAGGATATCTTAGATAACCTAACGTGTTCGATGTCTCTAGCTTTCAAAACTACATAGGTTATTGGCAGTGGAAGTTATCCTATGTGGGCTTGAATTCAAACATATACAATGTATGTTATGTGAGGACCTGAATTCGATATTCGCTGATGGGTTTACGTCCTCTCCTCGTCGGAGATTTATTTCCTCTTCCACAATAGTGATGGTACCATATTTAGAGTTCTCCACTGTATGGGATGAATATTTTTCCACCTAGGGCCTGTGACGTGTGGCATGTTTATGCAGCATGTAGACACCAAATTACACTATCTGTGAATGGTAAACGGCAGTCCATCGCTATTACACTACAAACAAGCATTTGCAATATCAGTCCCAGAGAGTGCTGCTTGCAGTTATACAGGCATTAGCAAAGAGAATCGGGCAAACATGACAGGTTGGCATTGAATATGCTTGTTGAAAGTAGTTTTCACTCATTCAAAGGAGTGACTTTTAAAATGAATGAAGACCCTTCTCCAGACGTAAGTCATGTTCCCATTTATTCAAAAATGGCCAAAGACCGATTTTACTGACTATCAGGCACCATAAAGAAATTTACCAATTTGACAATGTTATCGATGCAGATTTAACCACAACTTTTTTGGAGAAAGTACAATTTCCAAAACACTCTCTTGATAAAAAAAATGAGACTTATTAAACCTTTTTAGATTTCTAATGTGAAATTAGTTCTAGATGGCCTCATTAACAGTAAATCTGCAGGCAGTGGGAGGATACCGGCAAATGTATTTAAAATATTTTTTCCTGAATTACAGGTAGTTATTGCAAAATTATTTTATCTATTTAAGCAAGGGAGAAAGCTCGGACTTCCTTTTTAGATGGCGTAGTAGTCAGTATTCTAAAGAGTTGGAAACCTGCTAGCGACCCAAATTCTTACCGTCCAATTAGTTTGCTCAACACTGATAATGAGCTTTTCTGGAACATTTTGGCCAATCGTATTATGACTGTAGCATCCAGTTGTATACATCAGGATCACAATGGCTGTTTGTTCAATAGAACTATGTAAGATAATACAAATTATTTGATTCAAGCAATGGATTATTTTTCGCAAAAAGATTTTAGAACTGCAATATTAATGATAGATGGGAAGAAAAACTTCGATCCCCTAAACTGGAAGCTTTTTTTCGCATCCACGAAATTTTTCCATTTCCTGAACAATTTCTATTAACTTTAAAAAACCTTTGTTTGAGAGCTTCAGCCACAATTATAGTAAATTCCTTTCAGGCTGGTAAGGTAATTATTTCCCGTGGGACATGACAAGGATGTCCAATGGCGTCGATATTATTTGCTCTATTCAATGAACCCTTACAAATTAGTGTTCGTAGTTATGACAAAATCTGCCTTCCAGCTCCTGATATGATCAAAACTGAAACTAAATACTGATGATTTGATTTGGTTTGGTTTTTGAGAGCTGAGAAATCTGAATATAAAATATGTTCGACAAAATCCACAAGTTCACACAAATTGGGGTGTAAAAAATAAACCAACAAAATTAAGAATATTCCTTTGGTTAACGCTTCCACTAATGATCTTCCGTCCATGTTAAAATGCATGTATAACCCATCTCTTCTGATTAGGTACCTTGGAATATATGTTACTTCTAACTACTCAATCAAGCTCTCTTTATTTCGGTAAAAAACCGATTAAAGATACGACCATTCAAGACAAGTATGATACACTCTGGCTTAAGAGTCGACATTCGAATAGATATTAAAAGAAAATACAATTAAGAAATTGGCTGGAGTTAACATGGCAATAACAACATGCGGAAAGTGCGTAGGCGAGACAATTATCAAATAGTTCATGGTTTTGGTGCCGCAAGCAAGTTTAAGACAGAACGATTAAGACCCTTGTCTAAAGTGCAAATGCATTCAAATAATTTTGTGAGAGTCAGACCCTGAATTTGCGTTCCAAAGCATAACACTACAAGAGTCATAAAAACATATTAAAAGCACCATCGTTCATAATCAAACAACGAGGACAGAATTAAAAATGGGTTAATTATTAGTACAAGAACAGCTGTTTACAATATAAAAATAGTGACCACTATGGCAATTAATCTTATGTAAGCTGGTCGTCACATTTTTGGCTCTCTGGGGTAGGCAAGGGGGTTAACAACGCCCTCCTGCTAATCGCCCAGGAGTGGCCCAGCAATTTCGCAGTTGCGCAACGAATAAAGGTCTTGCATCTGATTTCAATATGCGCATGGCCACTTTGGAATTTCGAGTCCCAAGTTGTCTGCACACTGGGGCTAGCCATTTTCTCCTGGGTTTCGCATAGGCTGTACAAGCAAAAAGAACATGGCCTATCGATTCATGTGAGCAGGGGCAACAGGGGCAGCCCTTAGGTTGAGATTTGTTAATCAGCCAAGAGTTTGTAAAAGCTTAATTGGCAAACTGCCGTGCCTGAATTGAATATAAAGCTTCCTATCGGCTGGCACCTTGATGGTATCGCGATAGCTTTCTAAGGAACGGCTGGCTTTCAAGTCTCCAAATTCTTCTGTTAGTCTGCCCTGTTTGCTTTTGGAAAATGTGTTCTGCTAAACCCATGCTCAATATAGTAATTTAACCTGGCATCTGGTATGGGTTGGTGGACAGCCAGTGCCATGCCTTGACAGACCAATGCTGGACAAAAGCCTATTTACATGTTTGATCCAGCCAATCTTTTTTGTAGTATCCAGAGCGCAAACCTCATTAAAAGCTGCGGCATTAGGTGCCAATTCGGGAGTGGTGACCATTCTGTGCCAAAATAACAGTGGGCGAAGCTTTGCAAAATCATTGATAGGCTTGATGCCCAAATCATGTTTTAGTGGAGAGAGAGGGGTGCTTTGTGAGAGTGATACCAAATTTCTAAGAAACTTGTACTCCACTGCTGATAGGTCACTTGCACTTACCATGCCCCACAACTCAGCCCCATATAGGGCACTGCTCACAGCCTTACAGCTATATAGTTTGAGGGCAGGTACTATTGGCTTGGTGTAAGAGAGACAATGCTCCTTCCTCAGAGCCCCGGTTACCTGGGAAAATTGGAGGAAGGCCTTCTTAAGATGGAGCTTCCAGGCCATGCCCTCCGACAGCTGGATTCCCAGGTAGTCGAAGGAGCTGACTCTCTCAAGCGGAGCATTGTCCAAGAACAGATTTCCCTTGAAGGACTTGTGGGGGTTCAGCAGCATTAACTTAGTTTTGGAGGTGTTAATTTCTAGACCCCTCCCATCACAAAAGACCTTGAATTGGTTCAGTAGCTTTTGCAGGCCCATGGGAGTTTTTGAAACGTGAAGGGTATCATCTGCAAATAATAAGGTGGCAATTTTATGGTTCGCTAACGAGGGAGCATCCGCTGGAATGGAGGATAGGAGCTCAGCTACTTGGTTGATATAAAGTGAGAAGAGGGTTGGGGCTAAAAGACAGCCCTGTCGGACCCCCCGCTGTATCTTAATGGGATCAGAAATTTGACCCTGGCTACCCCATCTTACACAGGTGAAGTTTTCTTCGTGTAACCTGATTAGGAGTGCCAGAATTCCCGAAGGCATTCCCATGTCCCTGAGCACCCGCCACAGTAAGTCCCTGGGAACGAGATCGAAAGCTGTTTTTAAGTCTATAAAAGCTATATATAGACTCCCCTTGCCCAGCAGGACTACTTTCCAATATAGCATGACAAGGCGGAAAACTTGATCGATTGTGCCGGTCTTCCGTCGAAAAATCCGCTTGGAGCGGAGAGAGGATGTGATTCTCATCCATCCAATCTTCGATCTTAACTAGGAGAGAGCGGCAGAAGACCTTTTGGGCACAATCGATCAAGCTAGTCGGACGATAGTTAGAGGGTTAGTCCTGTCGCCTTTCTTAAAAATGGGGATCGCTTCGGCCCCTTTCCATGATTCTGGAATCATTCCCCCGTTAGCGATATCATTGGAGAGTGTCATTAGATAAGTTGCCCAGTTTTCCCTATCTGAGCGAAAAAGGTCACCTGGGATGCCATCCGAATCCGGGGCTTTTGCTGGTGTAATTGCCTCCAGGGAGGCCAAAATTATGTCAAGCAACATCGGAACTCTGTCTTGGGTGCAAGTAATGGAATACAGAGCGCTAACATGTTTTTGTCACACCTTTGCAGGGATGTTGTTGGCCAGAGGGGGAAACCTTTCAAAATTGCCCTTAGACAGGAGTGACCAAAACATCCTAGTGTCTGGATGCAAAATGGCCTCCACAAGTTCTTCCCATCTCCTTTCATCCCACTCTCTCTTAGCTTTGGTTTGTGCCAGTTTATAGTACCTCCTTATTTCGCGGGTCAGGGAAATATCCCGGTTTCTAATGGCTGCAGACAAACTCCTTCTTAGTACCCTGCACTCCTTGTTGAACCACAGATTTGTTCCCAGTGGTCTCTCCTGTTTTGGCCTGACCCTGTGTGATTGAACATGAAATTTTCTGGCCAGGTGTTCGAAAAACTCTGTATGTAGGGAACTACAACTAGCTGGTGCAATCAGTTCGTCAGGCGCAAGTAGCAATGCCCCCAAATCTGTTTCTAAATCGCTTTTTAGCGATTTGAGCTTTAGGTTATCTGCCATGATTGCGGGCCATTTGAGCCGGCGTTTAGCATTTGAAGGGATCACCTCCTTAGTGCTAAGTGTAGTGGGTGCTGCCCTCACCTTTTCACCCCATGGGTGCTCAACAGTCAGGCTGAGGAGATTGTGGTAACTTTCACAAGACGGGATGATAGCCATGTCTATAGGCCATAGTGTGAGGTCCACGAGTATATAATCTATCCGACTCGCCCCGTTTGGCCCAGTAAAGATCCTCCCCCCTCCTTTGTCGGAGCTAGTTCTACCATTAGGAGCTCTTAGCCTATGTTCCAGAGTTATGGCATTCAACTGCAGGGCTGCTTGCAACTACTTTTTTATAGGAGGGAGCTCCAATGATGGTACCAGCCACATTTTATCCTCCTCATTAACCTCATATGTGTCTACCCAGTCGAGTGGCTCGTAAGTGACATTGAAGTCGTCGCCCACAATTAGGGGGTGACTATCTTGCTTGGCATCCAGTATCTCGTCCAGGGCCTGGAGGGTTGGGGAACTACCTCCTCTAGAGCTCCTGGCATAGACATTGTAGATGTCGATGCTCTTACCCGTGCAGCCTTTTAGTCTAATCCTAAGAATATCTGGGCTATTGATGAGCAGCTCCTCAATATCACAATTTAGTGAGGTATTAATAAGAATAAGCATCCCACCTAGCGGCCGGCCATGTTTTGAAGGAATTGCCGGTCTGTGGAATGTCATAAATCCCAGAATGAATATAGGAGTCAGGCTCCAGGTTTCTTGCAATATGCAGATCTCGTGTTGGTTATTGAGCTCGAGCCAATGGGGGAGATCAAGCTTCCCCCTTATGCCCGCCACGTTCCATGACGCTATTTTGAGCTTCCTAATATCTATAATCTGGGGAGGAATCTGGAGGGGGAGTGGAACAGCTGTTTCAGTCACGTGGGTTGCTAGATGGATGCATGTATTTGTGTCTCTGGCCTGCAAGTGATCTCCCATTAGCGCAGTAGTGACTACGGCTAGTACAGGCTGTGGATTAGATGTCATAGACTCAGTGCCTTGGGAAGGACCCTCCTGTCGAATATGCAGTGTAGAAAAAGTAAAGTCAGAATCTGTGTTAAAAAGGTGCACGGGTTCCTGAATGAATTCTAGGGGTAGTCAGTCATTCTGGTACAGGGTCGAGAGAGGGGAGTCCCTTAGAGGCAATAGAGCGGTTTTAGCAGGTTCTGCCAAGCTAGGGATGTTCAACTTCAGTTGGATGTTTGTAACAGGTGGTGGGCAGGTTCTGGCTTCAAGGGCTACTAAGTTGTGCACTAGATGTTCACTAGCTAGGGTAAGCTCTATTACGTCAACAGTGCTGCAGTTTAAGATGCGTCTTCATGCCCGCACGATGTCATCCCTTATTATAGATCTACATCCCCTTGTGTGCCTAATCCAGTGTATGACTTTGTTTTTTAAGGCTTCACCATTCTCATGTTTGATGATATTGCAGTCAACCTTAGGTACATTGATCATGTAAATAGTAGTAGACTGGGAAGTAGTGTGAATGGAATGGTGAGGTTGACGGAGTAAAGGCACCATACTACAGTCTGTGCTCGGACATGGTGGTTCTTGCTCTGTGGGCATCCCTAGTCCTGCTGTGCCCCGAAGAGAACCCCTGTATTCCCTATGCGGTCCCTCCTGGTACTTGCCATGCGCGGTTGATAAATTGCAAGGGACCCTGTCATAGTGGCCAGGGGTGCCAAACGAGGATACGGGATTGGTATTCGGAGCGTTGCGTCGGGTTTGCATGCTATGGGGGGTAGGAGAACTGAAGATTGAGTTTATGTTAATGTTTGGGAGAGGTGCAGGTGGGGAGGATTCGAATCTGCTACATTATTCTAATCTGAGGTACAGCCTCGACATTATGATAGTCAAAGCCTCTATAGTTCCTTTTAGGGCTACTATTTCCCTCTGGAGATCTAAATTAGAGGGTGGAGTTTTGCTGGCTACTGACCTTCCACCTTGAAAAGGGCTCGTATTGGGCCTATTATCTGCTAGGCTCGTGGGTTCCGAGTCCATTGTGCGTATTAGTGCATCGTTTGTGGAGGGTTGCTCTGCAAGGGGTGCAAAGCGATTACTCAGCGAGAGATCAGCTAACGTAATGCATTCAGTCATGCAGGATTCGCTCAAAGGGCTGGAGGAGGGCTCTTTTGGTGCTTCCTGGCTATCATTGGGTGGGTCTTACTGACCACTTTTTTTAATAGGCTTGGTATGTTCCCGTACCCTGTATTTGTAGGCCCAACAGGAGTATGTGGTAGGGAAGCCATGGGGGTAAGGGCAGGAGTGTTGGAAGATGGTACAGGTATCGCAAGCAGGCCCTCACAGTCTGCAATTATATTATCAATTCGATCCAGCACATTCACCCCATGCTCCCCTTCCCTCCCTAATGCAGGACTTGAGTTCTGAATCCATTTCTTTGTTTTTTTCTTCACAGCACCTCCCGACCCGCCCTCAGTCACTTTCCTTTTCCCCATGACAACAAATCTATACTGCAGTGGGAGGTAGATGCAATTTGACTAGAGGGGCCTAAGTACAGCTTAAAGAGTCAATGGTGTGCAGTACCTTGAGAGAGAAGCAGTCCAAGTCCTTAAGCTGCAGATTTCAGGGGGGTGGCCCAGCCCAGCCTCCTCCGGGCGCTGACAGATTTATTGCAACTAAATTACATGGTTACTTTGGTAAAGGAAACACACAAAAGGTGATGGGAGGCTGCCTGCAATAAGTCTGATCACTGGCACTAGCTCAGGGTAGCACTCCAGCCCATCGTTCTTTTGCTCACCATGCCACCTCAGTTTGGACCCAGCCTTCTGAAAATCAGTCTTGACCCTGCTCCTCATTGGATCAGTCCAGTCTGAACTGCTAAGCTAGGTCCTCCCTGAACTGGAAAACCAGCAACCCAGGACCGGTTTCACTCTAAGTATGGGCTCATCAGCTGGGTACAGCTTAGTTCCAGTGACACAGTAAGCACATGACCCACGCCTGGGCATACCATGCTAATAAGTCTAACCCCTGGCAATAGCTCGGGGTAGCACTTCAACCCATCATTCTTTTGCTCACTATGCTACCTCAGTTTGGACCCAGCCTTCTGTAAATCACTCTTGACCCTGCTCTTCATGGGAACAGTCCAGCACCAACTGCCAAGCCAAGTCTTTAAAGGACTTACTAGTACATGGTAAAGGACCTGCACATCCCTATTGAATGGAGACCCTTTTCCACATATAAATCAGGCCCCCATTCGTTCAGGAATGCTCAAAGACCAATTTTATTCACTTTTTGGCAACTCAGCTCATTGTTTGAGGAAACCCAAAGCAAAGGACCTTTAAGACCAACAAACTGCACAAATGCATTTTGGTGATTTGGTAAATTATAAACAACATTGGTTTGAATAAAGCACAATGTTACCTTTGTATATTAAGAATAAGTGGGAACACTTTTAACGTCCATGGTCTCAATCCTATCTCAGAGCACTTACCTTGCAATAACCAAGCAGCTCAGATGATCCATCCAGCCCAAGACCACCAGACAAAGCAATTTTCCAAAACAGCATCTGGTTTCATGACACCTCCACTCCTGCATGGCTGGACATAATCTGACCAATCTACAACATGCTATTAAGAAATCGTTAACAGAGAAAGGAGGGTTTGTGGTACACTCATCTCAGCTGATTCCCTATATTGGAAAAAAATAGAAGACTCTTGAACTGTCTACTTCAATTATCTTCAGGTGAAATATGGCACAAACCACTCCTCATCCTTCCTCTGTGCACCCTCCTGAGGAATCCACCTGTACACATGTAAAGGGTGTAGGTAAGTGGGGCATACTCACAGGGGAATTAAAAAAGGACTGTCAAGGTGGGATTAAAATGGTAGCTTCCTGGGAACTAAAATAACAGACACTCCATCCAAAACTACCCACATGATACTCCTCGTCCTCTACACAATCACATATCACCTTACCAAAAAAACCTCTCCCATCGTTCTCATTGCAAAATACTGTCTTTCCTTGTCCTTTAGAATCTTCTTTGTAGTTAGTTTCCTAATCTCAAAGGATGATCCCACAGATCATTATGTGCAGGGCATCAAAACTGATATAAATAATGTTAGTTTTGCCCCCACCTTGGAAATAGACCTAATCAAGAGTGTGTCCATAGCCTGGGTATTATCTAATTATCAGTTTCCAATGTATATATCACCGGTTTCTTTTACCCTTGTCCAGGTGAATTGGGCAACCGACGAAACCCGTTATTAATGATATCCACCCGGTTTTAACCACAGAAATTGGACAGAGATTACCTCTTATCATTATCAAAGATGAGCGACTGGCATATTTGTGCCTAGGCTCTTGCTGTGCATTAATTCTACTGGACTTCTCACCAGCATTTGAAAAATCAGTTACCCACTGCTCATCAGTCCCAAGTCTACTCACACCTGATTTACTGTGAAAGTGCTCAAATAGTTTAAATTCCTTTTTGGAAAACTGTGCTCTCTAAGGCAGACTTGAGCTCTTCCTTTCTGAAAATATTTCTATTAACTGTGGGGTTTCATACGTAGCAGCTTTCTCACTTAGCTAATTTAAAATCTCTGTGGCCCTCTTACCTCAAATCACAATATTAGATTCCATATATACAGTAATGACACTCAGCAACATACAGTGCTACAGGCAAATCCCAACAGCACATGTGTCACTTCCTAGCCACGACACAGCACTGGGTGAAACAAAATGTGCTCTGTTCCAGCACCTTAAAAACTGAGGGCCTTATTTATGAAAAGTGACGCATCGCTGCGTGAAAACAGCGATGCGTCACTTTTCACTGCGCTCTCCCTGCGACACTAATGATGCGTCATATTTACAGTATGACGCATCATGTCGCAAGGAGTTACAGATACGTCAGTATTTCTGACGTATCTGTAAGCGCAAAAGTGACGCATTGCTGGAGTGTGTCACAAAAGTGACGCATCTCCAGCAATGTGTACTTTCACATGGGCAAGACCCATGTTGTTAGAGCCTGCGTCAGTCTTACGCCTGCCATGAGGCAGGCTTAAGATTCTGACGCATTAGCGTCCAAGAAATGGCGCAGTGAAATCTTATAGATTTCACTGCGTCACTTCTACGACTCTTTGTTGCGTCAAAACGCCCCCATTGCATACATTATACCTGGCGCAGGTATAATGTTGCGCAGGGGTTTACAAAGTGACGCATCTACCTAGAAGCGTCACTTTGTAAATATGACGCAACCAGGCGCATTTTTTACGCCACTGGTGCGTCACAAAAAGTGACGCACCGGCGGCGCAAAAGTGACGCAAGGGCTCATAAATAAGCCCCTGAGAATTTACTCCTGTGCTCTCCCCCAGTTCAACTCTTTACTGGCCAACTACTATGTGGACCCCCATCTACACATTCACACAAACCACTCTAGTCATCTTTGATTCAAACATGTCATTCAGTCCTCAAGTCAATAATGTGGTCAAATGGTTTTTCCATTACTTATGCTTGCTAAGCATGTGTTCCTATCCTTTTTGATCCTTCCATGTCACATTGCATTGATTCTAGCGGTAGCTCAGGACTGTATCATTTTCATCATTGACAAGTCATATATGGCAGATCCCAAGAAGACTTCACTAACACCTTTCAAAAGTATCAGACAAACAGTTGCCTAAGCATGGCCCACCACAACCTGCTTACTAGTCCACCAACTGTAGGCAGATTAATGGGAGATCTCTTCACTGTTAAGACTTCATTCTCAGGAACAACCTTCTCTTTCACCTCAGATTGGAAAACCTTGTTCCGGAAAGCTTTTAGCCTCAGCACACCTTCATGGAATTTTGTATGTTCCAGTCACCATTACCAACTTGGCTTATCTTTACAATTTGCTGTTTGTTCTTTTCTGCTTTAATATTCCTTATCCTTTCAGAAGTTTAAAACTTCAAAGTGCTAGCCAGTGGTCTATATGAAGAATAAAAATCTAGCAATGCTATTACTATTATTATTATTATTATTAGCAGTAGTAGTGTTATCATTATTCTTGCTCATGTACTTATGAGTGCCCTAATGAATCTCTGTTGAAGTTGTATGGTTGGATGTCTGTACGGTGGGAGGAGATGGGGAGAGAGAGCGTACCTGGAATCACCTGCAACAAAGACATGTCAATGTTTTTGAAATGCACCTATATTTAAATGTAATATATCATGCCTCCACACATTCAGTGGGTGTGAAGATAATTTGTATGTGCTGTGTTGCAAACATTACTGAGTATGTATGCAATGCCACCCCTAGAGGCATAAGAAGCCCACCTGTGAGGTGTTGTTGTTTGACAATAAGTTACATGTCACCAACATCGCCAGCATCCAAATGATGTGTAAGATGTGCTGATAGAATATGCATCTGTTATGTGTGCTTTCAGAAAAGGCAGCATATACATCAGTAAAGCAGCCTCTAGCATCGAAGGCAGCTTGCACATTGATGGAGAGTCAGCGGTGTCTGTTGTGGAAAAGGTGCACTGTGTAGCAGGGTGGATGAAGTGCCATCTGGGTGCATTTATTGGCACCTAGCACACATGGGATGGGGAAAAGCCCTAAAAATCTCTGTCCACCCTTTGTCTGTAGAATGGCGATAAACTGGTGTACTTGTCTGTTGTTGCATCTCAGTACTTGATGAAAACATCAAGAATGGCTTTTTCTGTGACATACTGAAATTGTCAGAGGTGACACTCTGAAAAGATCCAGGGGTCATGAAATGGAATGCACCCGTATTTGATCAAATACAGTGTTAGCCTGGCAACAGGCAGTAGGTGGATCATGCTCCTGCTCCATGTCAATGATCATGTCAGGTGAGAAACTGTATCGGACAATGGCTGCTCCCCTGGACATGCCAAAGACGTTGATCCTTTGCCTGAAACCCTCTCTCTCTTTCCCCCTCAAATAATTATTTCTCTAAATGAGGAACAAATCAACACAAATGTTTACCGATACAGTGTAGGAATAAAAGTTGTTTGGTTGGTGGGTTAATTTCTCATGTCCTCGGTCTAGCTGTAATTGGTTGGTGTTGAAATGCGTTTCACCTACTGATGGGTGGTGGAGTTCACAACAATCACTCCTTGCATTATTGATGTGTTGCAAGTCTTGTAAGCCTTGGTATACAATGCAAAAGGATTTGCTTTTAAGAAAAAAATTCAACTTAACCAATAAAATACCCCTATTGTAAAATTCAGCAGGGTTTGCTTTTAAGAACAGAAATGGATCTTAATAAAAAAAATAAGCCTTGTTATACAATTAAACAAGAATTACTTAGAAAAATGAAGATTGTATGATATAAAAAGCAAACAAATAACATTACACAGGATTTCCTACAAAGTTTCCAAAATTAGGATCTTCAAAAAGCTAAAAAAAAGGATTATTTCCTTCCAGTACATTTCTATAGTAATGGAGGTTCCATTACCTTCCTTGAACCTCTCCATACCCCTCCTTAAACCCCTCCCATTTTGTAGTTAGTATTCCCAGTTTTCCAGCCACTCCTCCCGGCCCTTTCTACATTTACTACAAAAACATATTTGTATGTGTGCGGAGACCTCTGCACTTGGGGTGGAGATCTCCACACAGAAAAGATGGGATAGACAGAGGCAGAGACCTCCACATCTAGATTTGTCAATAGCATTTTCTACTATGTGAGTAGTGCTACTAAACATACTACAGGGTGCAGTTTGTGAGTAGGCCCTTGTGTTTTTAACTCTAAATGTGTTTTTAGCTCTGTAGAAAACGTATGAGTTGAAAAATCTATTTCTACAAATATTCTAAAAATGGGCGCATTAGATCTACCCTTTCCTTTCTTTTATAAATGAAAGAACAGCAAAGATCGGTAAAGGTCCATCACTGTTTCTTTCGAGGAATGTACGGTGGCTCGAGTGATTCATTGTAGTGTGGAAGTTTATCTTTCATACTAACTTCCTGGTGCGTAGGCCACCAATTACCACCCACATTGCCCCAGCATCAGGGCTTGGCGGTTAATGGCTTGATCCCACATCAAAGGGGTTTAAAAGACAAAGAAATATGTTCTTTTTACTGTACAAGCCTAACACATTGCTTGAGTTCTGGCACAGATTCATAGGGAGTCTGCAAACGAAATCATGTTTCAGTGATTACAGATTAACTGCTTGAATGCAATTATTGTTAGCTTATTTAGCGCCATTTCCTAAACAATTTGAATGTAATAAAGACCACCTATACTCATTGAGACCATTTGTAGAGCTCCATTTTTCTCCTTTCTAAAAGTTTGTATGAAAGGGAATGCGTGCACGAATACAGTAATAATAAACGCAAAAAATAAAACAGGTGCTCCACAGTAAGCAATGGCATTGAATTCAGTAATTCATGCATGTTCTAATGTAATGCTTTAGTGCTTTTTCTCAGTTGATGGACTTTTTAGTTATTTGATTATAATGATGATCAGTCGTCAAAGCAGTGATTTTGATTAAAATGCTTATTTCAGCTATTCCAGTTAGTGTGTGGTTTAGCAAACAATATTAGAAACGCTGAATGAAATAAAAAAAACGATAGATACCTAGAACCTTGAAACCCCACATAATAAAAGATTTAGGAAACAGGTCATACAATAACTGAAATATACAATCATTAAAGTATACACAAACAATAATTTAAAGAGGCATAATTTGCATCATAGTGGTTCTTTATTACATCACACTGAAATGTTGATGGAGAGCCTCTAAATACAAAGATTAATTAATTAAAAATGTATTGTTGGCTAGATATTTCCTTTTCAGTCAGATCTGTTTCATCAGGAATTAAGATCTTGTAAGATTTTACAGCAAGGGTCGAACGTCGTTGACAGACAAAGAGGACGATAATTTTCATGTTCTGCCATCAGAATCTCTTCATTGAAGAAGAGGTGACCAAAGGGCCAGTCGAGAAGTAAGGGCAGTTTAATGCCATCTATGTAATTCTTTCTTAGTTATGTATGCTAATCTACTAAAGTTTACAAGATGCAATATTGTCATATAGAAAAGTTTTTAAAAAAAGGCTAACATCGGTATTCTGTAATTTGGAAAGGTTTTAATTTATTTCTTCCTTATCAATAAGCAAGTGTCACATTTACCTATTTAAGTCGCCTCCGATCAAGATCTGGGTGTCACTTATAAAGTATTAGAACTGAAAGAAGTGAGTATGTGCTACAGAAATCATCGCATAAATATTAATTCATTTTGCTGCATCTTTATTTTCTTATTGAACAATTGGACATTTCTAGGACTGGGCATAATTTTCAATTCTGCTGGTGGAAGTGGAGGAATTTTAGTAATTACGCGTTGCTTTTGTAATGAGCATTACTAATAAATTAAAATTCCGCCGCCCGCCAGTGGAATAAAAAAATATGCAGTGGTTTCTAGAGT
Organism: Calotriton arnoldi; assembly: GCA_963921515.1. Lineage (NCBI taxonomy): Eukaryota > Metazoa > Chordata > Amphibia > Caudata > Salamandridae > Calotriton > Calotriton arnoldi. Next base: position 175,292 of record CAWUFW010014797.1, read on the forward strand.
TTAGAGACCACTGCATACTCGGCGCCTTTGCATACTCTGCAGTGATTCAAAGTTTAAATAACTGCGATATGCAAGGGCGCCAATTGGTATTGAGTCGCGCTATTTTCTTAGGCAAAATACACCCTCGCATCCATTTTTAGAGGTGAGGGTACATTTTGCGCTAAGACGATAGCGCCAAATGCTCACTCCGCCCCGTCACGGTATTTCACGAAATCTGGTGGAATTTTAATGTAAGTCTGCGTGGTACAACTGAATCATATTTCGCAAATTCCACCCACCCCATGCCATTTATTGTGTCTCCTGTTCAGAAATGCCAAGCTTTCCCAGGTGGTCTAGGCAGAAAAGTTATACCTTGGAAACAGCACCCTAAATTGGGCAGAAGGTCTGATGTACACTGCCCAAGTTTGAAACTCCCACATGGCTTTCTTCTTCTAATTCATAACTTGCACACACTTACTGAATACCTGGTGATGTACTTTCTGTATTCCACATGAGAGATTTTCTTGCTTTAAAAAAGATTTACATTTTCAACATTTTGGGATCGATTCCGATCTCGGTCGGAAGGCCTCCGGATCGGATTCGGCTTTACCGGATCCGAGTCGGAGGCATTGTTTCCGACCGAGTCGTACAGAGGTCCGGACGCCCAAGTACGATGCGAATGAACGTGAAATCGCCGACCGAATCATCTCCGGGTCCGAACCGCTCCATACGACTCGTTCGCACTCGATTCGTACCGCGCAATGGAGACGCATTACGACTGAGCCAGTACGATGCACGATCCGGACAGCTGGATCGAGTCGGAGCCTCCGACACGTAAACGCTCTGGGAAGCGGACTTCGGGAGTCCGTGCCGGATCCCCCTTCACCCGTAGCCTTACGAGTCGGACACAGGGGGGACCCAAGGGTCCCCCCTATACATGCATGAACAGTGCGGATGGCACCAACGCGTACCCACTACAGGGGGCACCCTTTTGCGCAACGTACCCATTCAGTCAATGGGAGCCCATGTACGCGTCGTACGACCGGCTCCCATTGACTTCAATGAGAGTCCGACCGAACCGAGTCCGTCAGCTTGCGGCTGCATCGTACTCGCTCGCTTGGTGCCAAGGGGCACGAATCGGTCGGAAATCGCTCCGGGAACGTGTCGGACGGAACGGTTTCCGACCAGGATCGGAATCGGCCCCTAAATAGGGCGTCATGTTACACATCAAGTTAACAATAATACAGTAATTTCTTGAACGTAGTGCATCATCAACCAGTGAAATATCAAAAGCAAAGTACCAGTCAGTACAGCAGACAGCAAAATTAATATGAAAGGTGAAGAAGTCTCACATATCAATATTGATATTTTCTAAATGGGAGTGCCATTATACATTTAAGATACTTAAATATGTTTGCAGAGTTTGTGGGGAAGCAGGAATACATGCACCTCAGACTGTTGGCAGCATGTAGTGAGATCCTTGAGCCAGTTTGCTTAAGTCACAGCACTTCTTCCTTCTCCACTTAATTACTCTATGGTTGGTCAGCAATAACGCAACGGCAACCAGCTTCCGAGAGTGCTTACACATGTCAGTAGCATACCCCAGTATGGCCAACACAGAAGACATGGGCAACTCAATAGCAATCATGAGCTTAATTTCGGCCATACTTTTCTGCCAAAATAACTGTATCTGTGGACAATTCCAAAGAGAAATGTAGAAGGTCTGCATTCAGTGTCTTACATCTCCAGCAGGGGTATTCAGAGATCAACCCATAACTCCTCCTGTTAACTAGGCTATAATATTCTCTATGGATAACTTTCAATTGTATTAATCTAAATTTCCCACTAGGAGATATATTTTTAATTTGTTGGCAGTAGTACACCCACTGGGCATCCTCAGTATCATGTCACAGCTCCAGTTCCCACTTTGTCTTCATATTCAAGTCACCAACGTTTAATTTATTCCTAGTGCAGTTATGCATCCGTGCAGTTTTCCAGGATTAGGATTAACAATGTTCAAATTGAGCAACTCCCAATCCAATAGATCATCTGGCAGTTCTGTAAATAGATCTTTTATAGATTATGGAGGCGGTGATATATCAAAATATCCATGGCAGTACTAGTTTCACCCTGAGAAAAATCAGATAGTGTTATGAATTTCTTAATATTATAGGTGTCGCCCAATATTTCTATATTTTTACTACATAAATGTCTAATCATTCCTAGTTCTTTAGTCAATTTAAGTGCAGGGTTGTTGAGTAACGGAAAATGTGGAGAGTACAGCCTAGCTATTACCACTATTGTGCCCAGCCTGTCCTATGCCCAGCCTGTGCACCTCACTGTTTGGATCTCACTGAATGGGCAACCGGCCCTCTGCCATAGTAGTTTGTGTTTGAATCTTTTTATTGGCATTTTGAAGAAGGCAAAAGAAAACATAAAAAGAGAAAAAATAACAGTCATAATTGGTATTAACATGTCCCTCCTGCTGGGGCTCAGCATATATTTCAAGATAGAAACATATGGAGTGGAGTGGAGAGGAGAGGTGGGGTGGGTGGCTTACGGGGGTATAGTGCCCCCAAGGTTGTCAGACCAACTATCCAGGGGAACTGTGAAAAAGCATAATAATGTGTATCTGTGGGATCTTGTGAAAGGGAAGACACAAAACTGAGGTGCTGCAAAAGGGAGATCTGAATGGCTTTGGACTGGAAAGCGGGGTCTGAAAAGGAGGCACTAGGTGCATCTAGCATGGCAGTAATGAAGAACCAGTGGCTAAGATGGATTTCGTCGGATGTCAACAAGGTGGCAGGGACTGGGTAGGTGGACTGTACAGGCCTCAGCGAATGGGATGAACCCTAGATATCATTAAAACATGTTCCTTGTTGTTCAGTCTGTATATCAACCGTTCATGTGCGGCTTTCACAGCAACCTCTCGAGCCAGTCCTCCTGAGTCTACAGCACAGACATAGACCATCTGAGAACTATGCATAGCTCAACGGTTGTTGTACTAAGGCTAACCAGCGTTTCACATGGGTAGTATGATCTGCTAGGTTTCGGGTGTCATGAAGGACTACCATGGACACTTGCAAGTGCACAGGATTATTGAGGGTGTCTCTGAGTAGGCAGTCGACTCTGGACTATAAAGGACAAAGTTCAGGGCAAGCCCAGAGGATGTGTAGTATGTTGCAGTCTGTCTGGGGGCAGCCCCAGCATGCAGATGTGGGGATTAACGTGGCTCTGTGCAGTGCGAGTAGGAGTGGAGGGATGAGGGGGTGCAAGGACTAGTCCCCTGGATGTTTTTGGGGCTGGAGACAGTGTCTAATCTGGTGGTATCGCCAGAAGTGGGAGTGCAGGAGATGATATTCTGTAGCAAGGTCTGCAAAAGGTATAATATCTCCTTCTTTCAGTAGGTGTTGCACCTCCCGATCCCAGCTTGCTCCCATTCCGACTAGGACAGTGTGGAATGGTCAATGATAATGGATCCATTATGCCACCAGGGCGCTTCAGGATGCAGGAATCGTTCTTCATTCATGAGGGTATGGTTCGATTTACAGAACCGTGTTAATTTTGCCAGCATTGGATTTAGGGGACCGGTCATGGCCCGGGGCTACCACAGAGGACTGACAGACCCTGTGTTCCATTATGGAGCTGCTGTTCTATCTTGACCAAGAAATGTGTTTCACTGTAGGAACCCAGGTGACAGGTATTCTCTAATAGATGATGGGCTCTATAATAGGTCAGAAAATGAGGGAGGTCCAGCTCACCAGAGGTTTTGGCAGCGTACAATTTTATGGATGTCAGTCTCAGAGACATCGAGCCCCACATGTATTAGCGGACAGTGATATCAGTCTGCTAGAGGATACTGGCAAGAACATTGAAAGGGAGCATGCTAAATAGATAGTTGAATCTGGGAGCCATTACCACCTTAATTGTTTGGACTCTACCCCAGAGAAATAGCTAGAGTGAAGTCCACTTGGTAAAGTCCTCTTTTGTTGTCTCCAGAAGGGGTAAGATGTTTTCCTTAACCATAGGGCCAGGTTCTCTGTACAGCCGAATGCCTGACATAGCCTCCATCTTCCTCCAAATAATCTTATAGCCAGAGAAGTAAGCAAAGGAATCAACCAGGTCCAGGAGCGCAGGGATCAACGCTCCAGGATGTTGTCTGCATAAAGTAGAAGTTTCAATTCCCCAGTCGGTGTCTGAACACCAGCGCTTTGTGAAGATGATCTAATGGCAATGGCCAATGGTTCCACGGCAAGGAGGAAGAGGAGCAGCGATAGTGGGGAACCCTGTCTCGTACCTCTGGTGATGTTGATCGAGTCAGAGAGGATTCCGTTACAATTGATCGTCGCTGTGGGGGAATGATGGAACCAGCAGACCATCTGTATGAAGGCCGGACCCAGTCCAAAATGAGACATGGTGCGGAACAGATACTCCTGCTCCTCATCAAAAGAAAATAGGAGCTTATCATCCACATCATTCCTAGTAGATCATGGGACGTGCGCCAGAGTTTGTAGGTGGTTGTGGAATGATCTGACTGGAACAAAGCTGACCTGGTTGTCATAGATCAGCAGTCTGATGACTCAGGCCAGTCTGGTGTCCAGGTTCTAAGCCAGTATCTTCATATCACAGTTCAGAAGTGAGATGGGTTGAAAGCTGGCACACAATAGGTGGTCCTTACCAGGTTTCGGAATAAGTGCGATGTGTGCTCTGTTGAATTCCAGTCAGAGGGAGTCAGTGGCCTTAGCATCATGAAGCATCTCTGTGAGGTGGGGGACAATTTGGTCCAGTGTGACCTTGTAGAATTCCAGGAGGAATCTGTCTTCCCACCGGTGTCTTACCTGTATTCAGGACTTTATTGGTGTCCGCTACTTCCTCCTTGTTGATGTCCAAGTTGAGTTCTTCCCTGTATATCTGCAAGACGGGTGGGTAGATAGAGGACCAGCATGAATGTGTCTTCCTGCATGGTGCCCGCAGGGCATTCCGTTGTGTAAAGCTCCAAGTAAAAAGTACAACATTCTTTAACAATATCCAATGGATGAGTCAGGACTTCACCAGTCGTTGAGTGGATAGCCAGAATTACCAAGCGAGCCTCTCTCTGCTTTAATTGCCCTGATTTCTGGCCATGTTCATAATTCATCTGTCTAATGTGGGAGACTGCTGCCAGCATATAGACACTGTTGAGTTCATTTTTTTTGGTCGCCAGCGCTCTCAACCGATCCAGGATGGGGTGGACATGGTACTCATTCTGAAGGGCCTTTACCTCAGCTTCAAGTGCATTCTTCGATGCTGCAGCAATGGCTATCACAATACCAGTGTCTCGCTTCAACATCCCAAACAGGTTGGCCTTTACCGCTGCCCATAAAGACTGTTTTGAGTCAGTGGTGGGCTCTTTCAGCATCAAGTAGTCATCCAAGAGCACCTGGAGGTAGACCTTCTCCTCTGAGGATTTAAGTTGAGTCATGTTCAGTCGCCAGGTCCGGGATGTGGGAAGAGTCAGTTGTTAGTCCAGGATGGGTGCAATGGGAGCATGATCCAATTGCAGAAGAAAGTGTTAAAGACCAGGGTGCAGTGTTAGTCAGGAAGAAGTCCAGTCTAGATTCTGAGCCATAGGCTAAGGAAAGGTATGTATACTCCCAATCCGTGTGGGGGCAGCAAATGCCACACACCATGGAGAGAATGATCCTCCATCAAGTCCTGGAGTATTGCCCTATCGTTGTTACATCATGTGTTGGGTCTTCCCTTTTTGTCCAGGAAGGGGTCTAAGACCCAGTTCCAGTCTCCGCCAATGATGAGTTTGTGGGAATCAAATTCCACCCCCAGTCTCCGAAGACTCACCAGCCTGGCTCCTTTCGCACCCACAGTGGCATAGACTGAACCAACAATCATTGTCTGATCTGAAATCTTCACTAGTGCAAAGATATAGCAGCCATGGTCATCAGACCAATTCTTTAGAATATCAACCAAGAAGAGCTTCTGGAATAGTATGGCCACTCTATTTTTCCCTGAGGTAGTCCTATGAGGGTAGGTAGGCTTCTCCTCAACATCTGATTCTGTAGAGAAGAGAGTTTTCAATAACCAGTCATGTTTGAACTTGGCCAATTCCTAATTGGTGAGGTGCGTTTCCTGCATGAGAATAATGTTGGGGTTTTGAAAGCCGGGGAAAGATATAATGGGTTATGCCATTTACATTGAGGGACCAAATTGTCAGTTGCACAGTACGATGGGGAGGCATAGTGTTCTCGTTCATCAAGGGTATGTGGGGGGCCAGAAAACAATTATGGATGCTCGTGCAGGTAATGAGGGATAATCAGAGGCAGTGTCTCATAGAGATAGGGAGAAGGATACCAAGTTCAAAGTTCGTTCTGGTGGTGGCAAACAACATGGACAGCACCCACTCAATAATGTGAGGAGTATTTGGGTCAACCCGACGCTGGTGATCATGGAGAATGGCAAACATAGGTAAGGCTGGGTAATAGTAGTCATGGATTATGGGTTGATCTCGATTAGTCTTGATCGGGACAGAATTCTTGCCTGACGTCCCTGTCTGGGTCCCTGCTCTTGGCAGAGGCATCCACATGTGGCATCTGGGATGCTGCGGTATAAGGGGGAGTATATTATTCTGATGCATATTCTGATACATATTCTGATGTTGGTGCATCATGGCATTTTCAAACCAGAGTTGCAGTTCCACTGGGTCACGAAATTTCTTGATCTTATCATTGACAGTCACAAGCCTGATCGCCGGGTCCAGAAGACCAAAGCAGAGGTCCAATTTCCAAAGTGTTGGTCATAAGACCATAAACTTCTTCCACAGGATATGTGTTTCAAAGGGGAAGTCCGCTGAAAATATGATCTTACATCCATCATGGTGGTAGGGACCAAGCTTCCGGGCCTCCGACAAGATCACTCTCTCGCTTCCTCATTGTGAAGAAGGTAGGCAATATTTGGGCGACATCCCTGATATGCTGATGAGGACCGGGCAGTAGTGCAGTGTGCACTTCCAAATTCTAAAGGGGATGAGAAAGCTATGTCCAGAAGTCATGGCAGGAAAGTCTGAAGGAACAGCAGGACATCACATGTCTTCTGACTCCGGGACACCGAAGATAGGAAGGTTGTTTCTACGACCACAGTTGTCCAAGTCTGTCAATTTCTTCTAGGTGTTCCACAGTTCCGTACTCCATGTCATGGTTTCCGTCACCCGAATCTCAAGGTCATCAACTCAATGCTCTGTGGAGTCCACTCGATGTCTCAGTTCATTCATGTCCCCTTTCAGTAGTTTAAGTTTCATATTTGTTTCCATAGTCAAGAGTTCCACCGTAGTGATTGAGGCCTGTCTTTGAGGGCTGCCATAATAGAGTCCAGTGTGACTTCTGGGGAGGTCATGGTTATGTTTGCAGGAGGCATTTTGGCATTTCATGTAGCCTCCATGAAGGTAAGCTGTCTCAATAGATTCCCATTGGATTTGGGCAGCGTAAATAGGCCAGGCAGAGGAGAAGGAGTCGACGAGGGTGGGGTCAAGGATGAGGTACAGAGACGTGCGCCTCCATATCCCACCGTAGATGCGGAGAAAGACAGTATAGAAGGGCACAAAAGTAACCAGTTGCTAATAAAAAAAGGCCCCAGGTCCTATCAACAAAGCTAATCGTACTCCATTACTCATCAGCACCAGCACCTCCTCGCCGTAAGGCATGTCTGCGGATGGGGGCCCATGAATGGCTGTCGCCTTCTGCTGTGTGAACAGAACGGAGAGGCAGCTTACTGTTTGTGTAAGCCCGGTAGAATCAGCACATCTTTGGGTCCACAAAAATAGCAGGGAGGGAAGATTAGTTCAGGCCTTTATCGTCACCATGCGGGAGGTCGGAGGGTGCACTGAAGAAATTTGTATGGTATGTGCGGCACAGCCACCAAATCCAAGATGGCGGTCTTTCATCTCGGTCTCCACCCTGTAAGCCTCCATTGGTCGGGGTCAAGATGGGTGCTTCCTCGCTCTCCAGAACAATGTCCTGGCCTCCCCCAGCCATCACAAATGGAGGAGGGCAGGAGGAAAGTGGTAAATAAACATGTCCAAGAGGCAGCTTACTGGCAGTGCTTACCAGTAGCACCAGCACCTCTTGGACTTTCACCATCAGTGGGGGGTAGGGGTGCTGTGATGTCTCGGTGGTGCAGTGGGGAGCACGGTATGGTAGTTAGAGGGGTGGAGTTCTTAGAAACTGGGAGTGGCAGATGGCAGATCTCAGCGTGTGTGGAGCTCCGGGCATCTCAGCATCAGGTGCACTGTGCCCTCCACGGGCGAGCCCAGCCAGTCAGAGCCTCAGCCCAAGGTGAGAGCTGGTCGCACAGGGCCCAGGAGAGTGTAGAGCAAGGATAGAAACCATCCCAGGTTGGGGACAGGAAGCTGTATAGAGCGGCCGGGCCAGGAGCTGCTCTAGAGAGCCACCATTGTCGATCGCAGCATTGCACCTCCCCAGGCCATAATACTTTGGGCACGTGAACGGGGCTGCCAGTCCCACCTCAAGGTCATGTCCTAAGCATCAAGTATTATAGAATCAATGGTGCACAACTTGTGCTTGGGCCATGAGACAATATATTTCAGAGTTGGGGCCAGCAACAACCCCTCAAGTTTATATGGTAGCAGTATCTTGCGCCATGCTATTTGAGGTTGTCAGCCTCCCCAAGCTAACCTGATTAACAGAGATCTAAGCGATACAAAGAATGTCTTATTCAGCAGAATTGGTATATTTTAGAACAGATATGGTACTTTGGGAAGGAGCATCATTTTTAAAGTCCAATCCTCCTAGCTACCGATAGTGGCAGCTTTGCCTGCTCATCCAGTTTGCTTGGTAAAATTTAGCATGCATTTCCCATACTTCTCAGCAAGTATCATGGGAAATTCCCAGGGATACCAGATGTACAAATATTGCACAGGTTCAGTTGCAATTTTAGTGGTATTTGCAGCTAAGGAGCAGACGTCCGCCAAGTGAAGGGCATCACCATCGATTCTTACTAATTAATTTTTCATTTGGGCCATTCCCCAAAAGCTGTATGTTAGAGGTTGTGCACAGAGTCCTTAAGTAAGAGCAAAATATCATCCACATACATCAATAGGACTAGTCTATGCAGGCCAAATTGTAATCTTCAGTGGTGGTGGTGATATTATCTGAGCAGAGGGGCTAGGGTTCCACAGCTAAAGAAAAAGGATGTGCGACAGTGGCCAGCCCTGCCTAGTACCTCTATGTATCAATATTGTTGACTCTAATACTTGCCTTCGGGTCTGTTCACGGTAGAGTGACCCATTGTAGGAAAAATTTTACCCACCCACATTCTTTCCAACACTGCTCAATCAAAGACTTTAGCTGCATCTAAAAACACAGCCACTGCTTCTATATCAGGGTCACGTTGATTCGTAACTGTGAAGAGGGTGTACAAATTATCAGCAGTTGATCGCTCAGAGATAAAGCCAGACTGGTTTGGCCAGACCAGTCCAGGCAACAGAGGAAGAAGCCAGTTAGCCACAATTTTAGCTAATATTTTATTGTCAATGTTTATTAATGACAATGTGTGATAGATTCGCATTTATGGGGTGGCTTGTTAGTTTTCAATAATGTTATAACTAACGCTTCTCGCATAGTAAAAGGCAGCTCGCCTTTCTCAAATGCCTCATTATATACTACCAGGAGAAATGCAGTGAGTTCTGTAGCTCTTTGTAAAACTCCACAGGGAGTCCGTCACTACCTGGTACAGAGTAATTTCTCATTGATTTAATTAATTCCTTAATCTCTTAGTGATGGGAGTGCATAGGGGTTCACGTTGGTACATTTTGATCACGCCAAAGTGACTCTGTTTAGATACTTATGTATGCCTTGTGCTAGAACCTCCCACTTACAGAATATAGGGCTGTATAAAAATCTGTGAAATCTCTCAAAATATCGATCCTCTATCTCAATTATAAGTTTGCCCAAGCAGGACGAATCAAGCCAGCCAGGGTATGGCCCAAGCTCTCCCCCTCCCCTTAGTGTCAAGCAGTGGCATATTTATCCAAGACTTTAACCTCCACATGTGCAGCATCCCGAAAGTCCAGCACTGCTAAATATAATTGTGCAAGAAGTGAGTGAATTGGGTATGTCTCATAACCATGTTCCAATGAGAGTACCTCTCTCTCTCTAGATACAACAATCTGTTTTTCAGTGATTACAATATCCCATGCTGCTTAAATATACATTCACCCCTAATTACCGTCTTAAAGGCTTACCATAGTGTAGCGATGGAAGACACTGATTCCTATTTTTTATAGGTGCAAATTGCTCATCAAATTTCCATGCTAAAGACCTTGTCCAGCAACTCAGACTGCTGCAGCCTCCATGAACTATACACTTTTGTAAAGGTTGGGATTTTCAGTGCCAGTTATACTGGTGAATGATCAGACAATGTCCTAAGTAGGTGTGTTATAGTGTCAACCCAACCCATCATGCCTCTGGACCCCAGCCAGTGATCAATAATAGTGGAGGTTCTGTGCACTTCTGAAAGAAAGGTATATTCTTTGGAGGAGAGGTGCTGAGCACAAAACAAGTCTAGCAGCACCAACTGATGCCGAATGTTCCATTACTCTTCCTACGCTTGGCCCTGGTGACCAGACACCCCCTAGTATTATCCACATCTGTACAACTTAGTGTTATGTTGAATTCCTCACCATATAATTCGAAGTGGGGAGAGTCTAGTTCTCACATTTGTAAAGGAATTGGGGGGAGTCATTGAAGTTGGGACCATATGTATAAAGAAGTGTAATATGGGGCAAGCCAAACAGATTGTACAGACACAAAACGGCCATCCTTGTCAGAGAATGTGTTTAGAGGTGTGAACAACAAGCCACATCTAAGCAATATTGCAACCTAGCTGGAGAAAGTAGAGTATGAAGAGAAGTAGCGACATGAGCTCCAGCCCTCCAGCCCTTGGCAAAGTAGTAAACCCTCTAGGTGATGGATGAGTCTCTTTGATCAATGCCACATCTATTTTGTGCCTATTGAGATAGGCAACAACTAACTGTGCCTTACTATTTACCAGCCCTCACAATCCATGTCAATCGTCTTACCCTAACTCCAAGCTCACTACCGGACATCTATAGGGAGAGTCGCATATTGTCTGCTCCTCACTCCAAGTGGATCTACCAATTTCCAAGCAGTGCTAGAATCAACGCATTGTGTCCTCTGTGTACTATTCATGAGTTCCCAACTAACCCTCCCTATCCACCCCACCCACATTGGGCCCCAACCTCTCTATGAATATCCCCATACAGCTCCAATCCAAAAACAACTTGTCTCACAGGATTTCAACACATATATAAGCTTATCAGAACTATACAATCTAGTCAAGGGGTCGCCAGATTGGCATTATTTGCGTTACTGCCCAGAACTGTAGTTTATAATGATAAGCATATACATTTACGAGAATGGGAGTAAACCACTCATATTTAAACTCTATGTCTGTGCATTAAATATCAATTAAATACAGTCATTTAACCGCATCTATTCTTCTGCACTCTGTAACAAAGACCCAGAGTTCACCCATGCGGGGATATCATCCCCTAGTGGCAAATCACATCTAAAGCATTTACTTATTATGAGGGGTAGCAACAACTGGCTGGAGTGTTTTGGCTTCCCAGCATCTATCATTCCATGTCACTTAAATGGCTGAATGGTGAGGAAGATAGTGCACTCCCACCTCCCCCACTCATTCACCCCATCTTATTAATAAAAGTATTCTCATTATCAGGAGACACAAAAATATGGATTTTGCCCTTGTAGCTAAACCTCAATATGTCTGGAAATAACATAGCGTACTGAATCCCCAGATCACGCAGTTTCTTTTTTGTAATGGTAAATTTCCATCCTGTAACCTACACCACCTGGTGAAAGCTAGGTATAACAAAATGCTGTTTCCATCATGCTGAATTACTTTTCGAACTCTTGCCAACATTAGGATCTTGTAACGGTCTCTATAATTTAGCAATCTAGCAATAAGGAGGCCCGACATGGCACCTAACGCCTGTCTAGGTGCCAGAGATGTATGGGCCAACTCAACTACAAATGAAGAGGAAAGATTGTCACAGCTACAAATATCAATCAGTAGTTTTTCAACGTAGCCCTCTACACGCTGCATGTTCATTGTTTCAGGGACTCCCACAATTCACAAATTGTTTCTACAAAAGCATGCCTCCAAATATTCCGTTTTCAACTTGACCCTCTCTACGTTTGTGTGCAGTTCCTTCTGGATCTTAACCTGTATCATAGCATCATCCTCAATATCTGAAATTTGCCATTCTGCAAGATCTGGTCTTGTGTGTTGCTTATGGACACGAACTTTCATATCATCTAATGTCTTAGTCAGAGAGTCGATCTTAGCATCTACTGTGACCAGGCTCCTCCCTCTTATATCCACCAAATTAGATCTAATGTCCATATCATCAACACTCTCAGCTCTCTGGGTGATGGTGGGATTGTGATCTGGTAGATTTCTTACTGTTGTCAAACATAAGCTTAGGCTGGTTGGCATCTGCTTTTCGCATTCTTAATTTAGAGCAGTACTGATGCAGAATGTTCCATTACTCTTCCTACGCTTGACCCTGGTGACCAGACACCCCTTAGTATTATCCACATCTGTACTACTTAGTGTTATGTTAAATTCCTCACCATATAATACAAAGTCTGGAGAGTCTAGTGCTCACACTTGTAAATAAATTGGGGGGTCATTGAAGTTGGGACCATATGTATAGAGAAGTGTAATATGGGGCAAGCCAAACAGATTGTACGGACACAAAACAGCCCTCCTTGTCAGAGAATGTGTTTAGAGGTGTGAACAACAAGCCACATCTAACCAATATTGCAACCTAGCTGGAGAATGTGGAGTATGAAGAGAAGTAGCGACATGAGCTCCAGCCGTAGGCAAAGTAGTAAACCCTCTAAATGATTGATGAGTCAGAGAGTCAGAGTCAATAAACTTTATTCGGTTTTAGCTTCAAAACCATAAAAGTTGCACAAAGACATTGAAATATAAGAAACAAAAAAACAAAAAACAAAAAAACAAATCTCCTTAAACTGGTAGACAGTCAAATTAGAATCATACTCCCCAAGTGCAAATCGAAATATAAAATACAATGTGCAATAAATACATATGTACAGTCCACAAGAATATTAAAACTGCAACCCCCAGGAGCATATGTATAAATTATGCACGTTGTTTGAGTGCATACATAGGTATATAACATTCTGACAGTAAAAATACATTATTAAAATAACAAGTTAAACATCCATGAAGGATCGCGATTTAACACAAGCTTTTAGATAGCCAAGTGTAAAAGACAATGACTCCGTAGGCAGCATCTGTAGATGCAAAAGTGCAGGACAAACCTGTCTAAAATTCAGTCGTTTTAAATAAGGGACCAAAAAAATCCTACGAGGGACTTCATAAAATCCACAAGCAAACATAAAGTGCAACAAATCCTGCGGAGACTCACCGTCGCAACCGCAGGATGGCGTCACACTTGCCCTCTTATAATCTTTTGGTCTAGCCAACAGGTGATGGTATAAATTCATCCTGAACCTTGTTAAAAGATATTTCTCATGAGAGGACAAACACCCCATAAGGTAGGGTTCAATTGACAAAGTGGTTTTCGTTAATAAAAAATTGCGTACACTGGGTTTCAGCAGCTCCTTCGCTTCTCTTTCCATCCTCCACAAACTCATAAAAGCTATTCTGCTTGTTACGACATCCTGCTTAACTATGCATTCTGGCTTGCTATACAGCTCGCCACGCCATATCCCTTTAAAACTCTTTTGAATATAATTTAGCCAAGGGATACATGAGGCTTGTTCTAGCAACATGCACTCTCTTAATAATAAATGGTTAAAAGACAGATCTATATTTAACCAACATTTCAGCCAAAAAATCAATGGACGTAATGCAAGGATGTCACTAATATAGGAAACCCCCAATTCCTCATGCACTGCTAAATTAGGGGTCCCCCGAGGGACACACAGGAGGCGTTTTAAAAATTATTTTCCACCACTTGCAGAGAATCTGCAGCTGTATATCCCCATATCTCACTTCCATATGTGGCAATGGAAAGACTTTTAGCCTTATAAACTTGTAACATGGCCCCAGTCGGTTTCTTCTATATTCTCGAAGCAAATTTAAAAATAGCCGCATTTGCCCGAACCACTTCCCCCTTCTTCTTCTCTATTTGGGGTCCCCATTTTAATTTGTTGTCAATAAGAACCCCCAAATATGAGAAAACATTCGTAGAGGGGACCACAATTGAGTCAATTGCGAATTTAAAAGGCTTCACAGATTGTTTGCCTATTCTAAGTACATAAGACTTAGAATTGTTAATTGACAAGTCCCGTTTACCCATGTACCCCGCAAAAGCCTTTAAAAGAGATTGTAAACCAACCTCTGTTCTAGATAAAAGGACGGCATCATCTGCATAAAGCAGTATCGGGATGCCACGACATCCAACATACGGGTAATCAACCCCAGTTTCCAATAATTCTTGTTCCAAGTCGTTGAGATAGTAATTAAACAGGAAAGGGGCTAAAATGCAACCTTGACGGACGCCCCTTTTGATATCAAAATTCTCAGTAACACGCAAATCCTGAGCGAACCTAACATTCGCCTGGGTAGAATTATGAAGATCCACCAGGAAGTTCACTAGACTAGGATCCACACCTGTTAGCCTCAGGATCTGCCACAGTTTGGTTCTGTTAACACGATCAAAAGCTGATGACAGATCCATAAAGGCACAAAATATGGACCCCGAGCGTGCAATAGTATATTTACTGAAAATCATGAGAATATTTAAACACTGGGCAATTGTGGAACGACCGGGCGAAAACCATAATGGACATCTGACAGTATTTCGGTTTCCTCTGCCCAAGTTTGCAGCCGCTGTAATAATATCCGACCCACCACCTTAACTGTAGAATCTAAGAGGGAGATGGGTCTATAACAATGAGGGCTACCCGGTCGCCCTTTTTAAAAACAGGAACAATAATAGAAATAGCCCAGGAAGAGGGGCATCCAATTTTTGCTGCAGCGTTAAAAACGTTAACCAAGATGGGTGCCCAAAAAAAGGGTCAGATTTAAATAAGTCTGGGGGAATCCCATCTGGTCCTGGGGCCTTTTTAGCAGAAAGCCCTTCAATCCCTGCAATAACCTCAACGATACTGAAAGATAGAGCTGGAGCATTTAAGTCTATTATCACTGGGCCACAACAATCACGGGGACAATCGAAAACAGTTTTAAAATGGGACACCCAGTCCTCTTCTGTAATAAAGGCTCCTAAAACGGGATCCCTATCCATACCAAAGGCTGGGCGGTTCACCACTTGCCAAAATTTGGAACTATTTTTCAATACACTTGCCTCAATAAGGTCCCGCCAGGCTTCATCTTTTAATTTTGTCTTGCGCCCTGCTAGAGCGGCCTTATATTCTCTGCGGTAGTTGCTGACCACTAATTGTATTCTGGGTGTAGATGAAAGAGCTGCCTTCAACTTGCCAGCTGCTCGGGTACAATCAGAGTCGAACCATTTAGGCCCAAGATTTCTAGCCCTTGCGGCCGGAACGCTTAAAAGATCTCCCACCTTCCCAGCTAAGGTCACAAAAGCTGCCAGCAAATAATCTGGGGGCGAACAGGAATTTTGACATGTTAAGAGTTCTGGGGCACATAACCTATTAACCTTATCATAAAACAACTTGGGGTTAATCTGTGTCCATTTCAATCTGCGTTTATTGTCAGTCAGAGTCGTAACGCCCCTCTTAGCTGCTCCTTCAATGTGACTATATGAGCACAAAGTGGATTATGATCACTGAATATACTCTCATCAATAGAAAAACCTGTGATCCACATCTGCAAAGGGGAGGAAATTAATATATAGTCAATAAAAGATCCTGTCCTGGCCCCTTTATAAGTTGGAGTTAAAAATGTGATGTTTGGGGCCACAAGAGCCATCAAACACACCATATTGAACTCCTGGATCATGTTATTAATCGATTCCCCTTGTGTGTGGTGATCAAAATGGAATCCACTCCTTCGTGGGCATCCCAGTTCGGATAAACAAGACAATGCAGGATTACCACATGGGTGAACATTAAAATCCCCAGAAACCAAAAAATCAGAAACTGGGAATCTGTTGGGACGTCTAAAAAAGAGCATAAGGCAGCTATATTACAATCACGGGCAGGACTAGATACTGCGTTATAAAAATTAACCAGTCCCCATCTAATGCCTCTAGTGTTAAAAAATAACGCCAATATCCCTCCACACCAAATAGGAACAACCTGGATCTGGCTGTCTAAGGCCACAGACACATATGTGACAAAGCCCCTTTGGCTCTCCCGCTAGAAGACGGGGTAGCAGGGACAAAATAGGCCTTGTATCCTTCTAAAAACAAGTTACTTTCAACCAGCCAAGTTTCTTGGAGACTGATTATCTTAAACTCTTTTAAAAAATTGACTAAAGAAGAGTCTCGAAATTTAGTTGCCAGCCCGGCGATATTCCAAGAAATAAAATTACGAGGGATCACTACACTTGGCCTCCCCACGGCATCAACTATGGGCACTAAACTGTGTCCACCCCCTGGCTCCTGTGTTTCAATAGGCAATAGTCAGTCACAGTCTTCTAATCCACTTAATGTAGAAAATCTATTTTGTACTTCCAAAAAGGAGTGGTAGCCGGCTGGACCTGCGAGAAGAGTGGTTGATACATTCTAACTGCTGCCTGTGCAGCTGGTGCGGAACTATTCAGCCTTCCTAATCCAATATTTGTCCTTACATTATAATCAGTAGGACTTGTGGGAACCCTGGGCTTATAGAAAAAACCCAAGGGGAGAGTTCTGATAGCACCTGAGGGGGGATTACGGTTAGCCCCCTTATGCAGGATTCTAGCCACTAAATTAGGATTATTAAAATTCACGATAATGCAATCTTTATTACCCACTTTAGCAGATGGCCCCACCCAACTCACCCTATGCGCCATAATGATATTATTAGCAATACACACACCAGTAGCTATATTATGGGCAAACCAATGTGTTAATTTGTTTTTAAGTTGGTTATAATCCTCTGTAACCCCTGTTTCAAGAGGTGGAACATCCCCTAAAGCAACAACATAGGGGGTAGATTCAGGTGGAAGGTTAATTACGGGAAGACAAGTTGTTTGAGAATCCCTTAATGCTAACCCTGTCATGTCCTTCAATGCAGGCGTCACTGCCCTGGGAGGATGACGAGAGATCACTCCACCATGACTACTAGTGGTGACTTTGTCATTATTTAATTCCTTTGGGTCTGTGACCATCTCAACATCCCCTGCAATGCATTTCCCACTACTGCATCCCTAACAGTCTGTGTAACACATGTCCTGTTAATATTTGCAACTTTCGATGTTAAACAATTGCAACCGGTCCGTCCCTCGAGTTTGGATAAAGCATCCTCAATAGCCCCAATTTTCTGCCTTATTGGATCAAGAGAAGAAGACAACAACATTTCCATTTCCCCCAAAAATGGTCCTCGTGATCTTTAACAGAACAGGACCCAGGCAGCGTACATGTATTAGGGGTGAGTGAAGGTAAGTCGTTCAAACTGTTTGTTACTGGGGGAAAAGAAGACGCCTCGATACCACTATCTATCTTGTGGGCTGATCTGCTACTTTTCGAGAACCCACCATTCTTCCCTTTTCTTTTCCTTGCCTGGAGGTCATTACTATTAGACTGGCCTAATTTGGCCTTTTGACCTCTTGTCTTAGCTTTTAATGGGCTAGGGGTAGTTATCAACTCTATACCGGGGCTAGGTAAAATTTGCATCGAGACTGGGGCTAGTTCCGGGGTGAGAGAAAGACTAAGCCGAGAGCGATCAGCATTCATAATCCCTTCTACTACAGGAGCTACCAATTTAATAGGCAATCTATCTTCTGGAGACGGGGGCTCTAATGACAACCTCCTTTCCGTAAGCTTAATTTCATGAATAAGAGCTGATTCAGCTCTTGAAAGAAATGCATCCAGAGTTCCAATCACACTCTTACCAGGGGTCATTTTCCGTTTGCTCATTTTTTTCAAATAATAAAACTAATGCAGGATATATGGCAAGAGAAGGGACGAAGCAGCAAAATATTGGCACTTAATAAAACTTGACAAAACTACAAAATTATAAAATGTCAAGAGATAAAAAGCCCAGTTAAAACACTATTAAAAACAAATTCAAACACCTAATATACAATAAGCATAATAATACAGTCCCAGGGGAAAAGTAAAATTTAGCGGCAATTAGGACTTGTACAAATAAAATATCAATGTGCAAAGTAAGCAATATATACAATATGTATAACAGACATACAGTCCTTATGAAAAAACAGAGCTAGCAGCAATTCGAGCGACCAACGATTTGTGCAAAATAAGCAAGGTATAACAAACAACATGCAGCACTAATATGGTCCCTGCGAAAAATAAAACCTGCCAACTGTCATAGGTGTATGCAAAAGAAGCCAACAGTGTTCAAGGTAAAAGAATGTCCCATAAAAAGTAAAACTAACCGACACTGATAAGTCCTGATAATCCAGAAAAAAGAAAAAACCACTTGGGGAGAAAGTTAAAATACAATAATTCCAGTTAAGGGACAAGAATAAACACACAGCTACACCAGTACCTGGCGAAGGGTGGACTCAATCAGCAACCTATGCACTTTAAGAGGAGCTATCACGCTCTACTGTGGGGGAAAGGGAGGTAGCCCAGCCCAGCCTCTTCCGGGCTATGACGGGCAAGGACGGGCCCGCCCTTGGCCCGGGCTTCGCCCGGTCGCGACCCGCGCAGCGGGGGACTCAGCAGGACTAAAAGCGCCTCCTGGCGCTTGCGTAGTAGCGGGAGCAGGCGCCCAGCTTTAGCCTGCCGGGAGTTGTAGTTCCTTCGGGCCGTTCCCCTCGCGGCTGTATGGCTGGCGAGGAGAACAAGAAAGAGAGAGCCGTTCCCCTCACGGCTGAACAGGGAGTGCAGTGACCGTTCCCTCGTGGCCGGTTATCCGCTCGACAATGCGTCCCGCGCAGCGAGGACTCAGCAGGACTAAAAGTGCCGCCTGGCGCTTGCGTAGTAGCGGGAGCAGGCGCCCAGCTTTAGCCTGCCGGGAGTTGTAGTTCCTTCGGGCCGTTCCCTCACGGCTGTATGGCTGGCGAGGAGAACAAGAAAGAGAGAGCCGTTCCCCTCACGGCTGAACAGGGAGTGCAGTGACCGTTCCCCTCGTGGCCGGTTATCCGCTCAACAATGATTGATGAGTCTCTTGGATCAATGCCACATCTATTTTGTGCCTATTGAGATAGGCAGCCACTAACTGTGCCTTACTATAATTATTTACCAGCCCTCACAATCCATGTCAATCGTCTTACCCTAACTACAAGCTCACTACCGGACATCTATAGTGAGAGTGGCATATTGTCTGCTCCTCACTCCAAGCGGATCTATCAATTTCCAAGCAGTGCTAGAATCAACGCACTGTGTCCTCTGTGTACTATTCATGAAATCCCAACTAATGGTCCCTATCCACCCCACCCACACTGGGCCCCAACTTCTCTTTTACAGCTCCGTTTGGATCTTAACCTGCTTCATAGCATCATCCTTGATATCTGAAATTCGCCATTCTGCAAGATCCAGTCTCGTGTTTTGCTTATGAACGCAAACTTTCATATCATCTAATCTCTTGATCAGAGAGTCAATCTTAGCATCTACTGTGACCAGGCTCCTCCCTCTTATATCCACCAAATTAGATCTAGTGTCCATATCATCGAGACTCTCAGCTCTCTGGGTGATGGTGGGATTGTGATCTGGTCGACTTCTTACTGTTCTCAAACATAAGCTTAGGCTGGTTGGCATCTGCTTTTCTCATTTTTAATTTAGAGCAGTACTGCAGGGATCCCGGGGCAGCAGTGTTCCTATCAAGTGTGGATGCCCTGAACAAACATGGAATCAGGCCAGGCCCCTAACAGTTGCACCCCGGGTTTCTCTCATTCACATGGGCAAAGTACAGTGGATAGCTTCTAGGCAATGGACGAATTGGCAATAGTCACTGAATATGCACAGGCAGCCATGTGCCTCACTCCTCTGTCTTTCTAACTCTGCACGTGAGCTTCTGGCTCCATCAGGGAGAGGTACTTTAATAGGCCTCATGTTAAAACAGGGCTGCCATTTCACAAACAATAAGCAGAGGGGCCACCCGGTCTACACTCAGCCAGTCACTCCACACAGTGGGGGATTAAAGCTGTAATGCGGGCGTCAGTCCATATGGTCACTTTCTCCTCCTCAAGCTGTCCTGAAGAGGAACAGTGCAAGGAACAACCACAGTGGGCTGCGGGCCCAGTCTTCCCCGCTCTGAGGGCTGCACTCACCTTCCTCACCCATCGCTTCCAGTCGCACCAATGATGATGACAAAAAGCAGCAGGGAGCCCCTCACAGGCCAGTTGTCATTGCGGCAAGTCCTGGTGGCACAAGAGGAGCACCTGCCCTGTGTGCCACAAGCAGGGCTCCTGCACTGCAGGGTGAAGTATTACAAGCCATGAGCCACTGGTGTAACAAAACTTGAGGGGGCCCCCCTGCAAGGTACATGCAGGGGCCCCCTCTGGACTCAATCAGGAGCTCTCCGGCCAGAGTACTGTGCTGAGGGGGCCCCCTGGAGCTTGGGCCCCCCGCACCACAGGGGCTGTGGGGGCTTGTGTTAATCCACTGCTGTGGGCCACCTGTGCTGTACCAAGGCCAGCAACCACCAAACGTTTACTGGTGTAACTGATGGGCTCTACTGTGACTCTCACTGCCACAGTGCCTTCATTCTGTTCCCACTATAAATTAGAGTTCAGGCTGGGGGTTTAAAGCATCAGAGTGACATATTGGAAGGATAATTGAAGCAGATATTTTCTTCGGTCTCAGGAGCTAAATCAGAATGATGCCAGCTTGATGTTTGCCCTCTAGCGCCCCCTGAGAATTTTTCTTAAAGAGAAAATAGGCTGTGTCCTGAAAGATCTCCTTCTTCACAGAGCCAGCACCTGATCAGCACATGATCATGTGACTCTGGCTTCTATGCTACAATCGTGGCCACATGAAGCTACCCCCACTCAGAGAGGGCATCTACCACTATATTTGTGGATCACGGACAATACGTGGAACTCCCACATAGGTGCCTCCTTCATGTTTGTAGCCTGTGTACAGATGCTGAATTCCTGGATCCATGGCAAAACTCCAAACCATCCTATTTTTCCCTTTGTATGATGAAATATAGGAGGCACAAATATTGTATTGCAAAAATATAATCTTCCTATACTTTGGGGTCGATTCCAATCTCGGCCGGTAGGGCTCCGAATCGGACTCGGCATTACCGTATCCGATTCGGAGCCCTGTTTCCCGACCGAGTCGGACGTGCGTCCGGGCGAGCGAGTACGATGCGAGCGGACGCGAAATCGCCGACCGACTCGTTCGCGGGACTCAACCGCTCCGACCGACTCACTCGGACACGACACGCACGTGCAATGGAGACGTTCCCCGGCCGGGTAAGTACGATGCGCGCCGCCAGCAGTCCGACCGACTCACGCCGTCCGGCTCGAAAGAGCAGTCGGAGCCGCACTTTGGGGGTCCGTGTCGGACCCCCCTGTATGCGTAGCCGCGCGAGTCGCACACAGGGGGTCCCCCCTACCTGTGCATGTACGGCGTGACCCGCTTCGACGCGTACCCGCTGTAGGGGGCGCCCTTGTTCGCCTCGCACCCATTGAGTCAATGGGAGCCCGCGTATGCGTTGTACGACCGGCTCCCATTGACTTCAATGGGAGTCCGACCGAATCGAGTCCGATAGCATGCGAACGCATCGTACTCGTTCGGTCGGACTGCTAGGGTCCGATTCGGTCGGAAATCTCTCCGGGTCCGGCTCGGTCGGTGAGATTTCCGGCCTGAATCAGAATCGGCCCCTAAGTATGTAAAGGAGAAAATATAGGCTATAAACATATTCATCCAAATTATTGTCGCACAATAGTTAGGTATGTTGAAGTTTTAATATTGTACAATATATTAAATTTATAAATGTATTTACTCAAAAACAATTACATTTTAAAACAATATAATGGAATAAATGTATAACTTACAAACATAAAACAAAACACAACAATTTAAATGTAAACATCATAAACATAATATATAAATAGTTAGTATTATAAAAACATTAACATTAAAATAACAAAATACTAATCATATTTAACAATAATTAAATATACTATATATCAAATATTAAAAGATACATAGACAATAAAATTACTAAAATTTAAATAATAATTTATTTAAAATAATATGAATTCAAAAAATAAAAATACATTATTTAAAAAATACAATTGAAATAACTTTTATAATTAAATCATTAAAAATTAATCTTTAAAATATTCAAAATATTAAATTCACAAAACAATTGCACTTCCAGGGGGTCAAATTTAGTATACACATTCAAATGCAAGCAAGAGTAATAAAAGTGTTGGACTTTGGAAGGGTCAAATTTACTATTCCCACTTCAAAGTAAACAACACTAGGAAAAGAGTTGGACTTCAGAGTGGTCAGATTTACTATTACCATTCCGATATAAACAACAATAGAAAAGTGTTGGACCTTGGAAGGTTCAAATTAGTGTTGTGTGAAATTTGTGCAATTTGCTATTGCTTAATTATTTGAAATTTCAGCAAAGTTATGTGCAATTATGCATAACTATGCAGAAATGTAAAACTGGCATTTGATGCTGCATTTTAGCGTAAAATGCATCCCTGCGTCCACTTTGGATGGAGGAAGCATTTGCAATAAAAAGAGTTAAAAAAACTAAAGCACCGCAAACAGCAGCCATCCACACTTTGTAGTTTGCGTTTCCCAAGGAAAATCGCATGCATTTGAGGTAAATTTTTATTGCGAATGGCACATAATAACACAATGAAGCATAGTAACGTCATTTCGGCAATTTGGTGTAACAAGAGCAACATGAAATTGCACTCATTATTCTGGTGTAACACAAGTTTCGCTATATTCATAAAGGGAACCCCCCCCAATCAATTTATTAATGGTTTGGGAATGGGGGAAAACAACACAGTATATAATAATGAAGAAGCCGCTTGCCAAATAATTTTCAAGGAATCAATCTTCAAATCATTACTGACCAACTATAATTTCAAAAAAGTTTTTTCCATTTAATTTCACTAATTTTTAAATCTTCATACAAAATTCATAACAATAAAATACGCTCATTCCAATGATGTGCATATTCAATAAGATCATATCTTCTGAATAATAATATTCCATCATGATAATTTCATCAAGCTCTAGAAAATTAAAACAAACCTACAGAACCCCCAATTAACCATTCACCCACATGCACTCTCTCAATGACACATACCCCAGACATAACTCTCTACTCCCTAAGTTCTCAAAGAGACAACACATGGTCAACACACGTTTTGGTGGTTAAATGAATCGTAGCAACCTTCTTCAGGACCTGTTTCTTGATACCTTCAGTTTTATAAACGTATGGGCTTTATTATGCTGAAATAAACACAATGTAGGAACCTCTATAAAGTGAATAGGCCAGAAATACAAAGTATTAAATATAATCACTATAAAGAGTAAAACTGTAAAGGGATACCACCAGATTGTATAGATACCTCCCATCCACCTCGTAGTGAAAATGCATCATCTTCGAAGAATGTCCAGTCCAAAGTTAGCCGATGAGTGGACTTATACAAACAATATCTCCAAATCATGCAATTTAAAGAGAGTCAGGGTAAGTAAAGTTGTTAGTACTTCTGCACTTCTGTCTTTTAAGAACAAAAAAAAAACATTATTATGGTAGGCAAGCCACCTCTATTAGTGTTGCCCATGTGCCTTACAAGACCAACATCATCATTTTAAAAGATATAGAAAATTGCATACCATTTTATTTGCTCATCATACTCAAGAGCGCCTTAGTATTTCAAGTGGTCGCTATAACTCATCCTCCAAATCATATATGTGGGTAATTATATCCCACTCTTGAGTTCCAAGTAGACAGCCTTATTGGAATATCAATTCACCTATAACATGAAACCCACAGGAAATTCTAGTGAGACTCCAGTTAGGGGGAGTAGCATTCCACTATTTGATAGTAATTGACCGAATATAATTACAGCATTACAATTCTCTGTGGAATATAAAGATGTCCATTACAATTTTTTCAATAATTCATTTCTCGAGCATAGACTTGGTGTATCCAGATCTCTAAATGACTTCTTCAACTGGAACATTAACGTACTAAGCTATATTACAGAGATTCTAATACGTGACCTCCAGGTTGCACACACATCCGTTGAATGATATTCAAGAGCTGTCAAAGTTGTCTATGTACAATTGCCACCGTCTATTAGCTTTCTGTGATCTCATACAGAAGTATGGCTTTATTAGTAACAGGCATGTGATTTGCCATGTTATGGCATTGGGGGTATGCGAATTAAAGCTAAGACCCATTACAGGCTATTAGGGGGGTGCAACAAGAAATGAGTGAATGTATTGTCCATGTGGGCCCAAAATAGTGTAGACTTCATGCCACATAATGTTGGAATGAGCGTGTATAAAGAAGAACATTATTCTTTTCCCCCACGGGATTACGGATAATGCCACTTTTTCCCTGCTTGTTATGAATGTCTATTGTGATGAAACAAGGATTGGCAAAGCCAATAGGTTTGCTTGCAATCCCAGTTATAGGTCGGACCTATTGATCAGTATGAGGGGACACACCAGGGTAGCTCTGAGATGCTGGTCTCCTGCTCTGTGTGCAAATGAGAAGCCAGGTGGCGGCATCGGGGATGGTGTATGAGGGACTATAAGTTGCTCTTCAGCCATCCTCCATTGTAAGAAGGAGCCCGTTGGCACCATCAAGTGAGTCTTACAAGGGTGCAGATCTGCTCTCTGGGTGCTTTTCTTATAAAGGACCAGCCCAGCCCAGCGCCAGCATCAGGGTTGCTTATAAGTACTCTTTTTCAGAAGTGGCTCGAGGCAAAAGGACTCTAATAAGCAGTCCAAGAGCACCACCTAAATAACATCATGCTACCAAATGCCAAAAGAAAAATACTCAAAAGCCAAATTTTACCCCATCACATATTTAGATGAGAACTGCAAAAAATGTGCACATCTGCTAAAATGCTGATAATTAATATGACAGAAATCCCAAAACACAGTGTCTGGATGTGAAGCGGACTCAACCAAACAAACCACTGACTGAAGCTTGTTAACACAAAGCCTCTTTTTGTGTGTTATATGTGTTTTGTATGTTTTGTTGACACGAGATTTGCCATACAACTAGAGTGATCTATAGACTGACTCAATAAGGGCAAAAAGGGCATGTTTCTTCCACTGCACTTCTATATTCTGAATCAAATCTGCCACTCTGCTCTAATGCCCATACTGTGCTGTATCTGGGACGGCATTAGACAACAATAATATAGTGGATCCTAGGGTCAGCGAAATGGCACACTGTATCATATACTGCAGATGCAAACCAATGGCAGTGAGCTTTATCCAAAGGATATATTCCTACTATAGAGCACTGCATGCTAAGGAGATTAAATCATCACACTGCACTGCATCATAAGGTCATAAGCCAATCGCAATGCAATCGAGAAATTGACTTGCTCCCAAGGAACCCTAACACACCTATTTGCAGTCCATGATAGGGAAGCTAGCCAAAGAATAGGCTTCTTATAAACTTTAACCCACCATGCTCCAATGTATTGAAATAGTTTAACACACAAAGATCCACTGCCTCTGAGAAAAAAACTGATGTAATACACTACAAATGACTGACTCAATCAATCAATCAGGGGTTTGTTAAAGCGCGACTACTCACCCGTAAGGGTCTCAAGGCGCTAGGGGTGGGGGGGTGCAGGTTCCATTCCATCAAGGAGGGGGTCTGTCGAAGAGCCAGGTTTTGAGGTTTCTTGCGAAGATGGGGAGCGATGTTGTCTGTCTCAGGTGGAGCGGAAGGGCGTTCCATGATTTGGCCGCGAGGAAGGAGAAGGAGCGGCCTCCCGATCTGGTCTTTCTGGTGCGGGGGACCACGTCGTAGGAGAGCTGGGCTGATCGTAGGGTCCTTTGGGGTGCGTGGAATTTGAGTCTCCTGTTCAGGTATGCTGGTCCGGTGCCGTGGAGGGCCTTGTGTGCGTGTGTGAGCATCTTAAAGGTGATTCTCGCCTCGACGGGGAGCCAGTGGAGTGTGCTCAGGTGCTGGGAGATGTGGCAGTGTTTTGGCAGGTTGAGGACCAGTCTTGCGGCGGCGTTCTGGATGTTCTGTAGCTTGCGGGTGAGGTTTTTGTTTATTCCGGCGTAGAGTGCGTTGCCGTAGTCTAGTCTGCTGGTGACCAGGGCATGTGTGACGGTCTTTCGGTGTTCGAGGGGGATCCATTTGAAGGTCTTACGAAGGAGGCGGAGGGTGTGGAAGCAGGAAGACGAGACAGAGTTGATCTGGCGGTCCATTTTGAGCTCGGAGTCCAGGATGATTCCCAGGTTGCGTGCGTGGTCTGTGGGGGTTGGCGGGTTTCCGAGGGCGGGGGGCCACCAGGTGTCGCTCCAGGCATCGGGGTTTGGGCCCATGATGAGTACTTCTGTTTTGTTGGTGTTTAGTTGTAGGCAGCTGTTTTTCATCCATTTGGCGACGGCTTCCATGCCTTCTCGAAAGTTGCGTCTGGCGGTGTTGGGCTCGTTGGATAGGGAGAGGATGAGCTGGGTGTCGTCTGCGTATGACACGATGTTGAGTCCATAGGTTCTGACGATGGGGGCAAGTGGAGCCATGTAGACGTTGAAGAGCGTCGGGCTGAGGGAGGAGCCCTGGGGGACTCCGCAGGTGGTAGGTGTGGGGTCCGAGAGGAAAGGGGGAGTCTGACCCACTGCGTCCTGCCGGAGAGGAAGGAGCGGATCCAGTCGAGGGCCTTGTCCTGGATTCCTGCGTCGTAGAGTCTGCGTATTAGGGTGCGGTGGGAGACTGTGTCGAACGCCGCTGATAGGTCGAGGAGGATGAGGGCTACTGTTTCTCCTTTGTCCAGTAGGGTGCGGATGTCGTCTGTTGCGGCGAGGAGGGCGGTTTCCGTACTGTGGTTTTTCTGAAGCCGGATTGGGAGGAGTCGAGGATGTTGTGTTCTTCAATGAATGTGGCGAGTTGGCTGTTGATGGCTTTCTCGATGACTTTCGCTGGGAACGGGAGCAGGGAGATGGGTCTGTAGTTTTTGATGTCGGTGGGGTCCACTGAGGGTTTCTTTAGGAGGGGGTTGACCTCGGCGTGTTTCCAGTCGTCGGGGAACGAGGCGGTCACCAGGGAGCGGTTGATGGTGTGGCGGAGCATGGGTGCAATGGTGTCGGCGGCTCTGTTGAAGATGTGGTGGGGGCAGGGGTCCGTGGGGGCCCCTGAGTGGATTGACTTCATTGTCTTCAGTGTGTCTTCGGTGGTGAGGGCTGTCCAGTCGTCAATCGCTGGTTTCCGGGTGTCGGGGGTGGTTGGTGAGGGTTCAGTGTGTTGGTTGTTTTCGTTGAAGTTGTCGTAGATGCTCTTGATTTTGTGGTGGAAAAAGGTGCTGAGTTTGTCGCAGAGGTCTTGTGAGGGAGGGATGTCGGTAGACTCTCTGGTGGGTTGGGCGAACTCCTTGATGATGCTGAAGAGTTCCTTGCTGTTGTGCGCGTGGGTGGAGATTCTGTCTTCAATCGCTTTTTTCCTCGTTTCTCTGATGAGTTGATGGTGGGCGTTGGTGGCGGCTCTGAAGTTGTTGTGGGCTTCTGTGGATTTTGTGTTCCTCCAGGCCTTTTCAAGGCGGCGGCATGTGCGTCTGGACTCTCGAAGTTCGGTGGTAAACCATCTGGCTTTCTTGGCGCGGGTATTGTTGTTTTTCTTGAGGGGGGCTATGGTGTTGGTGCTGTCCGAGATCCATCTATGCAGGGTTCGGGCTGCGGTGTTGGGGTCGTCGTTTTCCGTGATGGTTGGGGTGGAGTTGTTGAGTGAGGAGGTGAGTTGGTCGTCGGTGATTTTGGTCCAGTTTCTTCGTCGAAGCAGGTGCTGGTGTCTGTGGATGGTGGGTGTTCTGAAGGTGAAGTGGACGCAACGATGGTCGGTCCATGGGAGTTCGGTGGTGTGGCTGAAGGTGATGGAGTTTCCTGTAGTGAAGAGGGGGTCGAGGGTGTGTCCTGCTGAGTGCGTGGGCTCGGTCACGATCTGGCGGAGTCCAATGTTGTGGAGGTTGTCCAGGAGGGATGTGGTGTTGGGGTCCAGTTGGTTGTCGAGGTGGAAGTTGAGGTCTCCCAGCAGGGTGTAGTTGGTGGATGCGATGGCCTGCGGGGAGATAATGTCCGTGATGGAGTTGGCGAAGGGTCCGCGGGGTCCAGGGGGTCGGTAGATGAGGGTTCCTCAGAGGGTGGCAGTGGGGCTGGCCAGTATCTTGAAGTGAAGGTGTTCCATCAGTTCTGTGGGCTCGTCGGGGAGTGTGCTCAGGCAGAGGCTGGATTTGTGGACGATGGCGATTCCTCCTCCTGGGCGGGTGGGGCGGTCCTTCCTGGAGATCTTGTATCCTTGGGGGATGGCGATGGCGATGTCCGGTCCCGAGGTGGTGTTGGTCCAGGTTTCGGTGACTCTAGCTCACAACACCAAATTGCTTCTTATGGTCTCTACACCAACTTCACTGCACTGACCCCTGGAAACACTAACCCACCACACTGTATTATACTGCACGGCAAATTGCCCTGTTCATCACATAAGAATTTTCATATTTTCTTCTGGAAAATGCATGTTTAATCTTTGCACTCTTCATTACCACACACCTCATTCAAACCATATTTAGAGTAGCTAATAGGTCTAGTGAAAAAACTTAAAGAGTCTGAAGAATCGATCATTGAAAGGCAGGACCGAACTGAGAAACCAAAAACATCCTTGCAAAAACCACCAAACTAGCCCCTCTCTGATAACTTTCTCTTTAGCCTTCTCCACTTTCTTTCTCTCTCTCTTGAAGTCTCCCCATGTCTGTTGCATTTAACCTCCTGGAGCAAGGGAAATTGACAGAGGCACCAGGTCACACTCACACAAACTAGCCACCCGCTCACACTCACACAGACCAAATACTACCCACACAACATGACACACTCGCCTGCATGCTCCTCAACATGCGCTCACTAACCAAACCCGCTATGGAGATATGGGACTGTTAAAAATTGGGTTTCTGGTTGGCAGAGGTATGCACCCTGTCCAAGCAGGAACCATAATCCTAGTGAGGGTAAGACACATACACACCCTAAATTAACCTGTGCTCTACCTTTGCTTGGAACAGAGCAGTCAGGCTTAACTTAAGAGGCAATGTGTAAAGTATTTGTGCAACACTTCAAACAGTAAAACAGTCACAACACCACACTAAAAGATACCACAACCAGTTTGACAAATAGAGCTTAATTTATTGAACAAAACAAGACTAAAATGACAAATATCCAATTAGTATACCCGGAGTTATGAATTTTTGAAGAATAAACTGAAAAGCAGTGCTTAAAAGCATAAAGCGCCAGATAGGGTCAAGCTAGACTGGGTCAAATCCAAAAGTTCAGGCCAATCACGATGGAGTGTGGGTCAGATACAGGGATCAGCACTGAAAGAGTACTTTGGTTCACAGTTGCGTTAACGTTGAGGATGAGATGCGAGGAGCAAAAGAGGCTACGAGCAGCGTAGAGTTGGGGATGCGTCAGTGTTAGAAATTGGGTCTCTAGTTAGCAGAGGTATGCACACGGTTCAAGTAGGGACCACAATCCTAGTCAGGGTAAGTCAGATACACACTTAAATTAACCTGTGCTCACCCTCTGGTAGCTTGGCACAGAGCAGTCAGGCATAACCTAAGTGCTTGAAAATTCACTCCGACCGAAGAAACTGCACAGATTGAACCACCTGCGAGGGAGCGCAGGCTGGCTACTCTCACCCCACAGGCCCCGCTGAGACACAGTACCGTTCCTGGAGGGACCGCCAATGTCGGAAAGCCCAAAGCATAGGTGGCAATGCAGAAGACGGGCCTAGGTGGTGTTGGCGGGGCTCATAAGCGGGGCTCACGTTGTTGTGTCTTCCTGGAAGTGGACCATCGACATAGAGTACAAAGTGTTGATTGTGTTGACATAGGCGGGCTGACAAGCCTCGCGGTCAGAAACCGCATCTCTAGCAAGACCCGGGAAACTCAGGCAATGCGTCACTGTTGAGCCACGCTGGGAGGAATACCTGCGCCGCTGCAGGGGTGTCGGAAAAGGAATTCAGCTATTTCGATCGCATGCAGCCTTTGTAGATTGCAGCGCTGGTTGGGTACAAAGCGCTGATTTTGGCAAAACATAACGTTGATCTTGAGTAAACTCAGCTGGAGATCAGACATGCGCTGATCCTTGTCGAATTCAGCTGCAGGACTCATGGATTGAAGAGTCCAGCAGCAGTTGTAGAGAGACAAAGTCTTTGATGACCCTGAGACTTCCTGAACAGGGGGAAAGCTAGCAAACCTTGGAGTGACTCTAGTTTCAGAGGTTGTAGAGAGCAGAATCAGTCTTTCTCACTGCCAGGCAAGAGGCAGCAGGCCTACACAGCAAAGCAATTAGCAAAGCGACAGTCCTTTCTACAGTACAGCAACCAGCGGGCAGAAGGCCAACACAGCAAAGCAGTTAGCGATGTGGCAGTCCCTCCTGCAGTGAAGCAGCTCTTTTTCTTGGCAGAATCTCCTCAGGTCCCAAAAGTGAACTAACTTCATGGTGTCAGAGGTCCAGTACTTATACTCATTTTGGACTTTGAAGTAAGGAGACTTCAAAGAGTTGCTTTGAAATACACAGGGCCCTGCATTTCTTGCCTTGGCTCCAGACTCACTACGGAGGGGGGGGGGGTATGCAGCTCTTTGTGTGGGGACAGGCACGGCCCTATTCAGATGCAAGTGCCAGCTCCCCCCTCCCAATCTACCTCAGGAAGCCCCATCAGCCTGGTGATGGGCCATCAGGATGCAAATGTCACACCCCAGCTCCATTTGTGTGACTGTCTAGAGGGAACGCACAAAGCCCAGCTGTTACCCAACCCAGACATGTATTCAGAGACTGGCAGAGGCACATAATGGTTAAAGTAGTAAAAAATACCAACTTTCTAAAAGTGGTATTTTCAGAATTACAATTTAAAATCCAATTTCACCATAAGTTGTGCCTTTAAATTGTGAACCCAGAGACAGCAAACTCCAGATCTCTATCTTTCCCAATTAGAAATTACACTTAAAAGATTTTTTAAGACAATCCCAATGTTAACCTATGAGAGAGATAGGACTAGCAGCAGTGAAAAATGAATTTAGCAGTTTTTTACTACCAGACATGTAAAACTCAAAGGTATATGCCCTACCTTTTAAATACAGTGCACCCTGCCCATGGGGCGGCTTAGGGCCTACTTTAGGGGTGACTTATATGTAATAAAAGGGAAGGTTGGGGCCTGGCCAGTAGATTAACTTGCCAGGTAAAAATGGCAGTTTCAAACAGCACACACAGGCGCTGTAGTGGCAGGCCTGATCCATGTTTAAAGGGCTACTGAAGTGGGTGGCACAATCAGAACTGCAGGTCCACTAGTAGCATTTAATTTACAGGCCCTGGGCACATATAGTGCACTTTACTAGGGACTTATAAGTAAATTAAATATGCCAATTGTGGATAAGCCAATGTTACCACATTTAAAGTACAGAGCACGTGCACTTTAGCACTGGTTAGCAGAGGTAAAGCACCCAGAATCCTAAAGCTAGCAAAAATTAAATCAACAAAAAGGAGAGGAGGAAGGCAAAAAGTTTGGGGGTGACCCCGTAGAAAGGGCCATTTCCAACAGTCAGGAATGGAGACGATACGATGCACGTCGGTGATGTGATGCACCGCGCTGTCGGCAATGCAATGTTCTCGATCCTCACAGCATTGGTGATGCATCAGCGTCGATGTGGATGCAATGTCTTTAATCATCCCAGCAGCAGTAGCTGTGATACGTTGACACCGATGAAGATGCACCGGTTCCGAGCAGTGAAATAAAGGGAATGCGTGGATTTTGGCAGTTGTAGCACTTTATACCCACTTCCAAGAGCCCAGGACTCGATTGACACCGATTGGCAAAACAAGACTCTCAGACGGCAGAGTCCAGGTGCTGTAGCAGGTGAGTTAGAAGTCTTTTATATCCCTGAGACTTGGGGAGAGGATGTATCCTTACAGCTAGAGCGGTCGACCTCGAAGCTGGGGAACCAGGTTCGAGTCT
Organism: Calotriton arnoldi; assembly: GCA_963921515.1. NCBI lineage: Eukaryota > Metazoa > Chordata > Amphibia > Caudata > Salamandridae > Calotriton > Calotriton arnoldi. The sequence continues at coordinate 207,586 of CAWUFW010014797.1, forward strand.
CGGCAACGGCGCTCAACATCCTGTGATTCTGGGCAAATCACTTGGGGGCAGATTTACAAGCCCCCTGCGCCACCAGTACGTCACTTTTCGTGACGTACTGGTGGCGCAGAGGCTCCTCGATATTACAAGGAGAGGAAAAGCCACCATGCGTGACTTTTCCTCTCCTTGTAAATACCGTCCCTTCACACGCAGCACTTTGCGGTGAAGGGGCGTTCCATGAGTGTTGCTGTGGGTGTTCCCACGCAACACCCATGGAACAAGACACATCTCCAGAATTACGAGAAATCGTAACTCTGGAGATGCGTTTAAGCTACGCCACCCTAGAGGTGGCGTAGCGAGGCGCACCGAGGAGAAATGTTTTCATTTCTCCTCGTTTTTCCTCTTTCAATGCGTGCTGCATTCTGCAGCACGCATTGAAAGAGGAAAAGCCTGTACTGATTGTTTTTGTGCAGAAAGGTGCCCCTTCCTGCACAGAAACAATCTCCCCATGGCGCAGGCATCCTTGCACCATGGTGCAAGGGTGCCTGCGCCGGCGCTTGGCAGCTGTTTGTGCACCAGCGCAGGGGAGAGCACAGGAATGCGACATATTCTTGTAAATATGTCGCATTCCTGTGCTCTGAAAGATGCCGCAGCGTGGCGCAGCCAAAGGGCTTGCAGCGCCACGCTGCGGCACTTTCTTGTAGATCTGCCCCTTAGTCTCCCCGTGCCTAACAAAAATGAATGTGTCCTTGTGTAACGAAACTGGTGCTCATGTAAAGCGCTCTGATACCCGATATCTTCGGGTCTAGTTCGAGCTATATAAAACTAAAAAAAAAAAAAACAAGTCTTACTTTTGAATACACTCAACCTGTCCTTGAGCTGTCCGGGACCCACCTTAGGGGTGACTTATATGTATTAAAAAGGAAGGTTTGGGCCTGGCAAGTGGGTTAACTTGCCAGGTCAACATGGCAGTTTAAAACTGCACACATAGGCTCTGTCGTGTCAGGCCTGAGACCTGTTTAAAGGGTGCTGAAGTGGGGGGCACAATCAGTGCTGCAGGTCCACTAGTAGCATTTAATTTACAGGCCCTGGGCACATGTAATGCACTTTACTAGGGACTTATAAGTAAATTAAATATGCCAATTGTGGATAAGCCAATATTACCATGTGTAAAATAGAGAGCACATGCACTTTAGCACTGTTTAGCAGTGGTAAAGTGCCCAGAGTCCTAAAGCCAGCAAAATGGAAGTCAGCAAAAACAGGAGGTCTGAACGCAAAAATGCAGGGGAAACAACACCAAGGTTGGCAGGTTTAACAGGGACCCACTTCACAACCATGCTCTTAACCTGCTCTTCCTCACAGAAACATGGCTAAACTCACCATTTGTACATGGCATCGCTACAGCCATCCTCGTAGGCTACAAGATCACCATGCAAGACCGTCAGCACATGTCTGGAGGTGAAATCGCTATCATATTCAGAGATACCATCAGCTGCACCACCTGCACATGCACCCCCACCACCTACTTGGAGCATCTCATGTTCAAGATACAGATCACAGCCAACTTCTCCATGGGCAAAACCCTTGTGTACAGATCAGCAGGACCCCACACCAATTTCACCTCCAACATCATGGACTTTGTCACATCCCTCATCATCAAAAGTCAATACCACCATACCCTTGGAGACCTTAACTTTCACCTAGAAGACAGCATTGACCCAAACTCCATGGTCCTTCTAGAAAACATTGGACACCTTGGACTCACCCGGCACATTAACGAACCCATCCAAGATGCCGGATACCTATTTGACCCAATTTTCTTCTCAATAAGCAACATCACTCATACCCATCCTGCACCACCACAGACCTACCATGAGTGAAACCATCTGTGGCAGCTGGAAAAGCATCACAGAAGAGAAGTGGGCTGGCCCGGGCACACCAGCAACTTGACAAAAGCCATCAAAATCCTTACACTGCTGGATCACCGCATGCGCTGACACCCTGGCGCCCCTCAAGCGCAACCCAAAGGCAAGAGCCCAACTACAGGCCAGTTGGTACACAGAGGAACTCAGGTTGACAAAATGCCATTGCAAGCAACTGGAGAACAAATGGAGAACAAGTCAAGACACCACAGATAAAGACATCTCAAAACAGCCCTAAGACGCTACCACCGGCAGATATGGAACACCAAACACACATCTCTTTCAGACTACATCAATACTAGCACTAACAGTAGCAAGGAAATCTTTGCCATCATCAAAGATTTCATCATGCCCCCTGCTGCATCCAGCAACATCATCTCCTTGCAGGACTTTTGCAACAAGCGTGCAGTATTCGCAACTTCAATCCTCCATCAGACCCCACCACTGTTGCAACTTAACTTCCAGTCATGGCCAAAGAATGAACCCTGACCTCGTGGTCCACCATCACCACCATCAACTACATTGCTACAATGAAGACCATCCATTCCGGCTTCATCTGACCCTTGGCCCCACCATGCCTTCACCAAATGACTCCTACCAATCAGTGAAGTGCTAAGAATCATCCTCAATGCCTCCATCAAATCAGCCACATTCCTGAACACCTGGAAGCATGCCACCATCATGCCCATGCTCAAGAAACTATATGCTGACCCAGCCATGGTTTACAACTACAGACCCAACTCTATCCTGCCATATCCAGCAAAGGTCTTAAAGAAACTAATCAACCAATGCCTCACCGACCAACTCATTATATAGGAAAAACAATGGTTCCTGTGGAATAATAAAACCTATATTTGTAATAATATGCACAATCGCGATAAGGAGGGTTCGACTAATGTCAGAGGGGGAAGAAACCACATAGACCGATGATTCAGTATAACACAATTTATAAGTTTTCAGGGGAGAAAAAGAAGATATATACATTGTTCCAAATTCATTGAAAAACATTTGTGCATAGTGTCCCAAGTGAACAAGGGAACCTAAAACATAAGTGAGAGTGTGATAATTATATACAAGGCTTCCACAATTTCATACAAGTCGACCATTATCAATTATGTTCAATGTGAACAGCAGCTATATACAGTGATACGCGCTGGGTAATGGTTCGCTTCTTCTATGTGTCGACGGCGTTTCGACCCTCTAATAAATCTAGGGTCTCTTCAGGACTGAATGATGTAGGGACATCTGTTAGTTCAATTGCGCAGCCTGGTGAAAATGGTGTGCCACACGTGAAAAACGAAAGGAAAGTAGATACTCACATGAGGACCCGGCCGGGTACCCAATGTGAGTGAGGGAAGGCTGACAATTGAAGGATACAAGCGGCCTATACGGCTCGTAGAGGACTCACTACAGCCGTAGCGGTCTGGCGATACCAAATGGACTTTAGGAGGAGCGGTGTGGGGAGCAGAGATGCGTTATCGTTTGAACAGTGTCGGTCCACTGTAAATATTCCAGGATCGTGAATTCGTTCCAACCAGCGTGACGACGGCGAACCAGATCAGGAGGATAGGCATTCTCTTACATCGCTCCTAAAGCGCAGGACGGCCTCCCACGCCTCATCATAGCCTCCTCCTCTCTAGTTGAATTCAGCAAGAAGTTTAAGACCTGGATTTTCAATTAACCAACTTAACATAGACAGGGCTAGGCGCACACACCTGCTCACCACCTGGATACCCTCGCAGGTGACTGTGCTTTACAAATACACATTAATATTATTTTTAACAAAATAAATTACATTTTATATACATTTTAACTAAATGTAAAAAATAAATTTAATTTAAAAAATAAACACATAAACATAATAATTTATACATATACATAGATTTACATTAAAATAATTTATTAGCTATTATCTTTATTTAATTTTTAAACTTTATAATTATATATATATATACATATATATATATATATATATATATATATGCATCAATAATTTAAAATTAAAAAAATTCTATAATAAATTAAAACATTAAGGAGGTCATTACGATGGCGGACGGAAAAACAACCGACCGCCATGGTAGCAGGAAAACACCGCCCGCCGCTACCGCGGGAAAACCGACGGCTAGATTAGGATCCTCGGCGGTAAAAATCCAACCGCGGCGGAAAGGAGACCCGAGAAACCGCCGTTCGCCTGCGGAGAAGGCCCAAACCCGTCCGCGGCGGTCGGTTTCGCAGCGGAAACAGCCCAAACGACCGCAACCACAGCGGAGACACCGCCATCAAAATTATGATATTCCCGACATCCCCGCGGTGCAGTGCGCTGTTTCCGACCGCCGCGGTCGACAACATCGAAGAATCAGTGAGACGGCGGAAGTGCCGTAGCCGAGCCACCACTGCGGACGCTCCGTTAAAAAAATGGCGGTCGCTAGAAAAACACACAACATGGCCACAAAGTGCACCAACCAAACAAGGCATGCACCCAAAAATAGCTAACACAGCCCAAAGACACACCCCCATGGTAAACTCCAAAACTACAAATCCCAGGTTCACACACACACCACACCTGCTACCAATACCCCATCCTGACACACCCACAGACACCAGTATAAATCCAGCCCCCAACATACCACAATCCTTTGCAAAACTCCACAACTGAGGGGACATCCACCACAGATGACAGGAGAGGCAAATCTGCACAACACACACACATCACCACCACCACTTCCACACCTGCACCTCTAACACCTTTGCACAGCACACACCATACACATCACAACCACCACTACCACTTCCAAACCTGCACCCTAAACTCCTTGACGCATCACACACCATGTCACCACAGAGAATGCCCAAATTCAGTGAGAGTGAGTTGAGGGTCATGGTCGATGAGATAATCAGGGTAGAACCACAATTGTTTGGTAACCAGGTCCAACAGACACCACTAGCAACAAGGACGCAAATGTGGAGAAGGATAGTAGAGAAGGTCAATGCAGTAGGGACCGTGCCACGCAATAGAGATGAAATCGTGAAGAGGTGGCACGATCTGAAGGCAGTGGTCAAAAAGAAGAGAGCCAAGAACCATGAGCTGGCTCACAGGACAGGCAGTGGCCCTCCCGTTCCACTCAAAACATTCACTGAATGGGAGGAGAAGGTGCTTGGCATTCTACATCCAGAGAGTCTCTCAGGAATACCCGGGGAGTGGAGGCTGGTAAGTACAAACAAATGCCTAACATCACACAAATGTACTGTCTTGCACTATTACAAAATAATACCTCCTAGGTTCAAATTCATTCATGTGCACAACACTCCCCCAACACATCTCTCACAGATACAACAGACACTCCCCCTGAAGCCCCCCAAAGGTGGTTAGCAACATCACCATGGGTACATGTGTACATGCTGCCAGCACTACAACTCCCACCAGGCCCCCTTGTCCCACAGCTGAGCAGGACGGAGCACTGCCCCCACCCAGAAGCATGCCTCAGCCATTGTGTGCTACACCCTCACCTAACAGGTAGGTAGCCATCTTTACAGGGAGGTGGGTGGGTGTTTGGGAGGCCTGCACTACAACTCCCACCAGGCCCCCTTGTCCCACAGCTGAGCAGGATGTAGCCCTCCCCCACCCAGAAGCATGCCTCAGCCATTGTGTGCTACACCCTCACCTAACAGGTAGGTAGCCATCTTTACAGGGAGGTGGGTGGGTGTTTGGGAGGCCTGCACTACAAATCCCACCAGGCCCCCTTGGCCCACAGCTGAGCAGGATGGAGCACTGCCCCCACCCAGAAGCATGCCTCAGCCATTGTGTGCTTCACCCTCACCTAACAGGTAGGTAGCCATCTTTACAGGGAGGTGGGTGGGTGTTTGGGAGGCCTGCACTACAACTCCCAGCAGGCCCCCTTGTCCCACAGCTGAGCAGGATGGAGCACTGCCCCCACCCAGAAGCATGCCTCAGCCATTGTGTGCTACACCCTCACCTAACAGGTAGGTAGCCATCTTTACAGGGAGGTGGGTGGGTGTTTGGGAGGCCTGCACTACAACTCCCACCAGGCCCCCTTGTCCCACAGCTGAGCAGGATGGAGCACTGCCCCCACCCAGAAGCATGCCTCAGCCAGTGTGTGCTTCACCCTCACCTAACAGGTAGGTAGCCATCTTTACAGGGAGGTGGGTGGGTGTTTGGGAGGCCTGCACTACAACTCCCACCTGGCCCCCTTGTCCCACGGCTGAGCAGGATGGAGCACTAGTCCCACTCATAGGCATGTGACGTCTGTGCAGCCGCACATGACACCATGCCACTTAGTCCACAGTCACCAACACAAATAATGCAAAACAGTTGTGTTGTAGTCACCATGCACAAGTCTCTGTTCAAAATTGACCCACATTGTGTACACTGTGCCAGGCATCACACACTGCAACACTAACAACGATCATGCTGCCCTGCAGCAGTGTCTGGCCGTTTGTATGGCAAAGTGCAAATCACCCATGTCATACCACAGTGTTGCAATGTAAACAGTGGAAGTGCAGTGCACCCAAAAACTACACTGCAGCTGGGACTCACAATGCTAAACTAAGCACATCCCAAATGTCCTGCAACACACCCAGCTACCACAGTGCTGCACTGAATTGCAGAACAGCACCTTGTCTGAATTAAATTGTCAAAGGTGTCTTGTTTGGACCACCAATGTGTGTATGCATTGACAATGTTCACATCTCACACTGTCTGTCTGAACAGTGCTGGTATAGTCTGGTCCCAAAACCACACATTGTCTGCACAGGGCTGAGTACATCTCACACACACACCACTGTTGACCACAACATGTCAGTGTATGGATGCCCTGGAACAACTGCTTCACCAGTACTGTGCTCATGTTCTCAGGTCCACAAATACCATGAAACCATGACAGTGTGGAAATGTATGCTGGGTGAGATCTTCACCCTGCTGTATGTCACCACTGTGCTACGAGACTATACCCCTTGCCCTATTGTGCCTTCAAATGTCGGGGGAGTGAACCCCACAGCCAGATAGCTGGGACAACAGTGATGGTGGGCTATACCCCATGACCAAATGTAATCTGAAATCAATGGGTACAAAAAGCCACACACACATCATGCTCACCACACGCACATTCCATCCAAAGATTTCTACCAAGTCACATAGCCATGTCATTGCTCACCTTCACCTCAAACGGTAGTTAGCCATCTACACAGTGAGACGGTGTAGTGTGTTTGGCTATCCGTCCCACAAAATGCAACATGCATGCTGTTCCACCACTATGGAGGATAGGACACTACACCCCCAATAAGAAGCATGTGGCAGGCAATGTATGCTACCCACCCAACTCACAGGTAGGTAACCGCATCTCACAGGTCGGGGTGTGTGGGGCTGGGAAGCTTGCACAACAACTCACACGGGCCCACCTGACCGCCAGCACACAAGACCCATTACTTCCTGGCACCAACATGCATGTGTCAGTCATTGCAATGTACACTTCAAAAGAACTGGCATGTGGACATATCATGCTGACTTGTCCCACACTGGACCAAGATGGAAGCCCTCATCATACACACACAGAGAGGTCTCTCAAATACAAGGAAAACACAGCAAACACAACATATCAACAGCCACAACATGCAGCCAGATATGCATTTAAAAAAACATGTTGGCATAGGACACCAGGCCTCTCAATGCACAACTGCACACCCAGATAGTATTGGCAACTATAGTGTGCACACACCTGAGAAAATGAAACTGTGACAGCAACCAAAGTGTGAATGACTGAAACACATGTAGATGGAACTCCGAGCACAACCATGCACACCACTACATGCCATCTGACAGTAGGAGTGGTCCAGACCACCTAGGATCTAATTAAAGCAAACTTAAGCATGTCTGGAATTGCAAATACAAATATCTACACCACATTGAAAAGGTATGCATGAAACTACAATGGTCACTCACTGTGCAGAGTAAACCGCTGCAAGGGCTCAACAAGTGACACATACGCGTAAATGGATGACATATGATTGATCAATAACAGGATGCCAACATGAGACTGTCAATGTCAGAAAATTATATTGTGCATGTCATGTCTTGACAACTCCCAATATGGACAAGTAATGCATGTACCACAACAGCTTGTAATGCATCACTGGATGTCGGTCAATGCAAATTTGTACAGTGAACAACTGCTGGATGTACAAACAGTTGATGTAACACTGCTAACACAAACTTTGATGGGTGCAACACAATGACCATTTCTCATCTGACCCACAGGTGACCAAGAACTCACGGCAGAGGATGACACCACCCTGCAGAGCCAGTCCCCCCCCCCGGAACAGAGACAACTGGATGAGGACTCCCTGGATTCCTTGGATGAGGAGCTCCACGCTGGCCCATCTGGTGTGGCAGGCCGCAACCAGTCCCAGGCACCCATTGTCCCCCCAACCACATCAGCTGCAGCCCCTGACCATCCTCTGACAGCTGCTGTCACGGCCTGTGTGTCAACCACTACCACCACCACCACCACCACCACAGCTGTCCGCAACACCCTCCCTGCCCCAGGGGTTGAGCAGCCCACCACATCGACTGCGGAGGCCAGGGAGAGGATGCAGCGGGCCAATGTGAGGACCGGACAGGACCGTGGCAGCAGTGCAGCTGGTCAGGACAGGGTCATGCAGAGGGGGACTGATCCTGGGACGGAAGCCCTGGGCCACATCGACAGAGTCCTTGGGGCCTACCAACAGGCCCAGGGACGAATGGGCTGGTTAGAGGAAGAATCTCGGGAGCACCTCCTGCTGCTGAGGTCCATGGACACACGCATGGGACAGATTGTGGACCTCTTGGGGCAGCTAGTGGCGGTTCTGAGGGACAGGCAAGCGCAAAATTCTACCCCTCCGCCTCCCCCTGATGGGTAGCAGGATGACACTTCATCATCCTCCCCTGCGTCCACAGAGGGGGTGAGTCCTCAGACACCACTGCCCCTGCAGCAGTGGCCCCTCCAGTCAAGCGCAAGAGGGGCCGTCCAAGGAAAGGCCAGGGGGACTCACGTGCCAAAGCAACTGCCAAACGCTAGTCCCCGAGCCAGCCATGATGGCAGACCACTGCACCACTGCATTGACCTTTTGGACTATCCTTCACCACACTGCCATGTGAATGGCATCTATCTGTTGGACTGGGTCTCCACATCATTGTGGGGACTACTCAAGTATCTCATCTACGATGACTGTCAACTCACTTCTTCAATTCCCCCCTTCACATCTTCTCCACCCTCGCATGTCACAGTTGTAAATAAATACAACTTACACACATGTTGTTGTGTCTGCTCCGTCTTTAATACAGGATGTGCAACCTTCACCGTGTAGGACATGGTCCAGGGGAATGGAATGTAGGTAACAAGTGAGATGCTGAAGGGACCTAGGGAAAACCGCAGAACAAGAGTCACTTGTATGGGTGTGGCATTGCACACATCACACAACACTTGTCAACAAGGTACTCAGATCTACAAACTTTACACAGAGCAACAGTCACCATAGAGACATTCTGTATCACACTAACCAATCACACATACATTGGCAGGCAGCAATGAGTCAACACCAAGCTGCAGTCAGCAAGCTCACATACACCCACACAGCAACAGCAACACCATCAGACCATTTTGTCCCTTCTACATCGTCACTCACCTTCAAGTGAAGTAGCGGGTGATGAGCTGTCGACGCATGTCGACCCCTTCCTCCTCTCCACTGCCCTCGTCACTGGATCCGGGTTGATTTGCAGGCGGCGGCCTTGGCTGCTCATCATCGTCATCCAGGATCAGGGGTATTGCCTTTTGAATGGCCAGGTTGTGGAGCATGCAGCATGCCACCACTATCTGACACACCATCCCTGGTGAGTACATAAGGGCACCTCCAGTACGGTCCAGGCACCGAAATCTTGATTTTAGGAGACCAAATGTCCGTTCTATCACACGCCGTGTCCTCCCATGGGCATCATTGTATCGCACATCAGCTGGCGTGACGGGATTCCGCAATGGGCTCAGCAACCACGGGCGGTTCGGATATGCCGAGTCACCTGGGTGTGAGAGACACAGATTAACCTTGCAGTCCCAAAATGCAACACAACAGCATGTCACACACACACCACTCTAATCCACTATGCATACTCACCCACAAGCCATGCACGCTCAGGAAGCAGATTGGCCATCAGCTGAGGAACGATGCTGCTGCGCAAGATGTGGGCATCATGGGCTGAGCCGGGAAACTTGGCACACACGTGTGAGATGATCATGTCCGCCAGGCACACCACTTGAACATTTACCGAGTGTGAATGCTTCCTATTGCGGTAAACCTGTTCACGTGCCTATGGTGGCACAAGCCCAACATGTGTGCAATCAATTGCACCAATGACATGGGGGATATGTCCAAGGGCATAGAAATCGCCCTTCACAGCCACCAACTCAGGCCCCCTGGGAAAATGGATATATCTGTCTTTGTACAGCATCATGGCCGACAGGACATCCCTCAGCACCATGCTGAACATCGGCTGTGACATCCCGCCTGCACTTGCGACCGTGTGCTGGAATGAGCCTGTTGCAAAGAAATGCAGGCATGCCATCACCTTAGATGTTGCGGTGAAAGCTGTTGGATATGTCCGACGTGGCTGCAGGTGGGGCTCCAACATGGCACATAGGTTCTGCAGGGTTTGTCGGTCCAGCCTGAATTTGCGGATTATATCCTCATTCTCCATGTCTGCCAGGACTGTGAACGGACGATGGATATTGGGCCTCCTCCTCCTAGGACAGATCACAGTGCACAGATGTCAATGCAGAAGACCATGAAATGTGCATCACATCAATGTTTTCAACAGACACATTCCCAAGTCTTACAACATGCACCAATAACCAACAGGGCACTTCACAAGTAGGTACACATCAGGCACACTACTCGTACACTTGTCCTCTTACCAGCAGCAATTATCTGTGCACCCCTCCGGCTCATTCGCATGCACAGTGTGATATACTAACAGATATGTGTGCATACCTGTGAGTATGACCCCCAGCATATGTTACTAATTGCAATACTACCCAAAAACACCATGTTGCTGGCCCTGATACACCTACCAAAACAGGTTGCACATGGTACACTTCAACTACACACTGACCACCGGCTGAGCGTGGGGGACACGTGTGTGCATGTTCATTGGACAATGTGCCAGTTGCTGATGCCCCTAGTTCAGAAAATGAGACGACAGTGTGCGTTACATTGCACACACAGACATTGACCATTATCTACATATGCTATGTAACACATTAACTGGACAGTCTACATGTCATTACACAGCACATGTGACATGTGCGAGTGTATGTGCCCATGCAATGTACTGACGACCCATATATGGTATGTGTTGGTGACGTGGAGTGACATGTCCCTTCTGTGCATTTGCCCTCATGAGGACCCTTCAATTGTTGAGACACTGGGCACTGTACATGTTGGCCTATGCAGAGAGCTGGAGGACACGTTAGGTGCAGCACAGCTACTCCACAACTCCATTAACGCTCACTCCAGGCACTGTCTGGCAGACATATGGTGGTGCCTACCGCATGGCCCCTGTGGTGTGGCACTGCCCATAACCCAGGCACGATCGCGGGTGACACCGCCAGATATGTATGTGACAATGGCGGTCACCATTCACCGCTACCCAAATCACGGTCACTCCAGGCACTGTCTGGCAGACATATGGCGGTGCCTACCGCTTGACTGAGGTGTGGCACCGCCCATAACCCAGGCACGATCGCGGGGGACACCGCCAGATATGTATGTGACAATGGCGGTCACCATGCACCGCTACCCAAATCACGGTCACTCCAGGCACTGTCTGGCAGACATATGGCGGTGCCTACCGCCTGGCCCCTGAGGTGTGGCACCGCCCATAACCCAGGCACGATCGCGGGTGACACCGCCAGATATGTATGTGACAATGGCGGTCACCATTCACCGCTACCCAAATCACGGTCACTCCAGGCACTGTCTGGCAGACATATGGCGGTGCCTACCGCCTGGCCCCTGAGGTGTGGCACCGCCCATAACCCAGGCAAGATCGCGGGTGACACCGCCAGATATATATGTGACAATGGCGGTCACCATTCACCGCTACCCAAATCACAGTCACTCCAGGCACTGTCTGGCAGACATATGGCAGTGCCTACTGCTTGACGACTGAGGTGTGGCACCGCCCATAACCCAGGCACGATCGCGGGGGACACCGCCAGATATGTATGTGGCAATGGCGGTCACCATGCACCGCTACCCAAATCACGGTCACTCCAGGCACTGTCTGGCAGACATATGGCGGTGCCTACCGCTTGACGACTGAGGTGTGACACCGCCCATAACCCAGGCACGATCGCGGGTGACACCGCCAGATATGTATGTGACAATGGCGGTCACCATTCACCGCTACCCAAATCACGGTCACTCCAGGCACTGTCTGACAGACATATGGCGGTGCCTACCGCCTGGCCCCTGAGGTGTGGCACCGCACATAACCCAGGCACGATCGCGGGTGACACCGCCAGATATGTATGTGACAATGGCAGTCACCATTCACCAATACCCAAATCACGGTCACTCCAGGCACTGTCTGGCAGACATATGGCGGTGCCTACCATTTGACGACTGAGGTGTGGCACCGCCCATAACCCAGGCATGATCGTGGGGCACACCGCCAGATATGTATGTGACAATGGCGGTCACCATGCACTGCTACCCAAATCACGGTCACTCCAGGCACTGTCTGGCAGACATATGGCGGTGCCTACCGCTTGACGACTGAGGTGTGGCACCGCCCATAACCCAGGCACGATCACGTGTGACACCGCCAGATATGTATGTGACAATGGCGGTCACCATTCACCGCTACCCAAATCACGGTCACTCCAGGCACTGTCTGGCAGACATATGGCGGTGCCTACCGCCTGGCCCCTGAGGTGTGTCACCGGCATGGACCATGCCCTTGCAGCCAATGGGAAGCAGCCTCGCGGTAGCCTGATGCGAGTTTGAAAATCACGGTAGGCGTGCACCACCCCGCGGAGGCGGTCACTGGAGGCATTCAAAAGATGCACCACCGCGGTAGCGCGCACATGGACCCTACGGTGTGTCACCGGCATGGACCATGCCCTTGCAGCCAATGGGAAGCAGCCTCGCGGTAGCCTGATGCGAGTTTGAAAATCGCGGTAGGCGTGCACCACCCCCGCGGAGGCGGTCACTGGAGGCATTCAAAAGATGCACCACTGCGGTAGCGCGCACATGGACCCTACGGTGTGTCACCGGCATGGACCATGCCCTTGCAACCAATGGGAAGCAGCCTCGCGGTAGCCTGATGCGAGTTTGAAAATCGCGGTAGGCGTGCACCGCCACCGCGGAGGCGGACATTGGATGTATTTGAATGAGGTAGACCTGGTACACCAATAGCAGCACCCAGGGACCACTGACACATCCCCAGGGGCCTATATATGTGTGGGAGGGTGCACCACATTCCCACAGCTACCAGGGACTGCTGACTGACAACCCTCCACCTGCTGCTGCTGCCTCAAGGGACTGCTGGCTGCCACCCTGCACCTGCTGCTGCTGCCTCAAGGGACTGCTGGCTGCCACCCTCCACCTGCTGCTGCTACCTCAAGGGACTGCTGGCTGCCACCCTCCACCTACTGCCTCAAGGGACTGCTGGCTGCCACCCTCCACCTGCTGCTGCTGCCTCAAGGGACTGCTGGCTGCCACCCTCCACCTGCTGCCTCAAGGGACTGCTGGCTGCCACCCTCAGCGTGCTGCTGCTGCCACATGTCCATTGTGATGTCGAGGACTCAGAAGATCCGTGCCAGTCCCTTCACCAGTGAGGAGCTTGGGGTCCTGGTAGGCGGGGTGCTTGCACAGTACCCAAGGCTTTATGGCAGCCCTAATGTCATGGTAAGTCTCCCAGACTGTGAGTGAGAGTGCAGGGTGTGCACAAGTGGGGGTGGAGGTGCTTCGGTATGTGTCAGTGGTTGTGGGGCTCTGACATACACTGCCTATCATGTTTACTACAGCGGGAAGGGCTTAGTGGGCTCTTTCACACGTTACCATGCATGCCTATCCTGAGTAGAGGGACATGTCCTGTAGTGTCAGCCATACAGTGCAGCTGCATTTTGGGGATGCAGGAGTCTGGCCAGTTATCGTTTGTGTGAATGGCTGTGTTGCTCCAAATTAACCCACTCAGTGTCAGTCCACCTGCCCTGCACAGTCCCCGCCGAATGCCACATGTCCACATCACTGCATGTACAGTGTGTTCCATGTGTGTTTGGGTCACGCCTCTTCATCTAAGTCCCATCTCTGTCATGTAGATTGCACAGGAGCAGGCGTGGGAGAAGGGTGTGTGTATGACAGTTGTTGTCACTCTATGTGAGTTCCAGGACACAGTGAGGCTTTCACAGGGCTAGGACACTTAGGAATGCGCAGTGTTGGACACAGTGAGTCCAACAACAAGACACATGTTTTGCTATCTTCTCTATGTGTAGTTGTAGGTAACTGCAGACAGTAGCTGCAGCCAGACTACACGTTGCTTGCTGTGATGGTATCCTGCATGTGAATGGGATATGGAGGTACTGTGTCCACCATCGAAGATGCATGCCTGTACGTCTGATTGACCAATGACATTGCACCATGTTCACAGCAATTGTTGGCTATGTGACAGTTGTAGCTGGAGTTTTGGATGAGTCACTGTCATGCTACTGCATTTTCGTTGTGTTGTCATTGTGCATTGTGTCACTGGAACCTCACCCCTCTTGTCTCCCATTGCCTGCAGCTGAAGGTCCACCAGCATAAAGCCGTGTGGAGGGATATTGCCTCCAGAGTCCGGGATCTGGGTGTGTCAAACCGAAGGCGCACCCACTGTCATAAAAGGTGGGACGAAATATGCCGGCTGAGCAAGAACGTGGCCGAGATGATGCTGGGGCTGCTCCCTCGGACTGGCAGCTTGGCTAGGCGCAGCATGACACCACTAATGGCCCGCATCCTGGCTGTCACACAACCTGAGCTGGACAGACAACTGAAGGAGCATCAGCAGCGAGCCAGGGGTGAGTATGTGTTGCAGGCTGCCTTTGGCTGGGAGTGGGTGCATGTGTCTACAGAGTGTGCAAATTGTCAGCTGTGTGACGTTGGTTGTGTGGTGCAATGTTTTTGGAGTGGCCTCTGTGCTGGGTGTATGTGCCATGCTTTTGCCCAAACGGTGCTTCATGAAGTGCGTTTTAGCACTGTGCATCTCTCTTACATTTGGAGTTGTGGCCTTCAGGTACCTTCTGCTGTGGTGTAGTGTGTGAATTCAGATGGATGGGAATGCCAGTGTGCCAACTGTGAATACGTTTCAATGAATGCGTGCAATTCCAGACCTCAGATGTCTGCCAGTCAGACATCTGAGGCCAATGTGCAACTGTAGATGTGCCCATGGACTCGATATGGTGGATGGCTTGTGTGCAGGGTCATTGTGGGCTGGTATGTTGTAGTCTGTGTGGTCCCCTACTGCTCCACACATGTAGGTGATGTGCACCATGTCGTGGTGTTCATCCTTGCCAACATCGGGACAGTGTGTGTGCACAGGCCATTTGGGGGCTGTGTCTGATGTGAGCCAACTACAGGATGGTGTGCTGTGTGAGTCACCTGGGGCACTTATGGCAGGATGTGTGGCGGACATGCACCGTTGTGTTGAGATTTTGGGTGGCAAGATATATGTGTGCACAGGGTGGCATGCAATGTGCTGCACACCTCTTTCTAGGATGCACATGTATTGGCACGTGTTAGTTCTGTTGATGCCACTCATCTCACAGTACTTCTCTCTCCTATGCAGCAGCTCCCGTATGTGCAGAGGGAGAGGGGACGGACACCAGTGGTGAGGCTTCCAGTGCAACAGCCGCACCGGAGCAGACTGACACAGATGTGACCAGCGCCGAGGAGGGGGACAGGAGTCTGCTAGAAGATTCACAGCCGGAGACACAAAGCTCTACCTCATGTGACGCCAGCGGTGACACATCCATGTTGGGGGTACAGGGAACGGGGACTCGGCCTCCTCTTCCGCCACACAGCGTCCAGTGCCCAGCCTCCCTTCAACCTCCACTGGTGCTGCCCGTGTCCGCACGAGTAGGAAGGGAAGAGTCACCTTCACCCCAGGCACAGCTGCCCCAGCCCATGTCAGCCCTGCTGCCCTCAGTGCAGAAGCAGTCGAGCTATTGCGCCAGCTGTGTGTGGGGCAGACAGCACTTCTCAATGCCTTCCAAGAGCACGACAAAAAGTTGGGGCAGGTTATAGCTTTCATGGAGGGCTTACATTCAGACATAGGTGGGCTACACCGGACTGTGCAGTCCTTGTCATCAACTGTGACAGCAGCCCTGCAACAGGCACATAGTCAGGGAGCGGCTCCCAGCACTCGGTCTGGCCCTGTGTCACTGTGCACCTCTGACGACAGTGACAATGCTCAACGGACCCCAAAGTCCCGATACAGAACCCGCAGCACACAGGAGCAGCAGCAGCCCAAGCGTACTAGGGCGCAGACACCATCCCCACATAAGAGTAAGGCCACCCCAGAGCGCAGAGAGAAAAGCCCATCAGGCGACAGCAAGGGCCACAAAGCAAAGAAAAAGCATCAGTGTCACAGGCCTCACCTTCCTCCCCTGCCAAAGACTCCCCTGTCCCAAAGACGTCTCGCAGAGGCAAAAAGACAGTTTCCACACCCACTGAGAAGGTGTTGCCTGGAAACATTACACAGGATGAGGGCCCCATGGATAATCCATCCTTGACCTCCACTCCCATCCCAAGCCCTGTGAAGCCAGCCCGGGAGGACACTGTAGGGGGCAAAGCTGGTGGACAGAGGGAGGCAGGGCGGCGGCAAACACCAGGCAAGCGCACAGCGGGATCCAGCATGTCCCCAGAGGGAGGGTCAACATCCACACCAGAATCAGCTTTGGTGTTGGGGTCACCTGTTGTGTCTGCCCCAGTTCCCCTCAATCCCCAGACAGGTAAGCCTTTCAGGATCCCCAAGAAGTGGAGAGGCACCCCTCCACAATCTCCGGCACACACTGTGTCTCACCAGGGCATGAGTCCACCTCCCCGGGCCACCACCCCACCTGGTCCAAGCAGCCCCCCAGCTACCACATGCACAGTTGGCTCTTCCACAGTTGTTACTCCCACTGCCCAGGGCAGTCCTCCAACTGACCCCAACACACAGTCAGCTCCAAGTCCAACAGACAGACCCATCTGAGTGGTGGTCACCCTCACACACCTGTCTGTCCACAGGGGTGCGTGTGATGCCCATTGTCACACCCATTACTCTGTTGCTGGGCATGGCATGGTAAAGTTGCATACATTCCCTGTGTAGCTTCTTATGTCACTACTCTGCACAATGTCTTTGCCTTTTTGTTCACTGCTGTTTGCCCCTTGCCTGTGCAGCATCTCATGTACCTCACCTGCACTTTGGACTGGCCACTGGCCTTGTTGTTCACTGCTGGTTGCCCCTTGCCTGTGCAGCTTCTGATGGAACTACTCTGCACATTGTACTTGCCTTGTGTTTCACTGCTGTTTGCCCCTTGCCTGTGCAGCATCTCATGTACCTCACCTGCACATTGGACTGGCCACTGGCCTTGCTGTTCACTGCTGTTTGCCCCTTGCCTGTGCAGCATCTCATGTACCTCACCTGCACTTTGGACTGGCCACTGGCCTTGTTGTTCACTGCTGGTTGCCCCTTGCCTGTGCAGCTTCTGATGTAACTACTCTGCACATTGTACTTGCCTTGTGTTTCACTGCTGTTTGACCCCTGCCTGTGCAGCTTTTCATGTAAATACTGTGCATATTGAAATGCCCACTGGCTTTGCTGTTGCCCAAATTTGTTGTCTCTATATGCAAATTGTGAATAAACACAGTTGGTCCTCCAGTGAGTTGTGTCAGTGTCCTTCCTGAATAAAGTTGTTTCTGTGTGTGCATGGTTTACTGTGTCACAGGCTCAGTATGCCACTTCAACATTGCCAATGGGTTGTCTCACATTCCATTTTTTTTGCAGGGGTGGGAGGCACTTCATTTCTACATGACTGTGATACTTATGGGTGCAGTGCAGGTGGTTGGCAATGAAATCTTGTTGTCATCTTCCTTCTTGGCTCATGTTATCTATGGTGGACACATGTTAGGTTTGTGGGCAATGGCAGCACAGGGTGGGAGTTTGGGCACAGGCTTACAGGCAGGCAGGCCAGGGTCATGTGGTCTGTGTGAGCTTCCTTTCTGTGTGCCAATCAGTGTCGGTGTATGGACATCTTGTGGTGATGAGTTATTCAGGTCCCATGGCTTACTTCCAATGTATGCACTTGGGTGGTGGAGAAGTGTATGGTGTGAAGGGGGTGACATGGTTGTGACTGTGGATGTGTGTGCACCTGCATTGTCAACTACTGCCATGTGTGACCCTGGAGTGGTGTGCCTGTATATGTACTTGTTTAGCCCTGTGGTTGTGTTTTGTGCACATGGCAGTATTGTGTGTTGCTGTTGTGGGAGGAGGTATGTGTGACATATCCTACTTGTACTTGGCTGTCATGTAGTGTGTCACTGTGTGTTGTGCAGCAGACATTGTCTTGTCCAGTATTTGGATGCCTATGTGTGGCTGGTCCTTGTTTGAGTTCAGGGCCTTCCTTACATCCCTGTGCCTATACATGGGTGTCCTTGCTGTCTCCAGGAGTTGTTGCATTGGGGTGACCGTGGTTTGTGTTGACTGACTGTGTCAGCCATGTGTGCTGTGATGGGCTGTGTGTGTTCTCACATGTGTCTTGTCTTGCATGTGCATCACACATGCTTGATGGTTGTGTCACTGCCCTTCCATTTGTGGGCACCTCACTTTGGCTTTCCTATATGTTGTTCTCCATTACTGCTGGCATGTGGTGTGTGTATGTAGCTGTGAGTCAGGGTGGTGTGTGTGTGTGACTTGTCAGGTAGTGTGTGCAGTGGAGTGTTTGGTCCTCATCTGTGTGTGTGTACATGTTGTGCCTGGCCTCAGTGTTCTTGGCTTGTGTGTGATGTTGTTGTGGTGTGTGTGTTGGCTGGGGCCTGGGCTTCTGTGCTATGTGTTCCTTTGCAAAGGGTCCTTCTGTGGCTGTATATGCAGTTGTTGGGACGTGGGGCATGGTGTGGCTGTAGTTGTGTGGTTGTTGTGCAGGAGTGGCACTTGTGAGGCACATGTTGTGTCCCTTCAGGGAGATAGCTGGTGTGTTGTGGATGGAGTTGTGGCTCTGTGCGATTTGTACGGTGCCCTTGGCATGCGCTGGCCCTGTGCTCTGCGTTGTGTGCATGGTTTCATGCACACTGACCGCGGCGGTGACGTAACCGGGACATTTGTTCATGAATGCGGTACATGGGTGGGCAGTATGTGGCGAGATGTTTTTGTCACAGGTGGGACATGTGTGTGTGCAGTGATGGCTGTGTGCCTGTCCCCACAGGGGTGTGTGGTGTTCCCATGCGATGTTTTTCCACCCTGGAGCTGTGTATTGTGTTACTTGCACTGTTGTGTCTGTACGTACCTGCGGAGGCGTCCGCGGCGGTGGATAACTTGCAGGTGGTGTATCATGTACAGCACCGGGAAGGCGTGTAGGGCAGGATCCATCGAGGTGTGTCCCGGGTGTTTCTTTTCTGTCTCCGCTGTGATGTCTCCGCCGTCTTTCGCTGTACGGTTTCTCCGTCGCGGTGCGCTGCCCTGTTTCCGGCATCGTGATATCTTCGGCGTACGGGACGTCATTCCGCACAGCGGTGTGTGGTGATTGGCTCACTCCACTGCGGTGGCGGGCGCACTTTGATGGCGGTCGGCGTCGCACCGCAGCGGGCGGGAAATGTGCAATGTGTGGCCATCCTAATATGGCGGGCGTGGAGACCGCTGGCGGCATGCAGTAAATGGGTGTTACCGCCACCGCCAGCACCGCGGTCGTGTCTCCGCCCGCCATCCTAATAGGCCCCTAAATTATTTAAAAAAAATTAAAACTTACATTTCGCAATACAATAAATGCAACAGTAGGGAAAATGTTGGATAGCGGAATAATTAAATTTACTATTCCAACTCCAGTGAGAGCAACAGTAGGGAAAGTGTTGGATAGAGGAGGGGTAAAAATTAATATTCCCACTCAAGTAAGAGCAACAGTAGGGAAAGTGTTGGATAGCGGAGAGGAAAAAATTACTATTCCCACTCCAAAGAGTGCAACAGTAGGGAAAGTGTAGAATAGCGGAGGGCTAAAAATGACTATTCCCACTCCAAAGAGTGCAACAGTAGGGAAAGTGTTGGATAGCGGAGGGGTAAAATTTACTATTCCCACTCCAGTGAGTGCAGAAATAGGGTAAGTGTTGGATAGCGGAGGAATTAAATTTACTATTCCAACTTCAGTGAGTGCAACAGTAGGGAAAATGTTGGATAGCGGAGAGGTAAAAATTACTATTCCCACTCCAGTTAGTGCAACATTAGGGAAAGTGTTGGATAGCAGAGAAACAAAAATTACTAATAACATTTAAACAATTTAAAAAAAATGAAAAAATCATAAAAATAAACAATATTTAAAAAATATACGATTAAATATATTAAACATATAAAAAGAACACATATTATAATATTAATTACATATTATAAAAAGAGACAAATATGATATAAAATAAATTAATAAATACATTTATAAACAATAATTATTTAAAAAGAGCAAATATTAACAAACAAAAAAATTATTCAAAACATAAATGTATTTATTTTATTTCCTACTCTATAACACGACACCAATAAAATAAACTTCAAAAATGTTATTTAAATGTATTTCCATAATTAATAATCAATTAAAAAAATACTATTAATAAAAAATAAAATAAACATCCATTGAGTACACATGCATTAACACTATAATATCCACAACACACACCTAAAATTAATTACACAATTACCATAATTAATTACTAATAAATAAATATAAATTAACTAACAACTAATTATTAATTCATCAATTAAAAATAAACTACTTACCACCCTTCTCACCATTTACACCTATAAACACCACAACACACAGCTAAAATTAATTACACAATTACCATAATTAATTACTAATTAATTAATTAAATTTAATTAACAACTAATTATTAATTCATCAATTAAAATTAAATTACGTCCCACCATTTCCATCTATAAACACCACAACACACACCTAAAATTAATTACACAATTACCATAATTATTTGCCAATTAATTAATTAAAATTAATTACCAACAAATTATTAATTAATTCATAATAAATTGCTTTACACATTTAACACTAAAACATCTCAATTAAACAAATATTAATAAATAAAAAATATTCAATACATTTAATATAATTAAATTACTTCCCACCCTATTCCACTATAAATCCACAACCCGCTACGGAACTAAAAACACAAAATTCAAATTAAAAAAAATAATATCTACTAAAAATAATCAATAACTTTTATATAATTCAACTACTTTCCACCCTATTCCCCTATAATCCCACAACCCACTACGAAACTAATAACGCAAAATTCAAATGCAAACAAATTAATAACTACTAAAAATAATCAATACATTTTATATAATTAAATTACTTCCCACCCTATACCACTATAAACCCACAACCCACTATGGAACTAAAAACGCAAAATTCAAATACAAAAAATTAATAACTACTACAATGTTAATACATATAATAAAAATACAAACAATTCATATACAAAAAACATACATCACATACATATAAAATATATACTAAAAACAGGACATTAATAAAAAATCGATATTTTTCACAACTATGGGGCCGATTCCGATTCGGGCCGGAAATCTCTCCGACCGAGCCGGATCCGGAGAGATTTCCGACCGAGCCGGACTCCAGCAGTCTGACCGAGCGAGTACGATGCGGCCATATGTTGCCCGACTCGATTCGGTCGGACTCCCATTGAAGTCAATGGGAGCCGGTCGTACAACACGTACACGGGCTCCCATTGACTGAATGGGTACGTCGCGAACAGGGGGCCCCCTACAGTGGGTACGCGTCGGTGCGACTCGCACCGTACATGCATGTTTAGGGGGACCCTTGGGTCCCCCTGTGTGCGACTCGTGCGGCTACGCGTGCAGGGGGTCCGACACGGACCCTCGAAGTCCGGCTCCGACAGCTCTTTGGAGCCGGACGCTACGAGTCGGTCGGGCTGTTCGAAGCGCGCATCGTACTTGCTCGGTCGGGAAACGTCTCCATTGCGTGGTGCGAGCCGTGTCCGTACGAGTCGGTCGGAGCGGTTCGGACCCGGGAACGAGTCGGTCGGCGATTTCGCGTGCGCTGGGACGACTGTACGAATCGGTCGGGAAAAAGGCCTCCGAATCAGATCCGGTAAAGCCGAATCCGATTCGGAGCCCTACCGGCCGAAATCGGAATCGGCCCCTATATTTTTGCAAACGATATTGAACACTTCGATATTTTTAACATCGATATTACTTACCTAAAATCGATATTCTTGACCACGAGAATTTGTCTGTCGATATTCCTGACCCACGATATTTATGACTCGATATTTCTGCAAATCGATATTTTTGACTCGATATTCTGTCTCTGCACCGACTAAAGCATCAAATGATAAATTGCTTTAAGCGTGTTCCATAAAGAAATAAGGGGCTCATTATGATGGCGGGCGGACATCAGTCCGCCCGCCATCATAACGGTGATGGGACCGACCGCCAGACGTGCGGCGGTCCCACCAGTGCAATTAGGATGCGCCCGCCATACTGGCGGGCGCATCCTGGCCTTTTACCATTGCGGATGGTGCTGCTGGCTGCAGCACCGTCCGCAATGGTAAAAGAGCATGCACAGCATTTCCCTGCACCACGTGGCAGGCACCACGCGGTGCCTGCCACTTGGTGCATGGAACTGCAGGGGTACCCAGGTACCCCCCCAGTGCACCCCCCCACAGAGGGGGCCCGCAACGGGTCCCCAAAGCCAATCCCCACCAGCCTTTCCATGGCAGCATCGCCGCCATGGAAGGGCCTCTCCAACACCCACAACCTAATATGGCGGACGGTGCCTGCTAGGCGCCGCCACCATATTAGTGGCCCAGCTCCGCCCAGCACGCAATCGTAACGATTGCCACCGGCGGTAAAGCGGCGGACAGACTTTGCGTCCGCCGCGATACCCACCGCCATCCTAATATGGTGTTGGGTAAATCTCCTTACAATGGCGGAACGATCGCCCCAGCCGGCCCGGCGGTGGCGATCGTTCCGCCATCGTAATGAGTCCCTAAGTTCCCTTGTCTATAGATCAGGATTAGAGTTTAGATTTTAAGAACCCATGAAAAGTTTGAATTCAAAGAAAACATTGAAATTCAAGGAGCATGAAGCTTCAAAGCCAATTTAAAGTAGCAGAACTTCCCATAGTTCATAAGACTCAGCCGAGTCTCAATACAGATCAGCATACAGTTGCAGTAGCAACCTGTTAAATCAAATAGCAGAATAAGTCAAAGGGGGACAACAGCAGCAGTAGCCGCAACCGTCAAGGATCTGAGTCTGGGAAAAGGGTTTTAAGAATCTGACGTGGAGCTACCTAGGAACATATATATACATAAAAATTAGGTAGTAGTGGACCCTAAAAGGGAGAAACCGCACATCAAATACTGGCCAAATATATAAAAATATCGTCATAAATGGCGTGTAATATTATTGTTTGAGAATATTTAGGTCGGGGTGCTCTATCAGCCTGTAACATCTACTACCTAGAGATGTTGTCAGCACATTAAAGAATAACATGCATATACTAGAACCCTAATCCAGCCGCTAGCAGCACACCCTTGTTATATATTATACAATCCAACATCTGTTTAGGTTAGATTCAAAGCTCCAATCAACTGCAAATATTCGTTACATAGATAAATCAGTGTTGTACTGAAGCCGACACACAGCCCAAAACGAGTTCAATTCTTCAAATTCTTGTCTTTATTGATTCATATTTTAAAAATTATTCCAGCACACGATCTAGCCGACACGTGTTTCGTCTGCACTCAGACTTTTTCAAGGCAGTATCGTAGCGAAGCAAATAGAATAACGATGTAGACACACGGGCGCATCAATTGGCATATGAAGTGTCATGAAAATGTCATGTAATTAGCCCGTAGATCTTAAAAGCGAAAAGTCACAATATGTGTGCATCAAGTAGTGCGTCCTTATAGATTATATATTCAAGATGAGAGAATAAAGGTACACATCCATGATAAGAAAGTACCCTAAGTAAGCGGTAGTCCACAAACACTGACAGCACAACAGTCAGCTCGTAAGAAGTAATGGCATTCTTGAATATATAATCTATAAGGACGCACTACTTGATGCACACATATTGTGACTTTTCGCTTTAAGATCTACGGGCTAATTACATGACATTTTCATGACACTTCATATGCCAATTGATGCGCCCGTGTGTCTACATCGTTATTCTATTTGACAGTTGCTTCGCTACGATACTGCCTTGAAAAAGTCTGAGTGCAGACGAAACACGTGTCGGCTAGATCGTGTGCTGGAATAATTTTTAAAATATGAATCAATAAAGACAAGAATTTGAAGAATTGAACTCGTTTTTGGGCTGTGTGTCGGCTTCGTACAACACTGATTTATCTATGTAACGAATATTTGCAGTTGATTGGAGCTTTGAATCTAACCTAAACAGATGTTGGATTGTATAATATATAACAAGGGTGTGCTGCAAGCGGCTGGATTAGGGTTCTACCTAGGAACATGCACTAATATAAAAGTCAAGAAAACATGTCAAAAACATTGTAATGGACTCATTTCTCCATGGACCAATCGAGTGGCAAGATTCATGCGTAAGCAGGTTCAGCTACTCCGTTCCCAAGGAAATACATGCTACTTATAAGTTTTATAATACGGTTACCTATAGACTGCATAGTTAGATTCTGGAAACATCAGGCATGGTTCCCAAAGGCCTCAAACACAGATCGACCTTCTACATCCCAACTTGTTTCACTGCGAGAACAATGAACTACTAACTAAAAGGCAAAATCACTGTTAGTTATACATTCTTTCTAAAGCGAATTAAGCATTATTGTTTCAAATGCACAAATTATTCGATTCATCATTATATGAAACATAAGAAAAATAGGAAGTTCATGACATCCAAGAATAAAATGTTGCTTATGAAAATACATTTTGCTAAACTGTAATATTCTACAGTTATGACAACATCTCTAAGCATGTAAGTCTAATATCAAATTTCCAAATCACATTGTGCACATTTCAGCAATATTAAGTTTATTTCTGATTAAAGAAGCTTGCTTCATAGCCTTTCGATGGCCTACATGGATAGGAATGACTGACTATTGCGAATCATCACACTGGCAAACGCTTTACACTCTTCATTGCACATTTAGCTTATTAAGTTAGTTAATTTTTCATTCTAATTAATAGACTCTATAAGTGGTGCAAGTGAAAAGCAAAGATTATTATAATATAAAGTATGGCATCAAATGTAAAAGGGTGACAGTAAGTCATCTTATCAGAAGTAATCACAAGCGCAGGAAAGGAAATGTTTGCGTTAGGTTTCACTTTAGCTGCACTCTGGTGATGAGCGTAGATGCAACTCCTGTGCCTAATGTGAATGTGACACCAGTGCCTTCTATTAGTGCTGCCTTAGCTCCAGTTAGGAGTATGGCTCTGGCATTACTTGTGTTCCCAAGGAGCCTATTCTCTTGCTGCAGTGGGCTCTTTCTTCTACCACGCTGGTCTCTGTTTTCTACAGTGTTGTGTGTGTCATGGAGTTGTCAACAGGGTCAGTGCAACTGATGCATCTGCACCTGACGCTGATCTTAAGGGAGGGATATATTTAGAAATAACATATGGGTTTAAAAGCACCTGTTGCAGAGTTCCTTGTGTGTGCAGCAGTTTTCAGACAACAATAAAAATTTAAAGATAGCTCTGATGATTCATGTTTTTGCGGGAGAGAGAATGGGTTTTGTCTAGTGGCTCTTTTGACTCATCATAAAATAGTGCAGAGGGATAATATCCCTGCTGCAAAGAACGTGTGCCTTTCAGATCACAGAACTGTATTTTATGTGGATAGCTCAGTGGGTTACTGCTTTTGTAATAGAGATCTTTTTGTTACTTGCAGTTCATAAGTTACAATCATAATACAGCACAGTGACATAGGAACTGTCATCAAAGAGCTACATGCAAACTGCAAAGTATAGGTTAGATTGTTATGTTTTTTCCTCAGTCTTTCATTATCCTAATGTTGCTAAAAAGTGTTTAGTTAGAAATACATTTTATTAGTAAAGCCAACTCCAACCACTGAGGTACGTTTTTAAGTAATGAGTTTATCCTTCTCCAGAACAAACACTCTTAAAATATACTGCCTACTAGATTAGATGACATGTGATTCCTACACCTTGTAATCCTAATTATTTTTTGTAACATTTCCAATAGACTGATGGACATGAATATGATTCATTGTCTCTGTATAATGCGTGTGTGATGTAAAGTGCTCTGATGCCGTCCATTGGTATGAGTAGTGCTATAAAACAAATGAAATGCATATGAGAGAGAAGCTATGGAGAGACGAGAGGCTTGGTTGGAGGGTGGTTGTGGGGGAAGCCATGGAGAAGTCATTTAAATCTGTTACCAACGCATGTTTTTTTCTCCAGCGCAGGAGCACTGAAACACCTTTTCCTGGCAAATTTTTATATAGATAAAAATCTTTGCAACAACAATAACAGATTTTCGATTTACCTCAACAGCTTGTTCTAATGCCAACTACCATTACGATGTGGCCATACCTTATACTACATATACTAAGATGGTTCCTTTGTCCTGAAGTTCTTTCCTTTTCCCAATACAAGATGGATGGCCCGTTTTCCTGTTATGTCATTTTTTTACCTATCACAGAAAAGTCAACAAGTGGAAGAGAAGGATGTGCTGCAACACATTTTAAGAATTTTTCATCATGCTCATCACCGTTTCAGCCATCTGTCTCCATACCAGATTTTTGATTCCAGTTTCCACTTCTCAGTATCGGACAAATCTCATTGACTCCAGTTGCCAGGTTCTTTTCTATTCTTTTTTTTTTTTTACCATCTTCTCACTTTTTCCTCCGTGGGATCCCTTCTAGGAGACACTTGCCACCACTCGAATGCTGTGATCTGTGCGGCACCATGGCTACTGGAAAAGGTCATCCTATCCTCAGGCAATCAAGGCGCACAAGCAACTAGCAACATTTTGCATCCTGCCCTCGACACTTTGTTGAGGTTTGAATCCTTGGAAATTCTCCTGGAAGTTAAAGAATTTGGTATATAATTAGTGGAGGAACAATGGTAGAGTGGAAAGATGCAAAGTGAATGGGATTCTGATAGAAGTGCTGAGAATCCAGGATGATAACTTTGTGAAAGCAGAGAAACCCATGGCATTGGAGGACGGCAAAAGTGCAAGCTCAGTGAAAGGCTGCATTGTAGTTAAAGCACACTGCAGACAACCAGGGTCTGACTGGGACAGAAAGCTGGCCCGGGCACCAAAGGAAAAGTGGTTTTCATTAGCGAATCAGATAATTAAAAGAGTGGACCACATTAGCAAACTGGGGTAGTTTTGAACTTGTAAAGACATGCTCTATAGGTGGTGTACAAGGTATGGGAGACTGCGCTTCAAGCAATATTTGTAGTAATATCAGAGAAATCTACCATAAAAACTGGCTCACCAAACCATAAAATAGGCCCACAAAGATGCTGTCCTATCAGACCATATTTAGCGAACAAGGGAACCCCAAAGGTACGACCAGGGGTAGTATACGTGTTTTTAAAGAACAGTGGTCAAGGTGAGGCCAAAATGGTCCTCGGGTAGCCAGGGCTACTATTAATCGAGATAAAGCTTTCGTCTGAGCTCTCGTGTTACGAGAAAGAAGGAAGGAAAAACAACGTATGGAGGGACACAAGGTTGTGGGAATGACAAGACATTTATTACATCATAAACGCTATATCATCCACATATAATTTAGGATCTAGTCCTGGTGCTCACACATCAAGTGAGGTTGCGTGAAAAAGTGAAAAAGTGCTGGTGACTTAAAATTACATCACATTGACAACATAGGCAAAACTCAAAAGAATTTGTACAGTTGGAGTTTTGGTTGTTAAAAGTCGACGGCGTTTCGATCTCTATAAATTAGAGACCATCATCAGGACGAATAACTGTGTGAGCAAGTAGAATCTAGACAAAAAGGAGAAAAACATTGGTCCCCTGGAAAAGGATCAAGTCTAGGTAACATGTGAACCTATTTATGAAAGGGACAAACTAATGATTGGCGTCATGAGCAAATCATACCCATTAAACTATTCAGAAACAAGAGATGTACATTAACCAATAACCAATTAGAAGCAATGCGAGTTAGACAAGGACTATAAATGTACAACAATTAATCGTCAATTGCTGTAAGGCAGTAGCGAGGGGACATTAATAACACAGTGAACCAACTGGTTAGCATAGGGTGAGGCATACAGGGAAGGATCAATGAAAGTACCAGGAGCAGTGAAGGCAAGGCGCGAAGGACGCGTGAATAGAAAGCTAGGGGACATTAATAACACAGTGAACCAACTGGTTAGCATAGGGTGAGGCATACAGGGAAGGATCAATGAAAGTACCAGGAGCAGTGAAGGCAAGGCGCGAAGGACGCGTCAATAGAAAGCTAGCCGAATATATACCTGAAAGGGGCGGTAAGCCACTGTGTACTTATTTTACAAGACGAAACCAATACTGAGGCCAAGGTTCCCGAAGGGGAAAGGAAAAAGAACCCAGGGGGGGGGGTGTTTTATCCACTTACTTAATGGAAAATTCAACAATTCCAGGCGATATGTCCCGAATGCAGGCAAGCAATCTATGGGAGGGAACAAGGAGTAAGGAGTCAGCAAGGAGCTGTGCGTATAAACATACACGAAGAGTCAGTGTAGGGAGCGGTGCAACCTTACTTGGTATAGGCAGGTATTCCGGGCGATGTGTCCCGAATGCAGGCAAGCAATCTATGGGAGGGAATGAGGAGCAAGGGGTCAGCAAGGAGCTGTGCGCATAATTATACACGAAGAGTCAGTGTAGGGAGCGGTGAAACCTTACTTGATATAGGCAGGTAGCCGGGTGTCCTCCGGTAACCACGAGCAGGTGGTAAGGCACTGCAAAGGAAGGCCAGCTGGATCAGTCTGCGGGGCTAAACTAATGTGGAGGGGTGTGTACTTAAAGGAGACGCGCGCATGTGTGACGAGTAGTTCCGGTTTCAACCAACCGTCCTATAGCGGCGGCCATGTTACGTGAGGGGAGTGAAGCCCAGAGACACCTAGAATAGACCCCAGGGAAGGGTAAAAGAATGAAAGGTGCACTATATACAGTGGTTAAACCTTATTGAGAGTACAGAATTTATTTACACATATAACCCAAAATCAGGTAAGGACACTGATATGGGGTAACATAGTATTACAGTATCTGGTTCCATTCTTCTATTGTATTAAGTCCGTGTTCAATAGACCGGCATCTGAACATCCAATTACACTCCAGTCTGTTAAGAATGGCTTGAGGATCACCACCTCTAGGGCTTGGGTGTAAAATGTCAATCACTTGCCAACGCAGATCCTGTTCAGAGTGTCCATTCTCCATGAAATGAGACACCAGGGGTGCAGTGATGGTGTTACATCGGATTCTGCTCCTGTGTTGGCTAATGCGTGCTTTGATTTTTTGCGTCGTTTGTCCAATATACATGAGGTTGCATGGACATTGGATGCAATAGATCACATTAGTCGAATTACAGTTGGAGAAACATTCAAGTTTGTGAGTAGTGGTGCCATAAACAAACTATTTCGTGTTTTTTGTGAGAGGGCATGCAACACAATTACCACATTTGTAATACCCTATAACAGGAGGAAGGCCAAAACATGAGTGTATGGTGACAGCATTGTTGGGTGGTTTATAGGCCCTGACGAGATGGTCTTTAATGTTCCGACCCTCTTAAATGAAAAAGGGGGCCTCTTTAGTAATGTTAATGGATGTGAGGAGAGGCCAATGTTTTTGAATGAGTTTAGTTATTTTGTTGCTGGCTGAGCAAAAGTAGTCACACAGGGGATACGTGTCATCGTTTTTTGCCAGCAGGTTCCAGCAGGGTCTCCCTATGTGTGTACCAAGCCCGTTTCATGGATCTCCTAACCAAACGTCTGGGGTATCCTCTGTTCATAAGTTTTATGCACAGGGTATCGGCTTCCCTCAGATAGTCTTCTTTGTACTTGCAATTTCTGCGGATTCTAAGGAATTGCCCGAACGGCAATCCATGACGTAAGGCTCTGGGGTGGTTGCTATTATAGTGGAGGAGCGTATTCCGCTCTGTGGGTTTTCTGTATAGGGTGGTATACAGACCACCTTCAGCTGATCTAACAGTAACGTCGAGATAGCTAATTGTAGCAGAATCAGAGCAGTATGTGAACCTAAGGTCGGGTTGGCAGTTATTCAACCAAGTGCAGAAGGAATCGAGTTCCGTGGTGGAACCTTTCCAAATCATGAATACATCGTCGATGTAACGATGCCAGCTCCTGATATTGTTGCGAAAGGGATTACCATGGTTGAGTACATACGTAATTTCCATATCGTCAACAAATAATATGGCAAAATTGGGGGCAAAAACCGAACCCATAGAAGTTCCCTTACACTGTTTGTAATATTTTTCTTTAAACATAAAGTAGTTTTGGGACAGGGCGATTTTCAATAAATCGGTGATGAAGTCAGTGGGAACCTTGTGGGGTCTAGGCTGGTGTTCTCGGGTTTTTGTTATTAAGGAATAGAAATTCATTATGGCTAATGAAGCCCATTGCCTCAGCCTCTTTCGTAGTGTCATGGATGAGGGCTTGAATATCGAGTAAGGGGCTATGCTGAAGGGGCTCATAGTGAGTAGCATTATTGAGTAGGCTGAGGCAATGGGCTTCATTAGCCATAATGAATTTCTATTCCTTAATAACAAAAACCCGAGAACACCAGTAATATATACACTGCCCAAAGTTCACAAAAACCCTAACAACCCTCCAGGTCGACCCATCTTATCCGGTTGTGGTTCCATCCTGGAACCCCTAGGCCGCTACATTGATTTCTTTATTCACGATATGGTACCCAACATGGTAGCCTACGTGAAGGATACCACACACTTCATTTGACTGATTGAACAAGAACCGTTTGACCCCATTACAGAGCTTCTTGTCACACTAGACATAGAATCACTTTACACTAATATCCCACAAGATAAAGGGATTCTAGTCATCCAAAACCATCTAGAGAACAGGCCTAGACCCCACAAGGTTCCCACTGACTTCATCACCGATTTATTGAAAATCGCCCTGTCCCAAAACTACTTTATGTTTAAAGAAAAATATTACAAACAGTGTAAGGGAACTTCTATGGGTTCGGTTTTTGCCCCCAATTTTGCCATATTATTTGTTGACGATATGGAAATTACGTATGTACTCAACCATGGTAATCCCTTTCGCAACAATATCAGGAGCTGGCATCGTTACATCGACGATGTATTCATGATTTGGAAAGGTTCCACCACGGAACTCGATTCCTTCTGCACTTGGTTGAATAACTGCCAACCCGACCTTAGGTTCACATACTGCTCTGATTCTGCTACAATTAGCTATCTCGACGTTACTGTTAGATCAGCTGAAGGTGGTCTGTATACCACCCTATACAGAAAACCCACAGAGCGGAATACGCTCCTCCACTATAATAGCAACCACCCCAGAGCCTTACGTGATGGATTGCCGTTCGGGCAATTCCTTAGAATCCGCAGAAATTGCAAGTACAAAGAAGACTATCTGAGGGAAGCCGATACCCTGTGCATAAAACTTATGAACAGAGGATACCCCAGACGTTTGGTTAGGAGATCCATGAAACGGGCTTGGTACACACATAGGGAGACCCTGCTGGAACCTGCTGGCAAAAAACGATGACACGTATCCCCTGTGTGACTACTTTTTGCTCAGCCAGCAACAAAATAACTAAACTCATTAAAAAACATTGGCCTCTCCTCACATCCATTAACATTACTAAAGAGGCCCCCTTTTTCATTTAAGAGGGGTCGGAACATTAAAGACCATCTCGTCAGGGCCTATAAACCACCCAACAATGCTGTCACCATACACTCATGTTTTGGCCTTCCTCCTGTTATAGGGCATTACAAATGTGGTAATTGTGTTGCATGCCCTCTCACAAAAAACACGAAAGAGTTTGTTTATGGCACCACTACTCACAAACTTGAATTTTTCTCCAACTGTAATTCGACTAATGTGATCTATTGCATCCAATGTCCATGCAACCTCATGTATATTGGACAAACGACGCAAAAATCAAAGCACGCATTAGCCAACACAGGAGCAGAATCTGATGTAACACCATCACTGCACCCCTGGTGTCTCATTTCATGGAGAATGGACACTCTGAACAGGATCTGCGTTGGCAAGTGATTGACATTTTACACCCAAGCCCTAGAGGTGGTGATCCTCAAGCCATTCTTAACAGACTGGAGTGTAATTGGATGTTCAGATGCCGGTCTATTGAACACGGACTTAATACAATAGAAGAATGGAACCAGATACTGTAATACTATGTTACCCCATATCAGTGTCCTTACCTGATTTTGGGTTATATGTGTAAATAAATTCTGTACTCTCAATAAGGTTTAACCACTGTATATAGTGCACCTTTCATTCTTTTACCCTTCCCTGGGGTCTATTCTAGGTGTCTCTGGGCTTCACTTCCCTCACGTAACATGGCCGCCGCTATAGGACGGTTGGTCGAAACCGGAACTACTCGTCACACATGCGCGCGTCTCCTTTAAGTACATGCCCCTCCACATTAGTTTAGCCCCGCAGACTGATCCAGCTGGCCTTCCTTTGCAGTGCCTTACCGCCTGCTCGTGGTTACCGGAGGACACCCGGCTACCTGCCTATATCAAGTAAGGTTTCACCGCTCCCTACACTGACTCTTCGTGTATAATTATGCGCACAGCTCCTTGCTGACCCCTTGCTCCTCATTCCCTCCCATAGATTGCTTGCCTGCATTCGGGACACATCGCCCGGAATACCTGCCTATACCAAGTAAGGTTGCACCGCTCCCTACACTGACTCTTCGTGTATGTTTATACGCACAGCTCCTTGCTGACTCCTTACTCCTTGTTCCCTCCCATAGATTGCTTGCCTGCATTCGGGACATATCGCCCGGAATTGTTGATTTTTCCATTAAGTAAGTGGATAAAACACCCCCCCCTTGGGTTCTTTTTCCTTTCTCTTCGGGAACCTTGGCCTCTGTATTGGTTTCGTCTTGTAAAATAAGTACACAGTGGCTTACCGCCCCTTTCAGGTATATATTCGGCTAGCTTTCTATTCACGCGTCCTTCGCGCCTTGCCTTCACTGCTCCTGGTACTTTCATTGATCCTTCCCTGTATGCCTCACCCTATGCTAACCAGTTGGTTCACTGTGTTATTAATGTCCCCTAGCTTTCTATTCACGCGTCCTTCGTGCTTTGCCTTCACTGCTCCTGGTACTATCATTGATCCTTCCCTGTATGCCTCACCCTATGCTAACCAGTTGGTTCACTGTGTTATTAATGTCCCCTCGCTACTGCCTTACAGCAATTGACGATTAATTGTTGTACATTTATAGTCCTTGTCTAACTCGCATTGCTTCTAATTGGTTATTGGTTAATGTACATCTCTTGTTTCTGAATAGTTTAATGGGTATGATTTGCTCATGACGCCAATCATTAGTTTGTCCCTTTCATAAATAGGTTCACATGTTACCTAGACTTGATCCTTTTCCAGGGGACCAATGTTTTTCTCCTTTTTGTCTAGATTCTACTTGCTCACACAGTTATTCGTCCTGATGATGGTCTCTAATTTATAGAGATCGAAACGCCGTCGACTTTTAACAACCAAAACTCCAACTGTACAAATTCTTTTGAGTTTTGCCTATGTTGTCAATGTGATGTAATTTTAAGTCACCAGCACTTTTTTCACTTTTTCACGCAACCTCACTTGATGTGTGAGCACCAGGACTAGATCCTAAATTATATGTGGATGATATAGCGTTTATGATGTAATAAATGTCTTGTCATTCCCACAACCTTGTGTCCCTCCATACGTTGTCCTATCAGACCAACCCATCGGGCACTACCTGATTGTCCTATGGGCCAGTCCGACCCTGCACTCCTTCCCAAACGATTACCCTTTCGCTGAAGGCTTCCTTGTACAGCAGTTACTGTGTGCTCTCTTTTATGTAGTTTGGTATATAGTTTTACTAGTTTCTTTTGGTTGACACGTTTTATGTGTTTTGTTGTGTGAGCTCTGTGTCGGTTTATCCTTTCTGCTTTGTTTATCTTACGATTTCTACTTAAAGGATTAACGAGTAGCGAAGTCTTCACACGCTCTACAAAGTAAGCAGTTACTTGTAGAAAGTTCTCCCTAACGCTGTTATCACTCAACTTGTGTCCTGCTGGACAAGACTATCCATCCCAAGTAAAAACGGAGCGCCTATCTCTTCAATTCTGTAGTTGATGTAAACAGACCACTGATCATAGTCTCGAAGTGCCACCAGGTAATGTGGATCTAATAAATACATGTAAGTGGACAAATATCAATATTTGCATAAATGATGAAATGGCTGGTCCACAACTTTTCTCTCTTCTAGAAAATAATAAGATTTACCACTTAGAACTAATTGCTACAAGGAAGACTCTGAAAGAAATGAACTTCATTCACTTAATCATTGTTGAGATAAAGCTAAAAGAAAAGTGGGTTTCATTCAATGACTGTAAATAAGAAATCAAACCGCTAATTAAAAAAAAGTAGCAAAGTGATCCTTCTTAGTCTGACCTAACCTTGGCCGGCAATTACTGTTAGAAAATTCTAATGGTGTGGACGCACAGCTGATCACAGGTACCGCACTATTTCCTCATATGACTGTTCTCCGAACTGGCTATGAATATTTCATTATGTCTGAGAACTACCATCATTTCTCAACATGGAGTGGATCCTCAACCAGATCAGTGTGGTTTCAAAATGATTAACCCATGTGATCAAACGTGTATTCCCTAATCCTATTGACACAGTGTACCTAGGCGTGTTTTCTTTATAAACATAAAGGAAACACAAATATGTTCCATACAAACATTGGAACCCTTATCAGATTTTACCAAGCAAGTGGAGATGTGAAAGTTATTATCGGGTAATGTTCATGGGTTCAAGGGTATTCACTAATGACATCAAATTAGGCCCTTATTTACTAAACTTTGCTGCTAAGGTGACTATGCGACCAACACAGGCCTTTGAAATGGTTATTAAAATGCCACTGTTTTTCCATTGCATTGTTTTGTGCGAGCCCCTGGACAAAACTTTAAGAAATGAGAGCCCTGGAGTGACCCAGACAATATTTTTTTCAGACAGATAATTCAACAATTTTGCTTTCCCAAAAACCATTTCAAAAATTGGAATTGTGTTCAACAGACTAAAATAGGACAGTCCTAAGGTGAAATACTTTCTCCGATTAGACAAAGAAAGGGACAAAGGTCAAAATATGGAGAGATGTCAGAAAGACAGACCAAATCTGTCAGTACAAGAAACTACATCATGACAGAGGTGAGCAATTTGTCACTAAATAATGGAGGATGTCACAAAAAAGCCCCGAAGAGCAAGATGGCAACAGATAGATGAAGCCGAAGACAATGAGCTGGATGTTATCTGTTTCCTCCCTGTGCAGACAGCAGGAATGTCAGGTTAGCATCGGCAGTAGCGAGGGGACAGAAGGGCAGGCCATGCACAGTTTGAGAATATTTTGGCGAAAGTCAGGGAAAGAGAACTAATACAAGTACGGTTACACTCGTGGTTTAGCTTTACTCGGCAAAAGGTACTGCATGCTGTCTACAGGGGCGGACTGGGACAGAAAATAGGCTCAAGCACCAAAATATGAGTAGCCCCCATTAGTGAATTAGCTAACTAAAAAGTGACCTGTGTTTACAAACTGGGTCAGTTTGGAACTTGTAAAGACACGCTCTATGAGTGTTTTGCGAAGTATGGAAGACTGCATGACTTTGAGCTTACTACAGACGATGTTCGTTTTAACATCATGGAAATCAGCAGTATAAACGGGGCCACCAGACCATAAAACGGGCCACAAACAGTCATAAATACGGCCCCCTCACTGACCTGTCAAACCAGGCACTGCCTGATTGCCCTATAGGTCGATCTGACCCTGGTTGTCTGTACTAATTTATGGAAGGGCTAAATATTGCTGTTTCTGTGAGAAAAAATACACTGTTTTTGAGGAAAACACCACAATGCAGAATATATATATTTGTCAAATCGCCTCAATACCGGCACACAGTTTATTCCATACGCACCACATCATTTTATGACATTCTCCGTGAGGTTATAGAGCCAGATCACCTAAACTGCACTGATTCCAGATAATTTTATGTTGGTGGCAAGCAACTACACAGTAATATTTGCATTGAGGACCACTGAAGAAACCAGGCTCCAGATTTACTAACTCTTTGCACTGGATTTGGGTCACAAAGCCAGCCCAAAGTGTAGATTTGGGATTTACTTTCGAGCACAAAACGTTTTAGCTGGAAAGTAGCCGTAAAGTAATGCAAAGTAGGGCTACGCACTACCTTGAGCTAGTTTGCATCAAGGGGGAGTGATATGGGTGTTACCATGCAGCCCACCTTGGGTTTTGATGTAAATCCTTATCTATTAACATTGGTAAGAATTTGTGTAAAAAATTACACATCGCATGCAGGGTAACATTGGAGATAAGTTATTTTTCTCCAAACTTCTCAAAACGTCCATGTGTACTGAACTAAGGAGCCCATTACGAAGGCGGGCGGATCGCCCCCGCTGGGCCGACAGTAGCCACCGCTGGCCCGACGGGGGCAATCCGCCCGCCATCCATGCCAGATTGACCCCCCGCCATATTAGTATGGCTGGGGGGTCCGCGGCGGACGGAAAGACCGTCCGCCGCATTTCCGCCGGTCGACTCATCAACCGGGCGGAAAAGGGGCATAATATGGTGGCGGTGTCTACAAGACACCGCCATCCATATTATGATGCTGGCGGTGATCAGCCTTTCCATGGCGGCGTGCGCCATGGAAAGGCATCCGGTTTTTGGTGTTGGGGGCCCGTTGCAGGCGCCAAGAGTGTTGGGGGGGTGGGGGTGCACATGGGGGGTACCTATGGTACCCCCCCTCATTGCAATGCACTACGTGGCAGGCACCACGTGGTGCCTGCCTCGTAGTGCATTGCAATGCTGTGCACGGTCCTTTCACATTGCGTGCAGGTCTGCAGCCAGCAGATCCACCCACAATGTGAAAGGCACAGCATGCACCCGCCAGTGTGGCGGGCGCATCATAATGTGCATTGCGGGACCGCCGCAGCATCGGCGGTCGGTCCCGCGCTCCGTTACGGTGGCGGGCGGACTATGTCCGCCCGCCATCGTAATCATGCCCTAAGTTTCAGCATAGTATTTTTACTGGAAGGGTACCCTTACAGTACAAAACCTATGGCAGATAACACCATTCTACAAGTGTATATAAGTGGCACTAGGCATTCAAAGTGCGCGAGCAGAGGTGGAGAGAAAAACAGCAAAATATCTAAGTAGATATGGTGCTGTCCTGCTCATTCCCTTTGATGCAACACTGCTCAGCAACTTTGGTTGCTATATTACATTGAGTTAAATCTTAGTATATCTGCCTCTGCCTTTATTTGGTTGAGCCAGCGCAAAAGTTTTTTTTTTATTGTAGATGCAAAAGACTAGCACAGAATTGCCCATGACGAGTGTAATGTTGTGCAGCAGTTGTGCAGAATGGAGGCAGTGCCATTTATGTGATCAGCCCTCCGCTGTTAGTGATTTTCTTTTGAAATATCATTTTGCACTTATTATGACGATGAGACAGTTAACCAATCAGATTTCTTTTTGAAAGTCTATGACCCTTGTACGAAAGTGGATTATTAACTGGAAGTGACGTGAGTTCTCACCAAGTAATAATGTCACAGTTCTGTACCAGGTCAAGATAAGTCCAAATAATTTCAACCTAACCTCAACCCTTGGTAGCTGTAGCTAACCCCGGGCGGAGACCTCCGCTCTGCCTCGCAGAGAGTGCAGAGATTTGCCTCCTCCGCGTTCTGCAGAGAACGCGGAGAAGGCAAATCACCGCACACTCGCAGTGGAGTGGAGTTGGCCAGCCACCGCCTCCACCCCCCCTATAATTAAATTAAAACCACTTACCTGGCATGCGGCGTCCCCGGGCTGCTCTCCTCCTCTTCCTCGCCGTCTGGGTAATACTTTGAGAAAACTGTGCTTGCGCGCGCGCCCGCACATGCACATTTCTCGCGGGCATTTCATGGATCCTCAGGCTTTGTGCTATGTACATATTGCTGAAAACCCGCATGTACGTTGTATTGTCTTCTGATATAGGGTCAGATGTACGACCATGCCATTTAGCGACTCGTAAATTGCGTTCAATTGCGAGTCACAATTTGCGAGTCGCTAAATGCCATGTACAACAGGGTCGCAAATTGCATGCCTCATGCATATTAATGAGGCACTCGCAATTTGCGACCCCATTAGGAATGGCTGGCCGACCCAGGTATGGTGGCCTACTGGGCTCAGCAGACCTCCATGTCTGGGACTGCTTTTAAATAAATCAGTTTTTTTTTTTTTTAAATGCAGCCCGTTTTCTTTAAAGGAAAACGGGGTGCATTTAAAAAAAGAAAAATGAAACGTTTTTGTTTCATTTTTTAAGGGCAGGTAGTGGTCCCTGGGACCACTGCCTGCCCCTAAAAAATATTTTCCCCTGCATTTGCAAAGGGCCTTCCCATTTGCGAGTGCTTTACTACCCTCTTGAAGAGGGCGGTAAATTGCGAGCGTTATGTGACCGCAAATGTGGTTGCAAAACATTCTTACATAGGCCTCTGACTCGCTATTAGGAAGGGACGCCCTTGGAACGCCCCTTCCTAATAGCGACTTGCAATTCCTATTTAGCGGCTCGCAAAAAAATTGCGACTCGCTAAATAGGGATTGTACATGGCCCTATTAGATTTTGCATGTGCAAACGGGTCGCAAACCCATTTGCGCATGCAAAATAGGGTCGTACATCTGGCCCATAGTCCTGTTTTTTTTGTCCCATGCCTCGCTTGCATGCCACACTCTGATGCAATGCTGTATGATATTACTAATTTACTCGCAAATTTATGTTTTGTATAATACAAATGCATAGCTCTATATGAATAATCATGTTTGTATTTTTGATGTTAGGACGATCCGTTTGCGCATGCAAAATAGGGTCGTTCATCTGGCCCATAGTCCTGTTTTTTTTGTCCCATGCCTCGCTTGCATGCCACACTCTGATGCAATTCTGTATGATATTACTAATTTACTCACAAATTTATGTTTTGTGTAATACAAATGTATAGCTCTATATGAAAAATCATGTTTGTATTTTTGATGTTAGGATAAGTTCCCACAGTTTTCTTAGTAAACGGATTATCTTTTTTGTCCTGACTTTTGACATGCCATGCACTGAGCAGAGAATGAGGCCTATAGGATCTGTACATTAGAAGAGTATGAACGCCAAACTACACAAAGTCTCTGATTCTGAGTTTGAAGATATATTCTGATCCCTTCAAGAATTACAAGTTGTACAATCATTATCAATCTACTGTTTTCCACTGACAGACTTTTTTGCAGGTCAAATCTGCCAGAATTTAATTAGGGAAATGTGTGGTAAAAAAGCACAGCATGTGGATTTGGGTGCAAATCCGCAAGCTGTGTCTCTTTTACCCTCTAAAACTCAGAATAGGTGTTATTTGCCACACATATATCTCTAGGCAATCCAGGTAGCAGAGAAAACTAACACCCTTAGCATTCACATTACATACACTATGCATTTACTGTATCTACCTGAAACAAGAACATTGATATACTCCACACATAGTACCACCACATTCATCGATAAGGACTGGCCTGATCATTAGCAATTAAATAATTTCAGACAATATAACCCTAGACTCAACAATGAATATTATAATCTAACTTTAGTCATCATGAGCTCCATTCTGTGGGATAACACAAACCTGACAACCCTCAGCAACAAGTTGACATACAATTGGTAGATACTGTGCTTGAAAAATGCTAAAAATATACATGCACACATGATCATCATTTGTCAATGATTGTCATCATATGCCAGGTGCAGCTTTCTATGTGTAGTGGCAACCACATGTCTCTCCTATACACAAGAGCAGCCACCAATTCCAGGTGCTGATTTATTGGACACATACTGACATCTTGCCAGGTGCTGCGATCAAATTCTAGATGGAGCAATGTATGGGTGCTAAATTAATATTTCAATTGCAGACTCATCTGCGGAGGTACACCCTCGTGTTCCAGAGTACAGAAATTGTGCAGCAGTTACATCTTCATATGCTGGCCTGCAATCAACTTATGCAGCTAGTATGTGCCAAAACGATCATTTATAGTATCAGGGGCAACCTTATATGCTCAGGTCGAACCTCACAGGGCTACGGACAGCCCCACAGGCCTAGAAACTGCCAGTGTATGACATGCACAGCCACATATGCTGAACTACTGTCTGTATGTACAGGTAACACTATTATACATCCGCCATAGCCTGTTATACTGAGGAGCCTCCATGACATGACAGATACAGTCAACATATAGCCAAATAAGGCAGCAATGTGCTAGATAAAGCCTACAAAACCATTTGTGGTGAGAATGTAGTGTTTGAGGGGACTTTATTGGACAGAGGAAAGCTCTAATGGGGATCTCTCCTTAGGGATCATAATTCTGCTGTTTTGCAGCAACAGGATCACTCCTAGTTAGTGTAGCACCAAAGAAATAGAAAATTGCTCATTATCAGTAATTCTTCCTTTGTCCTGAGTAGTACTCTGGGAGGTTAACTACTTCCACAAATGTGCTATCTTCATTCAGCTGACTCCAGTGTCCATTTCGTAGAAGAGTGTTTATCACGAAAAGAAGTTCAGTCAGCAATAAAACATTAAATAAGCGCTATGTATCTGTGCTAGATGACCCACCTGCCTTTGGACTTTCACCACTAAATCTTGGATCTATTTGAGCCAACTGTTAACTGTTAAGTAAACCCATGTCTTCTTTCTAGTTGACTTTCTAGTTTACTATCTAAGTCTCTCAATTCCTCTTCTTCTTGACCTCCCGATTCATTTAATATCTTCCAACGCTCATTAGGAATGACTAAGAGAGCTGCATCTCTGCCTGGATCGAACAATCCACATTTGTGCAGACATCTTAGCTTAGCTGCTGCTAAAGCCATGATGCTTTGGATGCAGAGATGGTCATCAACAGATGGATGGGCTTTCCACAAGTTATGTTATGTTATTAAAACTTATAAAGCTCGCTTATACCCGAGGTGTCTTGGCGCTCAAGTGCAAACTGTTATGGATGGTATTGGACACTTCTTCCTATCGACAGTTGGCTTGTTATGCAGGGACACCAAAATTGTATATGCACCTCTGGGTTTTAACATGCAACACCTACACCCTTTTGCCCCATTGAAGGACCAAAATTGGGCCAATATTGATGTAGTACATTTTAGAACAGTTGTGTGCATATTCATGAAACTGTGTTCTGAGATATGAAAAATATTAATGGGTTCACTTGAAATATGGATATAATTCATGGTTTGCTATGAAATATGGATTTCAAAATCCTAATGTTAGCCCTAAACTGCGCTGTTGAACTTTCCACTGTTGTGTGTTTAAGAAACATTCTGTTCTTGAAATGCAAGCAAACTTGACCGTTCGAATTCAAATTTATGTCCATTGTAAGCTGCACCTTACAGGGAACAGTTTCAGCACTCTCTATCTACCTTTTTACAGGCAATATGTATTTTTACAAAAAGTTGCCAATGAGAGGCTCTGGTGTCATCATAAACCACAAGGCTGTGGTTCAAACTCAAATTTCCTTGTCATTTGGAAATGACACTCAGCACACGATTGAGGCATAATGGTCAAAATCTCATTTTAAATTTCATTTTTCTCGCAACAAAATTAAAAATAGTATGGAGTGGTCAATGTGTTTTCAGCCTTTTGTGTCTGCCCTGAAACCAGCAATGTGGAGCTGGTGGCTTAGTGGACTAGTGCTTCCACTGTAGGAACCTGTGTTTGACCTCATGGTCACAGGTTCAAGTCCTGGTGGGTCCACTCAGCCTTTCATCCTTCTGAGGTCGATAAAATAGTGCCATTGAGATGGGTAACAATAAACATCTGTTATTCAGTGCCAAGATACTATTCTGGGTGCACGTGCACTTTACAAATACACATTTTATGTTATTTCCACCATCAATCCCTCCAATAGGATAGATATATAGGAAACAAATCGTTGTTCATGTGGAACAAAAATAGTCTTTTTCTTTTGTCATTTCGACAATAAAGAAATGCATTTGGATCATATGAATGGTTGTAAACTGCATGTCTCTATACTCATTATAAGATATTTTTTTGATATTTGTAACTTTATGAAAATCCAACTCTGATGTTATACATAACTTCTCAAAATTATAGCTCAAATAAATGAATTCCTGGGGGCTTCTTTATGATTTCAATGCCATAGCCAACATTCCACCACATCTGTAATGCAATTTCAAAATACTACAAAGTGCCACATTTCTGGAAAATTAAAAGAAATTGAATAGTGTTTTTACATTGTTAATGAACTATGCACATGAATATATAAGCGCCAATTGGGGTGACCAAGCACATATTTTTCATTTGACGTGCTAATTCATAATATCTAAAAACAGAAGTTACCCCTTATATTTTGAGAAGTCACATTGTTTACTTATCTCAGGCCATGTTCATATGAATAGCAGGAGATATCTGTCCTGTCCCTATCAGATATCTAAATACATTTTTTAACACAATTATCAAAGTGCTTCTCATGTCACCCTAGCAAAGTTTGTGTCCTGGGGAAGTTAAGGTGAGCCACATACCATCTTTATGCACATTACAATACTCTTTACACATCTCTTATCAACATTTAGAGTCCTATTGCCATAGGGAAAACTACATGCAGAGATCTCCACACAGGTGGAATCTTCACCTGAATGGTACTCACCCT
Organism: Calotriton arnoldi; assembly: GCA_963921515.1. Classification (NCBI taxonomy): domain Eukaryota; kingdom Metazoa; phylum Chordata; class Amphibia; order Caudata; family Salamandridae; genus Calotriton; species Calotriton arnoldi. The sequence goes on from CAWUFW010014797.1 coordinate 250,729, forward strand.
TCCTGGGCAGAAATATTCACCCAGTAGTAGGATTATGGGCCTCGTTCCCCTTACATGAGGGAGTTGACACTCTTACAACTGAAACTATGACCGTAAAGTTACCACTAGCAAGTCTAAGACTTGATTTCAGGCGTTCACCTGAAACCAATGTCACTGACACATTCTAGAAAATTGCGTATCTTTGTCGTAACTCAATCTTCCGTTTATTGTATGTATGGTGCAGGAATCTCGTTCTTACCTGGAAGTCTGGTGGTATGAGGCTTCCACAGTCCACCTGGTCTCCACGTCGATCCTGGAGAAGAGAAAGAAGAAAGTGAAGCAGAACAGAGAAGCAAGAGGGTAGCAAAATGGTAAGGAGAAGGACAGACAGGAAAGGGGAAATAAGTAGGAAATAAAAAGAGAAGACAGACTGTGTTCCTCGCCTGACAGAACAGAGAGGAAGTCGAACATCTCAAGAGGATTGCAGCCTCCTTCACTATATTTAAAGGTATTTTGTAAAATAGTACAGGCTTGTAAAATCCCCAGGTCTGCATGCCATAAGGGATGCAACACATATTGGCTGTTCTCATGGATACATGGTGTATTAAAAAAAGAAAACAGAAATAAAAGACAAAAAAAAGATAAATGTATATTTTTAGCACATTCTTTATTACTATTTGTTATAAACTACTGAAAACTGTATGATGCGAAATGTAGTGACTTTTCCTGTATGTTTCTTTAACTTATCCTGGAAACCAAGAGCCTAATGATGATACTGAAGAGGAAGAGGATATTGTTGATCCCACTCAGGAGAACATCTATGAAATAGAGGAGACTTTAAACAATATATACACGCACCTGGAACAGCTCCCAAGGTTGATGAATAGACAGACCTGTGTCTTGGAGAACATGGAAAATGTTATTTCCAGCACATTGTGAAGTTGCACTAGTAATCTCTGGGTGTTGAGGGAGGAGAATGCTAGGTGCAGTGAATTTGCCATACAGATGGCTCAGTCCCTCTATCAAAGGAGCCTGCCACGGGTTGCAGGGTCAAGTCATGGACCTCAATCAATAGGGGATCAACACCAACCTACAGTGACCACCCAAAGCACATACCCTACTGACAACTCAGTTGCACCCTCTTACAAACACACCTGCTCCCCCTCCAAAACTAGATCCTCAAACCAAAGTGAATTCAGTATTGCCTGTGCATCCACACTGATGACCACCCATAGGGATTGACAGCACCCATGATAAATCACCCACCACTCACTGACTCATCCACACAAACAGACTACAGCTTTTTTCATTATCCATCCATCTACTATGTATGTAATAGAAAAATGTACTTTGAAAAACTTATTGAGTAAACATCAATTGCACCTACCTTCTACCTGTGTGTCATCTAACATGCGCCTAGCCAAAATGATGGGCGTATGTGATTAATGTAATGTAATATATTATTGTGTTTAAGACTCTAGGTCATTTAACAATAATATTTCCAGTAACACGCTCTCAGACATCTATAAATGTGCCCAATATACAGGGAATAATATAAACATATTCAATTTAGCTTTAAACATAAAACATTTTATGTATCTTTTTAGATAAATATAAAAAATATAATGAGGCATGCTTCCATGCTTGTCCGGGTTAAGAAGCTCTGACAGGCAGCTGGATCAGAGCTCCAGTTGGCCCTGGGGTAGAAGCCCCTGGACTCCATTTTCTGACCTGCCATGTAACAAAGTGCCTGGGACGGGGTCTCACATGTACCAGGAGGTTTCCCCTGCTTGGCCGATTTAAGAAACTCTGACAGGGACCCAGGCCAGAACTTCATGAGGCCTCCCCACAACCCCTTGATTGAAGCCCAGCTTGGGCTCAGAAAATCCAGACCATAGAGTCTAGGCTGATGTGGACGTCCACCTGGGGGCTAATTGGTCTTTATGAGCCCAGCCAATGCTCCAGGAGCTGGATGCGCTTGCTCCGACAGATCCCTCTGTCAGTTGGTGTGCACGGATTACAAGAAAGGCAGGTGGCCTTCCTCTGCATTATTATGGACAACGTACTAGGAACCACCTTGTTGTCTGGTCTTTCTCTTCGGTCACTGCAAAGGCTTCAGGCAGCCTGCCCAGGGCCCCAGCGGCCTGGGTCTGCGGCTGCTTTCCAGCCTTGTCCGGTGGGCCTTTCTTCTGAGCCTGCCATCCCGGAGACCAGGCAGGGTGAAGAAGCTGACATCCCCATGCAGGATGGCTTGCTTGGGAACAATCTAACCAGCACCGTACTCTGATCATTTGGGTACACTTGTTCCACTTAGGAATTGACTTCTTCGCCAGCCTCAGCTGTTGTTTCAAGCAAAAAGCTTCCACACTGCCTCAACTGCCTGAATTGAGGGCCTACCTTTCATGTAGGCCACTCAGCATAGCAAAGACCAACTAGCCTGGCATCTGGTGCTCCCCAATGGTCTGACCAGAGTTGATGGGGGTCAGCTGGTGTTAGTCCAAGATGCACTTTTCCACTGAGGGCATTCCAACAGAAACTCAAAACGACCATTATGTGGGGTGTTCCGGCTGCCCAGGGCAGCACCCCTGTGCCTCACAAAGACTGCATCTCAGTGCTCCTCTCCCTTCAGTTGTTGTGGAGCAGGCTGGACCAACTAGTACCCATGTGACTGCCCTGTACCCCCAGCAGGCAAGCAGGGTCCTGCAACATCTGGCTCCTGAGGGATTCAAAGCTTGGTCTGGGATGAGCACACAACTCCTCCTCCTGTCCAGCAGGTATGCCGACCTGATTGATGCTGCCAGTAACAGATGCTTTTCTCAAAGATCCTCAGTGGTTGGCATTCAACTTCTTAAAGGGACAAATGGTGCTCTGCCACATGAGATTGAGCAATAACAGGTCTGTGATGCCCCTAGATTTCTGGGGCTGCACACGCTCTACCCTGAATGGCTCAGTATGTGTCCACCCTTCGCCGACAGGTGTGGGTAACCCACTGAACCCCATTCATCATGATAGGGATTGTATTTATTTCCCATGAACAAGGAATTCCCAGTTAGGGCGGGTCATAAGCTTGCGTTGATTAACTCCATGCCATTTGTACACACCTCCCATCGCTACTACCAATTAGATGGTTTAGTGAGGTCATTGGACCCGCCCCGCCGGGATCGGAAACAGCCCTGTTGGAGCTTGGAGAAGACCATCAAACTTGAACTTGCTCCAGGAAGTAAAAGTTGTAACAAAGTTTCCGTAGATGGATCTGCAGAAGGATGATTAATGGTAGAGCAGCCCGAGTGACTGACGGTGCCAGTATGAACCTTCAGCCACCTCCCAGACAGAACCCAGTCACAGGGCCCGGCCCTCCTATTGTGCGCCAGCTGGCGGAGTGGTCCGTGGCCACTGAGCACTTGATTGAGGTCTGAGATTTGGGTGGGCTCCTCCACCCCTGGAGGAGCAGACCAACACATGGGGATCGGGATGAGTGACCGTGGCCCAACCAAAAGGGCATATTACAAGAGACAGCCCTCCCAAGGTGGTATTTATGCTCATCCAGCACAACCCCAAGTGAACGGAATTGCAGTGCCTCCATGCACTGGGACCTCTAAATACCCTGCCGCCTGGGCTCTCCTATGTACAATCTTGGCCCGCCCATGTTTGGAGTGACCAAGGAATGGCCTGTCTCTGGTGGCAGGGCAGGCAGGATAAAAAGAGCAAGGGCCATGAGGGAATCCCAACTCCTCCCTGCAGAGATGCTGTGCCCATTGAAGCCATTGTGAGCCGTTTCAAGGAGCGCAAGAGGAAGCCGCCGCCACCAGCTGCTCAGGCTTCAATGCTTGTACTCCCAGTAGGAAGCAGGTGAGTCACTAATGGCATGGGGGAAACCTGGCCCTTCTCCCATAGGTGCCTCCCACCTGAGCAGCCCCAGCCCACTGGAATGGCTTGCGGCTGTCCCCTATGTTAGGGACATGAAGGTGTCAAGCCCTGGCTCCTGCTGTCCCCAGTGGATGGTGGATGGCTGAGGTGCAGGTGGGGAAACCCTCCATCGCAAAGTGTCCGGTGGCCTGTTCCGAATGGCTGGGCTGGGGACCGGTCTGGGGGTTCATGTGGTGGAGCTGCCTCCCTCTTCAACCATTGGAGGCAGTTGCTCATCTGCCTGCTGCGGTGGGAGAGTGTGGCTAGCAAGTGCCTGGAAACACTCTTTAATTCACTGAGACTGACTTCCACTGGGGAAGCATGACGAGGTGTCGAGTAGTTTTGAGCGCAGGCAGTGGATAGGTGGCGCTGCCTTCTTCACATCTTTCCTGTGCCCGAAGGTGGGCAAACATTGAAAATGCTGCCTGTAACTCTTGGCAGTGTAACATTTGGCTCATGTGTCAATGAAGAACACAGCTAACTGAAGGAATTAGTGTGAATTGCAGGACACATTGATCCTCGGCATTTCAAACACACCATGCAACCTGGTGTTCCTCTGGTCTGTCTGAGGGTCATTTGAATGCAAATCGCCCTGAGGATTTCTCAGGGTGTGGGTGAGGCTGTTTCAGGGGCCTCCACTCCCTTTATCTCCCCAGGGTCAGACCCCAATTGCCTATTGCAGGACCCCAAGGTGTCTGGCCTTCCACATCTAGGTTGGGCAGGAGGAAGACTGGTCTGCCCCAGGCACGGAAAAACCCAGGGCATCTGGCTGCGTGCCACGCATGTCTGTCTGTGGTGTCCCATGGCTCAATGTCTGCACCACCTCAGGTACCCACTTCCGCAGTTGGGGTTAGGGAGGTCTCCTACCTGAACATGGGTAATGGTTTCAATTCTAGCCCTTGTGGGCTTTGGTTTCAGGTCTGGTGAAGGGTGTGCTACCGCAACCTTCTGCTGTGTGAAAGAGGGGGCCCCTTCTCTGCACCCCAGGGATCAATCACTCTTTAGCATCAGACTGTCGAGTGGAGCACACTGTGCTCAGTATGCCCTGACTGCATTGTCCTCCAGGCATGGAGGCCACGCTGGGCCCCAGGGTCTGCAGTGATGTCTTGTATCCACCTGACCCATCTTGAAACATGAACCAGGGAGTCTAACATGTACACAAAAGAGAGGGCCAATCAAAACCCTGTGGGGCAATGAAGGTGAGGGCCGATTCCTGGCATACAGGGGATGTCAACTTGCTGTTCACAAGGGCGCTTGCGCATATATATATGTGTGTGTGTGTGTGTGTATATACATTGAAAAAACAAAGATTAAAGGGAAGTTATACTTAGGAAAAGAATGTCAATTAAAACATACCAATTTAAACAAACTATTTGTCAGTTCTACCTAACTGTAACTCGTGCCCTTCCCTATAGAGAAACCTCTTATAGTGTGTATGTATCTTATGCTCAGGGTCGCTTAGGGTTATTCAGGCCTTCCACTTTACTTCTTGTAATTTCAGATGTCAGCAGTGATGTTATCAATGGTGTCATAGAACATGTTGTGAGTGATATACTATGTGAGGGTATAAGTTGTGCATGGCAAGGGCACGAGCTATAGTTACTTTAGGGCACAAGTTTTAGTTACTTCAGATAACTAGTGAATTTCCGTGGTTTTGTTAATTTAAAACAGTATATTTTAACTGACATTTATACTCAACTATGACTTCCCTTTAAACTTTGCTTTTTTCAGTGAATTTCTACGTTTTTTTGCAATATAAGGTAAGATATTTTTTCAAATTCCTAACTATAATGTCACTTTAACCTTTGTTTTTTCAGTGAATTCCTTTGTATTTTTTAACTTAAAGTAAGATGACCATCATTGTGCATGGCATGGGTTTGGGTGCAGGGCCTGGCCTGCAGCCAGGCCCGGCACCCAACGCCCCAACAGTGCCCAACCTCCTTCAAAGCTCAGCCTTTAGCGGTGTGGGGTTCTCTACACCAAGCTGCACACAGACTTTGGCGGTGTGCAGCATTGGGTTAGATGCAGGCCAGGAGCTACACCCAACACACCGTGGGCACCCAACCTCCTGCAAGTGCCTTTAAACCTGCATGGGGTGGGAGTTGGGAACCAGGCCAGGACCTGCATCATACCCCTTGGAGACTCCCAAACCCCTGCCGTAGGACCAACCACAAGGGGTCCCTGCACGCCAGCTAAAAAGCATACAGTTCCAGCTCGGAGTGCTTTAAAAAATATGGTAAGCTTTTCTGGGGTCATGGATTCAATGACCCAGCAGTCTTACTGTGATTTTCATTATGGTAGGAGGGCTGCTGCACTCACTGCAGCCCTCCCCAACATTAAGCAAAATGCTTGGTGGTGCCCTTGTCCCTTCTAGGGGCACCATCAGGATCCACAAATATTCAAAAGCCATTGCAGGGCATTATGGGGCGTTACTTGCAAGGAGGAGTGAATGATAAATGAGTAACGCCTGCCACTCATTTATTATTCTTTTTGTTTATGGGTGCCCATCCAGGGGAAAATGTTGGGTGCCATGGAGGGAGCACAAAGGCCCTCATGGCCCCTGCCAGCTCCCCATTCGGCACCCATACTGGTTGCTGGTGGGTTCAGGCAATTTTATTTTAAAGTGGGTGTCTCAGTGCTCACCCTTGGTACCCACATAGGCATTATATGTTGGGTGCCACAAGTCTGCTCCTGCCCTGTCGGAGCAGATTTTTACTCTGCTCCCACAGTGGGAGAGCACATTTTTCCCTGCCCGCGCTCGCAGACAGGAAAAAAAAGAAAATGATTGTTCCTGCCTGGTGGGAGCATTACTGCTCCCACCAGAGTCATGAGCCACACATCGAGCCCTGAGGCATGGGGTCCTCAGGTCCAAACTCAGTTAAGGAAAAGGGATCTAATGCTCTCCTCTCCTAAATGTTTAAATTGGCCCCAGGGAAGTGGTCCCTAAGGCATATGTAAGGCTCAGGGAAGTGGGCTGATGCTTCCCTCCCCTAAATGTAAAAATCAACTCCAACAGAAGTGGTCCCTCTGTAAGGCTCAGGGACGGGGACCCCATGCTCCCCTCCCCTAAATGCAAAATTCTGCACCAGGAAATGGGGTCCCCAGGGCTGAATGAATTTTTAGTGTTTTCTAGGAGATTGTTTAACTTAAAGTAATATTTAATTACCATACGTAAATCCACACCGTCGGCCAGGGCCTGTGGCTAATCCCCCACATGCAGCCAATCCCAAGCTGCACACTGTCTTTGGCTGTGCGCAGGGGGTTGGCCACAAGGCCTGCCATGTCGCCAGACCCTGCAGCCATCGTCAAAAAGGCAGCCAACCCCACACTGCACAGGGCCTTCGGTTGTGCACGGAGGGGTGTTGGCCAAAGAGCCTGGCCTGCAGTCAGGCCCTGCAGCCAACCCCCCACATGCAGCAAAGCCCCCGATGCACGTGCTGGGGGGATGGCCACAAGTCTAGGCCTGTGGCCAAACCCCCCAAAGGCAGCCAGTGGGTGAGCCACAGGGCCTGGTCCTGGGGACCCCATCCCCCAGTGTCTTTTAGGGAAAGATGTCCACATGGCCCCCTTATCCAAACCTATAATGGTCATGGGGACCCCATCCCCCAGGGCCAGATATATTTTAAAGAGGAGGGGGCCATGTGGCCCTCCTCCCTTAGCCTCATTAGACCCTAGATTTATTTTAAAGGGGAGGGAGGTCACATGGGCCCCCGAGCCTTACTAGGCCCTGGGGACCCCATCCCGAGGGACTTTTTTCATTTAAGGGGAGGGGGACAGTGTGCCCCCCTCCCTGAGTGTTCTTAGGCCCTGGGGACCTCATCCAACAGGGCCGTTTATTTTAATTAAAGGGGAGGGGGCTGCGTGGCCCCATCCTCAAACTTTGTTAGACCTTGGGGACCCCATCCCCCAGAGCCACTACTAAAATTAAAGTTTTAGGGGCACATGCATCAAGGTAATCGCAAATGCCTATGCATGAAGGATTCGCAAATAATCTTGTGAATCCTTAACATTTCCTAATACCGATTCGTAAATTGCGAATTGCAATTAGGAATGCATTCTCATTCATTCCTATGGGCTGACAGGCCCATAGGTATGAATGGGAATACTTTTGCAATTTGCGATTACCAAATTGGTAATCGCAATTTGCGAATGCTAATCCAAGGGTGCCTGGGGCCTCATGCATGCACACATTACCATCAACTTCAAGTTGATGGTAATTAGCGTTTCCTAAATGCACAGTCACATTTAGGAAATGCTACATGCATCTCAAATAGGGAATCGCAAATTGCGATTCCCTAAATGCATTTGCAATTTAGGTAATCGCAAAAAATTGTGATTACCTATATTGCGAAAGCAAAAAGGTGCATGCTTCGGAAAAGGCATTTTTCCAGTCACAAACGGGGCGATTCTGCAAATCGGCCTGTTTGCGACCGGTAAAATGCTTGATGCATGTGCCCCATAGAGTTAGTAAAAGAAATCCAAATTTGCATATCTAGGGATGCAAATCTTCCTAACCTCGTGCAGAGATCTGATTGTCTGGCAACACTTCATACAAAAAGTGTTGACAGACATCTTGGGACTTAAAAATAAAAAAAGGGCAGCAGGGTAGGAATACCCTGACCCCCTAGCTCTGGTGCTGGGTCCCCTAGAAACTCCTCCAGGGCCAAAAAAGCATTAAAAAAATAAAATTGCCACGTAATTGCGACAGAGTCCCAAATCTGCAGGAAACATTTTAAAAAATAACAAGCGCAGACTCACGCACTTGATTACAGTAATAGCCCCCGGGTGGGCCAGGTTCCGGGACATGAGGGTAATTACAGAAAAAAGGAGGGTTGCACACTGGCCCCCCTCCTAGTGCTCTTTCAGCCCCAGGGGCCACCACCTGCCTGGGGCTTTATTTAAATATCGGAGTGCAGCTGCACGGACCCCCCTCCATTGGCCATTTGAGCCCCGGGGACTACCACCTCCATGGGGCTTTAGTTGTTAAATTGAAGGGTGCTGCACGGACCTTGCTCCTGGGTCTGTTTGAAGCCCCAGCGACCACCATCTCCCCAAGGCAAAAAAAACTATTAAAAGTGGGCCACGTGGACCTCTGGACCCTGGGGACCACCACCTCTCTGGGGCCTACGTAATATATAAAACTGGGAGGGGGGGCGTAGCCCCCCCTACCGGGCCAAATACGGCCCCAGGGACCACTACCTTCCTGGGGCCGGCCCGTGCATAGTAAAGCTATAGTAAAGCCATTAATGGCCCAGGGGACCGCCACCCTCCAGGGCCGGCTCCTTGTATCTCCCGAGGTGTCCACCCTCGGGAGATAGCTGTTTGCTTTTGCTTGGCAGAAGCTGTGAAAGCTCCCGCCAAGCGAGAGCAAATACTAACTCCACTAGCTTTCAGACTGCTCCCGCTTGCTGGGAGTGGAGTTTTCATCTGTTTCCTTGCCCGCTGTCAAGCGGGCAGGGAAACAGATGAAACGATTGCTTCTGCAGAAAAGGAGCTGCATTTCTAGTCTTCAGTGATGTTGTTTGAGATGTCATCAGTAATGTCATCAGTGAATTCACTGACCATGTCATGAGTGATGTAATATGTGAGGTCATAAGCAGTGCATTGCAGGGGTGTAAGTTATAGTTAGCTCAGGTAACTATAACTGCTGAATTTCAATGGTTTTGTACGAGTGAAATCTGAGCCTAACTATAACGTCCCTGTAACCTTTGGTTTTTTCAATATATATATAGGCTGGCAGAGCAAATTATATATATACAACTTACCTGCTGGGAGTGCGCGTGCTTTCTTTCCTTGGATACTGGGAAAACTCTGCTGTTGATATATACATGTGTGTATATATATATATATATATATATTTTTCACCAAAGGTCCCAGCGCTCGGGGGGCACTCAGCCAAAATTCTTCCATCCGGGACTTCACTGGCGACTCTCCGTCGTGTCCCTCATTTGCATGTTGCTGCCTGACGCGCTTCGATGCTTTGCAGCATCTTAATCATAGGCTTGGGTAAAACAGTTCCACAGAAAGGCTCTCTTTTATTTCTAATTCACTGTTCAGGTGTTACTGATTACCTTAAGTAGGTGTATGCTTAGTGCATCTTACTTCGTGCATTCTGGGAAAAGTAGTCCCTTTGAGAGCTCGACAATCTTCCCTTAGTGGGTATCTGTGGTAAATGTTAAAATTGACACCATATCTATTCCTTAGTAGGATTCAGGGCATTTAGAAGAGTCCTTTGAACTATGAATTTCGGCGCTGGATTGCCTCAGATCAGTTCCGTGGCGCAGCCTCTCCTTCACTATCGTCGAGATGGTGCACCTCCCCAGGACAAAGACTGCCCCCAATTCTATTTTTCACCAAAGGTCCCAGCGCTCGGGGGGCACTCAGCCAAAATTCTTCCATCCGGACTTCACTGGCGACTCTCCGTCGTGTCCCCTCATTTGCATGTTGCTGCCTGACGCGTTTCGATGCTTTGCAGCATCTTAATCATAGGCTTGGGTAAAACAGTTCCACAGAAAGGCTCTCTTTTTATTTCTAATTCACTGTTCAGGTGTTACTGATTACCTTAAGTAGGTGTATGCTTAGTGCATCTTACTTCGTGCATTCTGGGAAAAGTAGTCCCTTTGAGAGCTCGACAATCTTCCCTTAGTGGGTATCTGTGGTAAATGTTAAAATTGACACCATATCTATTCCTTAGTAGGATTCAGGGCATTTAGAAGAGTCCTTTGAACTATGAATTTCGGCGCTGCATTGCCTCAGATCAGTTCCGTGGGCGCAGCCTCTCCTTCACTATCGTCGAGATGGTGCACCTCCCCAGGACAAAGACTGCCCCCAATTCTATTTTTCACCAAAGGTCCCAGCGCTTCGGGGGGCACTCAGCCAAAATTCTTCCATCCGGACTTCACTGGCGACTCTCCGTCGTGTCCCTCATTTGCATGTTGCTGCCTGACGCGTTTCGATGCTTTGCAGCATCTTAATCATAGGCTTGGGCAAAACAGTTCCACAGAAAGGCTCTCTTTTATTTCTAATTCACTGTTCAGGTGTTACTGATTACCTTAAGTAGGTGTATGCTTAGTGCATCTTACTTCGTGCATTCTGGGAAAAGTAGTCCCTTTGAGAGCTCGACAATCTTCCCTTAGTGGGTATCTGTGGTAAATGTTAAAATTGACACCATATCTATTCCTTAGTAGGATTCAGGGCATTAGAAGAGTCCTTTGAACTATGAATTTCGGCGCTGCATTGCCTCAGATCAGTTCCGTGGCGCAGCCTCTCCTTCACTATCGTCGAGATGGTGCACCTCCCCAGGACAAAGACTGCCCCCAATTCTATTTTTCACCAAAGGTCCCAGCGCTTCGGGGGGCACTCAGCCAAAATTCTTCCATCCGGACTTCACTGGCGACTCTCCGTCGTGTCCCTCAATTGCATGTTGCTGCCTGACGCGTTTCGATGCTTTGCAGCATCTTAATCATAGGCTTGGGCAAACAGTTCCACAGAAAGGCTCTCTTTTATTTCTAATTCACTGTTCAGGTGTTACTGATTACCTTAAGTAGGTGTATGCTTAGTGCATCTTACTTCGTGCATTCTGGGAAAAGTAGTCCCTTTGAGAGCTCGACAATCTTCCCTTAGTGGGTATCTGTGGTAATTGTTATTATTGACACCATCTCTATTCCTTAGTAGGATTCAGGGCATTTAGAAGAGTCCTTTAAGCTTTGAATTTAGGCGCTGCATTGCCTCCGACCAGTTCCGTGGCGCAGCCTCTCATTCACTGTCATCGAGATGGTGCACCTCCCCAGGACAAAGACTGCCCCCGATTCTATTTTCCACCAAACGTCCCAGCGCTTCGGGGGGCACTCAGCCAAAATTCTTCCATCCGGACTTCACTGGCGACTCTCCGTCGTGTCCCTCAATTACATGTTGCTGCCTGACGCGTTTCGATGCTTTGCAGCATCTTAATCATAGGCTTGGGCAAACAATTCCACAGAAAGGCTCTCTTTTTATTTCAATTCACTGTTCAGGTGTTACTGATTACCTTAAGTAGGTGTATGCTTAGTGCATCTTACTTCGTGCATTCTGGGAAAAGTAGTCCCTTTGAGAGCTCGACAATCTTCCCTTAGTGGGTATCTGTGGTAATTGTTATTATTGACACCATCTCTATTCCTTAGTAGGATTCAGGGCATTCGAAGAGTCCTTTAAGCTTTGAATTTAGGCGCTGCATTGCCTCCGACCAGTTCCGTGGCGCAGCCTCTCATTCACTGTCATCGAGATGGTGCACCTCCCCAGGACAAAGACTGCCCCCGATTCTATTTTCCACCAAACGTCCCAGCGCTTCGGGGGGCACTCAGCCAAAATTCTTCCATCCGGACTTCACTGGCGACTCTCCGTCGTGTCCCTCAATTACATGTTGCTGCCTGACGCGTTTCGATGCTTTGCAGCATCTTAATCATAGGCTTGGGCAAACAATTCCACAGAAAGGCTCTCTTTTATTTCAATTCACTGTTCAGGTGTTACTGATTACCTTAAGTAGGTGTATGCTTAGTGCATCTTACTTCGTGCATTCTGGGAAAAGTAGTCCCTTTGAGAGCTCGACAATCTTCCCTTAGTGGGTATCTGTGGTAATTGTTATTATTGACACCATCTCTATTCCTTAGTAGGATTCAGGGCATTCGAAGAGTCCTTTAAGCTTTGAATTTAGGCGCTGCATTGCCTCCGACCAGTTCCGTGGCGCAGCCTCTCATTCACTGTCATCGAGATGGTGCACCTCCCCAGGACAAAGACTGCCCCCGATTCTATTTTCCACCAAACGTCCCAGCGCTTCGGGGGGCACTCAGCCAAAATTCTTCCATCCGGACTTCACTGGCGACTCTCCGTCGTGTCCCTCAATTACATGTTGCTGCCTGACGCGTTTCGATGCTTTGCAGCATCTTAATCATAGGCTTGGGCAAACAATTCCACAGAAAGGCTCTCTTTTATTTCAATTCACTGTTCAGGTGTTACTGATTACCTTAAGTAGGTGTATGCTTAGTGCATCTTACTTCGTGCATTCTGGGAAAAGTAGTCCCTTTGAGAGCTCGACAATCTTCCCTTAGTGGGTATCTGTGGTAATTGTTATTATTGACACCATCTCTATTCCTTAGTAGGATTCAGGGCATTCGAAGAGTCCTTTAAGCTTTGAATTTAGGCGCTGCATTGCCTCCGACCAGTTCCGTGGCGCAGCCTCTCATTCACTGTCATCGAGATGGTGCACCTCCCCAGGACAAAGACTGCCCCCGATTCTATTTTCCACCAAACGTCCCAGCGCTTCGGGGGGCACTCAGCCAAAATTCTTCCATCCGGACTTCACTGGCGACTCTCCGTCGTGTCCCTCAATTACATGTTGCTGCCTGACGCGTTTCGATGCTTTGCAGCATCTTAATCATAGGCTTGGGCAAACAATTCCACAGAAAGGCTCTCTTTTATTTCAATTCACTGTTCAGGTGTTACTGATTACCTTAAGTAGGTGTATGCTTAGTGCATCTTACTTCGTGCATTCTGGGAAAAGTAGTCCCTTTGAGAGCTCGACAATCTTCCCTTAGTGGGTATCTGTGGTAATTGTTATTATTGACACCATCTCTATTCCTTAGTAGGATTCAGGGCATTCGAAGAGTCCTTTAAGCTTTGAATTTAGGCGCTGCATTGCCTCCGACCAGTTCCGTGGCGCAGCCTCTCATTCACTGTCATCGAGATGGTGCACCTCCCCAGGACAAAGACTGCCCCCGATTCTATTTTCCACCAAACGTCCCAGCGCTTCGGAGGGCACTCAGCCAAAATTCTTCCATCCGGACTTCACTGGCGACTCTCCGTCGTGTCCCTCAATTACATGTTGCTGCCTGACGCGTTTCGATGCTTTGCAGCATCTTAATCATAGGCTTGGGCAAACAATTCCACAGAAAGGCTCTCTTTTATTTCAATTCACTGTTCAGGTGTTACTGATTACCTTAAGTAGGTGTATGCTTAGTGCATCTTACTTCGTGCATTCTGGGAAAAGTAGTCCCTTTGAGAGCTCGACAATCTTCCCTTAGTGGGTATCTGTGGTAATTGTTATTATTGACACCATCTCTATTCCTTAGTAGGATTCAGGGCATTCGAAGAGTCCTTTAAGCTTTGAATTTAGGCGCTGCATTGCCTCCGACCAGTTCCGTGGCGCAGCCTCTCATTCACTGTCATCGAGATGGTGCACCTCCCCAGGACAAAGACTGCCCCCGATTCTATTTTCCACCAAACGTCCCAGCGCTTCGGGGGCACTCAGCCAAAATTCTTCCATCCGGACTTCACTGGCGACTCTCCGTCGTGTCCCTCAATTACATGTTGCTGCCTGACGCGTTTCGATGCTTTGCAGCATCTTAATCATAGGCTTGGGCAAACAATTCCACAGAAAGGCTCTCTTTTATTTCAATTCACTGTTCAGGTGTTACTGATTACCTTAAGTAGGTGTATGCTTAGTGCATCTTACTTCGTGCATTCTGGGAAAAGTAGTCCCTTTGAGAGCTCGACAATCTTCCCTTAGTGGGTATCTGTGGTAATTGTTATTATTGACACCATCTCTATTCCTTAGTAGGATTCAGGGCATTCGAAGAGTCCTTTAAGCTTTGAATTTAGGCGCTGCATTGCCTCCGACCAGTTCCGTGGCGCAGCCTCTCATTCACTGTCATCGAGATGGTGCACCTCCCCAGGACAAAGACTGCCCCGATTCTATTTTCCACCAAACGTCCCAGCGCTTCGGGGGGCACTCAGCCAAAATTCTTCCATCCGGACTTCACTGGCGACTCTCCGTCGTGTCCCTCAATTACATGTTGCTGCCTGACGCGTTTCGATGCTTTGCAGCATCTTAATCATAGGCTTGGGCAAACAATTCCACAGAAAGGCTCTCTTTTATTTCAATTCACTGTTCAGGTGTTACTGATTACCTTAAGTAGGTGTATGCTTAGTGCATCTTACTTCGTGCATTCTGGGAAAAGTAGTCCCTTTGAGAGCTCGACAATCTTCCCTTAGTGGGTATCTGTGGTAATTGTTATTATTGACACCATCTCTATTCCTTAGTAGGATTCAGGGCATTCGAAGAGTCCTTTAAGCTTTGAATTTAGGCGCTGCATTGCCTCCGACCAGTTCCGTGGCGCAGCCTCTCATTCACTGTCATCGAGATGGTGCACCTCCCCAGGACAAAGACTGCCCCCGATTCTATTTTCCACCAAACGTCCCAGCGCTTCGGGGGGCACTCAGCCAAAATTCTTCCATCCGGACTTCACTGGCGACTCTCCGTCGTGTCCCTCAATTACATGTTGCTGCCTGACGCGTTTCGATGCTTTGCAGCATCTTAATCATAGGCTTGGGCAAACAATTCCACAGAAAGGCTCTCTTTTATTTCAATTCACTGTTCAGGTGTTACTGATTACCTTAAGTAGGTGTATGCTTAGTGCATCTTACTTCGTGCATTCTGGGAAAAGTAGTCCCTTTGAGAGCTCGACAATCTTCCCTTAGTGGGTATCTGTGGTAATTGTTATTATTGACACCATCTCTATTCCTTAGTAGGATTCAGGGCATTCGAAGAGTCCTTTAAGCTTTGAATTTAGGCGCTGCATTGCCTCCGACCAGTTCCGTGGCGCAGCCTCTCATTCACTGTCATCGAGATGGTGCACCTCCCCAGGACAAAGACTGCCCCCGATTCTATTTTCCACCAAAGGTCCCAGCGCTTCGGGGGGCACTCAGCCAAAATTCTTCCATCCGGACTTCACTGGCGACTCTCCGTCGTGTCCCTCAATTACATGTTGCTGCCTGACGCGTCTCGATGCTTTGCAGCATCTTAATCATAGGCTTGGGTAAAACAGTTCCACAGAAAGGCTCTCTTTATTTCTAATTCACTGTTCAGGTGTTACTGATTACCTTAAGTAGGTGTATGCTTAGTGCATCTTACTGTGCATTCTGGGAAAAGTAGTCCCTTTGAGAGCTCGACAATCTTCCCTTAGTGGGTATCTGTGGTAAATGTTAATATTGACACCATATCTATTCCTTAGTAGGATTCAGGGCATTTAGAAGAGTCCTTGAGCTATGAATTTCGGCGCTGGATTGCCTCAGATCAGTTCCGTGGCGCAGCCTCCTTCACTATCGCCGAGATGGTGCACCTCCCCAGGACAAAGACTGCCCCGACTATTTTTCACCAAAGGTCCCAGCGCTCGGGGCACTCAGCCAAAATTCTCCATCCGGACTTCACTGGCGACTCGTCGTGTCCTCATTGCATGTTGCTGCCTGACGTTGCCGATGCTTTGCAGCATCTTAATCATAGGCTTGGGTAAACAGTTCCACAGAAAGCTCTCTTTATTTCTAATTCACTGTTCAGGTGTTACTGATTACCTTAAGTAGGTGTATGCTTAGTGCATCTTACTTCGTGCATTCTGGGAAAAGTAGTCCCTTGAGAGCTCGACAATCTTCCCTTAGTGGGTATCTGTGGTAAATGTTATTATTGACACCATCTCTATTCCTTAGTAGGATTCAGGGCATTTAGAAGAGTCCTTTGAACATGAATTCGGCGCTGCATTGCCTCAGATCAGTTCCGTGGCGCAGCCTCTCTCACTATCGTCGAGATGGTGCACCTCCCCAGGACAAAGACTGCCCCAGTCTATTCTTCACCAAAGGTCCCAGCGCTCGAGGGCACTCAGCCAAAATTCCCATCCGGGATTTCACTGGCAACTCTCCGTCGTGTCCCTCATTTGCATGTTGCTGCCTGACGCGTTCGATGCTTTGCAGCATCTTAATCATAGGCTTGGGTAAACAGTTCCACAGAAAGGCTCTCTTTTATTTCTAATTCACTGTTCAGGTGTTACTGATTACCTTAAGTAGGTGTATGCTTAGTGCATCTTACTGTGCATTCTGGGAAAAGTAGTCCCTTTGAGAGCTCGACAATCTTCCCTTAGTGGGTATCTGTGGTAAATGTTAAAATTGACACCAAAGAGAGCCTTTCTGTGGAACTGTTTTACCCAAGCCTATGATTAAGATGCTGCAAAGCATCGAAACGCGTCAGGCAGCAACATGTAATTGAGGGACACGACGGAGAGTCGCCAGTGAAGTCCGGATGGAAGAATTTTGGCTGAGTGCCCCCCGAAGCGCTGGGACGTTTGGTGGAAAATAGAATCGGGGGCAGTCTTTGTCCTGGGGAGGTGCACCATCTCGATGACAGTGAATGAGAGGCTGCGCCACGGAACTGGTCGGAGGCAATGCAGCGCCTAAATTCAAAGCTTAAAGGACTCTTCGAATGCCCTGAATCCTACTAAGGAATAGAGATGGTGTCAATAATAACAATTACCACAGATACCCACTAAGGGAAGATTGTCGAGCTCTCAAAGGGACTACTTTTCCCAGAATGCACGAAGTAAGATGCACTAAGCATACACCTACTTAAGGTAATCAGTAACACCTGAACAGTGAATTGAAATAAAAGAGAGCCTTTCTGTGGAATTGTTTGCCCAAGCCTATGATTAAGATGCTGCAAAGCATCGAAACGCGTCAGGCAGCAACATGTAATTGAGGGACACGACGGAGAGTCGCCAGTGAAGTCCGGATGGAAGAATTTTGGCTGAGTGCCCCCCCGAAGCGCTGGGACGTTTGGTGGAAAATAGAATCGGGGGCAGTCTTTGTCCTGGGGAG
This sequence comes from Calotriton arnoldi, assembly GCA_963921515.1. Taxonomy (NCBI): domain Eukaryota; kingdom Metazoa; phylum Chordata; class Amphibia; order Caudata; family Salamandridae; genus Calotriton; species Calotriton arnoldi. Next base: position 268,285 of record CAWUFW010014797.1, read on the forward strand.
GTGCACCATCTCGATGACAGTGAATGAGAGGCTGCGCCACGGAACTGGTCGGAGGCAATGCAGCGCCTAAATTCAAAGCTTAAAGGACTCTTCGAATGCCCTGAATCCTACTAAGGAATAGAGATGGTGTCAATAATAACAATTACCACAGATACCCACTAAGGGAAGATTGTCGAGCTCTCAAAGGGACTACTTTTCCCAGAATGCACGAAGTAAGATGCACTAAGCATACACCTACTTAAGGTAATCAGTAACACCTGAACAGTGAATTGAAATAAAAGAGAGCCTTTCTGTGGAATTGTTTGCCCAAGCCTATGATTAAGATGCTGCAAAGCATCGAAACGCGTCAGGCAGCAACATGTAATTGAGGGACACGACGGAGAGTCGCCAGTGAAGTCCGGATGGAAGAATTTTGGCTGAGTGCCCCCCGAAGCGCTGGGACGTTTGGTGGAAAATAGAATCGGGGGCAGTCTTTGTCCTGGGGAGGTGCACCATCTCGATGACAGTGAATGAGAGGCTGCGCCACGGAACTGGTCGGAGGCAATGCAGCGCCTAAATTCAAAGCTTAAAGGACTCTTCGAATGCCCTGAATCCTACTAAGGAATAGAGATGGTGTCAATAATAACAATTACCACAGATACCCACTAAGGGAAGATTGTCGAGCTCTCAAAGGGACTACTTTTCCCAGAATGCACGAAGTAAGATGCACTAAGCATACACCTACTTAAGGTAATCAGTAACACCTGAACAGTGAATTGAAATAAAAGAGAGCCTTTCTGTGGAATTGTTTGCCCAAGCCTATGATTAAGATGCTGCAAAGCATCGAAACGCGTCAGGCAGCAACATGTAATTGAGGGACACGACGGAGAGTCGCCAGTGAAGTCCGGATGGAAGAATTTTGGCTGAGTGCCCCCTGAAGCGCTGGGACGTTTGGTGGAAAATAGAATCGGGGGCAGTCTTTGTCCTGGGGAGGTGCACCATCTCGATGACAGTGAATGAGAGGCTGCGCCACGGAACTGGTCGGAGGCAATGCAGCGCCTAAATTCAAAGCTTAAAGGACTCTTCGAATGCCCTGAATCCTACTAAGGAATAGAGATGGTGTCAATAATAACAATTACCACAGATACCCACTAAGGGAAGATTGTCGAGCTCTCAAAGGGACTACTTTTCCCAGAATGCACGAAGTAAGATGCACTAAGCATACACCTACTTAAGGTAATCAGTAACACCTGAACAGTGAATTGAAATAAAAGAGAGCCTTTCTGTGGAATTGTTTGCCCAAGCCTATGATTAAGATGCTGCAAAGCATCGAAACGCGTCAGGCAGCAACATGTAATTGAGGGACACGACGGAGAGTCGCCAGTGAAGTCCGGATGGAAGAATTTTGGCTGAGTGCCCCCCGAAGCGCTGGGACGTTTGGTGGAAAATAGAATCGGGGGCAGTCTTTGTCCTGGGGAGGTGCACCATCTCGATGACAGTGAATGAGAGGCTGCGCCACGGAACTGGTCGGAGGCAATGCAGCGCCTAAATTCAAAGCTTAAAGGACTCTTCGAATGCCCTGAATCCTACTAAGGAATAGAGATGGTGTCAATAATAACAATTACCACAGATACCCACTAAGGGAAGATTGTCGAGCTCTCAAAGGGACTACTTTTCCCAGAATGCACGAAGTAAGATGCACTAAGCATACACCTACTTAAGGTAATCAGTAACACCTGAACAGTGAATTGAAATAAAAGAGAGCCTTTCTGTGGAATTGTTTGCCCAAGCCTATGATTAAGATGCTGCAAAGCATCGAAACGCGTCAGGCAGCAACATGTAATTGAGGGACACGACGGAGAGTCGCCAGTGAAGTCCGGATGGAAGAATTTTGGCTGAGTGCCCCCCCAAAGCGCTGGGACGTTTGGTGGAAAATAGAATCGGGGGCAGTCTTTGTCCTGGGGAGGTGCACCATCTCGATGACAGTGAATGAGAGGCTGCGCCACGGAACTGGTCGGAGGCAATGCAGCGCCTAAATTCAAAGCTTAAAGGACTCTTCGAATGCCCTGAATCCTACTAAGGAATAGAGATGGTGTCAATAATAACAATTACCACAGATACCCACTAAGGGAAGATTGTCGAGCTCTCAAAGGGACTACTTTTCCCAGAATGCACGAAGTAAGATGCACTAAGCATACACCTACTTAAGGTAATCAGTAACACCTGAACAGTGAATTGAAATAAAAGAGAGCCTTTCTGTGGAATTGTTTGCCCAAGCCTATGATTAAGATGCTGCAAAGCATCGAAACGCGTCAGGCAGCAACATGCAATTGAGGGACACGACGGAGAGTCGCCAGTGAAGTCCGGATGGAAGAATTTTGGCTGAGTGCTCCCCCGAAGCGCTTGGGACCTTTGGTAGTAAAATATATATATATATATATATATATTCACCCATTCCGCTCACAAATTCCTTTACCAGGAAAAACGGACACGGACCCAAGGTTCAGTGCTGTGCTGTTTGTCGTTTATTCACTCGAGCAATCCGCCATTACGCGTTTCGGCCTCATCGGCCTTGATCACATGACAAGCTGCCTTAGCAAATCGGTGATTTTTAAAGTGGCATGTGCATTCTAAACCTGGACTAACATAGAAAACAGACTACATGGATTCAGTTTGTTGCACGTATTCCGGAAAATATATCCGGCCATATTTGGCAGAATAATCTATCACTGCCTGTTATCTGTAATTACATCATATTTTTGATTTAGGTGGTTGCTTAAATGCTTTCTTTATGAAAACAGATAAGTAGATGAATTTAATACATACATAAATGTATCTTGTTGTTCATGTATATTATCAAACTGTGCAAATGTAATATATATTACCAATAAATTTGTAATACAGTTGTGTTACTATGCAGATAATATAAGACCTTCTAAAAAATCCACATAATTCAATAAAAGAACCATAAGTTTGTGTCACCGCCCTTATTGTAAAACCAACAATAAAGTGCATAGTGCAAAACCTGAGGTGTGATATTGTATTAAAAACAGTTGTTTTTGTTACGGTTGCAGCAGAAAAATTGGCTTGTGCAAATATGTCTATCCCACAATTGTCTTCTCATTTAGTTGATTAGGGAATATTGAATTTCATACATTTACATGATTTATACTGTGCAAAAAAAGCAAGATTTACATTATCTAGCCAGGCGCAGACAGGAGGGAAATATATCATTATGGAGAACACAATAGAAGTTCATTAAAACAATGTGTATAGATATATATATGTGTATATATGTAAATGAGTCAATTTCTTTGGCTGTAACATGTGACTGTTGGTCTTAGCTCATCCTTAAAAATTAACTTTTTGATCCTATATGATAATGTTTACATAAAGGAATTAATAAACATAAAAATATAAATATTGATATTTCTAAGAGCATAAGATTTCTATGGAATATATTTCTATAGGAGAGCAAGATACCTAAATAGGGCATAGTGTATCTAGTCACATGATTAGGATTTCATATATATATTAATATTTCTAATATTTTACAAACAGGTATACAAGTCTTCAGTGGGATTCAGACCTCCTGGGCATTTGGTGTTGAGGTCCAGAATGTACCTGGTTTCTAATCTTCTAAGTTGTAGTTCTCTGTTGCCTCCTCTTCTAAGCTCGGAACTGAATCTATCAGAAAATACTGCAAATCTTTAACGTTGTTTTTGTGCATTTCATTGAAGTGCCTTGCTACAGGGTATGTGGGATCTGCATTTTTAATAGCTCTAATGTGTTGCAGTATACGCTTGTGGGCTTGTAATTTTGTGCAGCCCACATACTGCAAACCGCATGTACATTGTAGTATGTATATGACATACTCTGTTTTGCAAGTGAGATGTTTATTTATTCTCTTAGTTTCACCGCCAAATGCGGTAGTATATGTGGTTCTGCTCGCCCCATGTTTACATGCCTTGCAGCTTGAGCATTTAAAAAAGCCCCTCTGGCATTTAACCATGTCGCCCCTTCTTCCACCTATGGGCTACACTTGACTAAAGCGTATCCTATAGATTTAGTTTTTCTAAAAGAAATCGATGGATTCTTGGTAATAGATGTCCTATCACAGGATCATCTAGTATAAGGGGCCAGTTACGTTTAATAATGCTTCTTAGCTGTTTTGGTTGTTTGCAATAGGTTAAGGTAATTCTGATAGATTCAGCATTTTGATCAACCTCTACATTTTTATGCTCCTCTGATATAGTGGTTTTACCAAATAAGAGTTCAGTTCTACTCAATTGGTTAGATTTGCTAATGGCTATATCTATTATGTCGGGAGAATAGCCTCTTTGTAAGAATCCAATTTTACTAGCTCATGCGTTTCAGTTCTTGTTCATCACTACATATTCTTTTAAGTCTCAACATCTCACCTTAACCCCTTCGATGCTCATGACGAGCTCAGCTCGTCATGCTGCGCGGACGCGCTGTGCGCATGACGAGCTGAGTTCGTCACAATCCCACCCGCGATCGCAATCTCCAGCACACGAGCGGAATTCCGATCGCGGTCAAGGGGTTAAGGTATACTGTTGATTAAGTGCGTTGTGTGAGAGCTGGTGGCATGTAGGACTGTATTTCCTGCTGTTGGTTTGCGGTGTAGTGATGTGACTAGTTTGTTTTCTATGATACTGACTTCTTGCATCTAAGAAATCTACTGAATTGCTGCTGACTGTTGCCGTGAGTTTCAGATTGATTTCATTTTCATTCAGTGAGGACACAAATTGTGAGGCACTATCTTCCGTCCCTCTCCACACTACAAAGAGATCATCTATATATCTTAGCCAGACTATGATATGATCTGTCATGACTTGATGGTAATCACCCTTGAGGACCAGCTCCTCCCACCAGCCCATGTGTAAACATGCATAGCTTGGGGAGAAGCTGGCCCCCAACGCGACACCACGCATTTGCTGATATATCTGATTTTGAAATGAAAATAAATTATTTTCTAGACAGAATAGAGTCATGTTTAAGAGCATTTTGGTGTGTTGTGTCATGTATATCGGCCTGTTGTTAAGATAATATTCTAGTGCCCTGATGCCATCTTTGTGTTTTATACTTGTATATAAGGACAAAACGTCCAGTGACATCAGAATGTACTCCTCTTGCCATTTCAAGTTATTGATTTTACGAGAAAGTCACTGGTATCTTTTATATAGGACGGAAGACCTTGTACATGTTCCTGCAGGAAGTAGTCGATGTATTTTGACGTATTCTCTAGCAAACCATCGCATGCTGCTATTATTGGCCTCCTGGTGGCTGACTTTCTTTGTGGTCTTTTGGCATAAAATAAATCACTGGCATGACAGGATGCTCTTTTTCAGGAACTTATATTCATCCATATTAAGTAATCCCGCACTTTTCCATGCCAATAATTTTGTGTGGAATTCATTGTATGTGGTCTTAACTTTTAGTGGTGAGCTTCTTTTATAGCAAGCTGTATCATTTAATTGGGATAAAGCTTCCTCATGTAATCCTTCTTGGGCCACAGGACGATATTTCCTCTTTTGTCTGAATTTCTGATGGCGATTTCTTTGTTCTTTTGAAGTTTTGTCATCAGTTGGCTATGTCTCCATTCCATACTTGATTTTTTGTCTTTATATTTATATAGTTTGGAATTCAAATGCTTGATCTGTGCCACCACATGTTCATTAAAATGTCCAATGAATCCCTTTGGCATGATGGGATTAAAAGTTGATTTAAGTTTGAAGGGTGTATTGGGTCTGATGAACATAGTTTCATTTAGATTTACTTGGGAATCTTCTTCATGGTTGGACTCCTGAGTTATGCTTTCTTTGTGTAGATCCTGTAAGTCTCGTAACAGTGCCTGGTCACTAGCTGTAAGTTTCGTAGTGTTAGAAGGATGTTCTTTCTCCTGTTCATTGGTTGCTGTGTTTTGCAATTTTCGAAGCGGGTGGTATTTGCTGAGTTTTAATTTGCGTATGAATTTAAAAACATCAGTCCTCGTTTGTGCGTAATTTAGACTGCTTTCAGGGCAGTAGGATAGACCTAAAGACAGGAGTTGTTCTTCCGCTAATGTTAGATCTATTTTTGCGATGTTAATGATAGTTTTATTGTCTGATTTTACTTTCTCCTCCAGCGTACATTGTTTGTTTTCTTGTTTCTTGCGCCCCTTATGGGACTTTCGTCTTTCCCTTCTTCGTTTGTTGCGCTTTTGGCGTTTTTGGCGTTTTTGTTCCCTCTCGGGCGTAGGGTCTTATATATATATATATATACTTAGCTCTGCCAGCCTGCCAGGGCCTTCGGTTCTGCCAATTTTCCTCTGGCTTATTATGTCTTTACACCATAAGTACTTTATTTACCTTTCCATTAGTTGTTTTATAATGGGCTGCATCTAGCGTCCAGAGGCAATTGTGCATATTTCTATTTAAAATAAATGAAAATAAAAGGTAAAATGAAGGTGCTGGAAGTCCTCAAATTTATTTACACATTAATTTTTCAAGAGTGTCTGCTAGAAAAAATGATCTACATATTCAGTTGATCAAGTTGGTGCACGCTTCATGTAACGAGACTTAAAATGTAAGGCAACTGATTTACGGCCGGATTCACAAACTTATTTCACTTCTTTGTGCAAGAACCGATTCATTAACCGGATCTGCCAATAGGTGTGCGTTTTGAGAGCTTTTCTGTTTTTTACTATAAATACCCCCTGCACAAAAGGGCACTTCGGAGGAGGGCTAGTGATGGCAAGGTTCACAGATGCATATCTTACCACACCCATTAGTTACAACTAGGGGTGGGCGGAATTTGCGTAGTCGCGCTACACAAAGCTCTGCGAAATGGTAAAAAATCTCCGCGAGCACACAAAAGTTCCGCGAACACGCGGAATTGCTTGTTCCGCCCGTTCGCGATGCTTTTTTCCTGTTCGTGAACACTGTTTGCGTGCTCGGGGAGAAATATCTCGCGAACACGCATTTTGAAAGCGCGAAGAAGCAAAAAATTCCGCGAAGCCGCGGATTGCGGAATTTTTGGCAATTTTGCGTTCTCCGCGGAACGCGAAATTACCCAAATTCCGTGAGCGGAACGGAATTTACCGCCCAGGCCTAGTTACAACCGAATGAATTGCGATGTGAGCTTGGCACTCCGGCCGGCACAGGTAAGCGTGGTAGGGCGGGGCAGAGCGCCCCGGGAGGGGAATGGACAGACGACGGGATAGGTATTATTTATTTATTTAATTATACTCTATTCTGTCGTCTGTCGCACTTACCCCCACCCCGCTCCCGCCCCACTCCACCGTGTTTACCTGTGCCAGCCGCCTGTCCCTGCCCATTCCCTTCCTAGAGAAGGTACTGGCGGTGATCTGAAATATCCATTTGGCAGCTGAACTTCATTGGTCATGCCTCTCATTGGTGGTGCAGTGAGAATTTTTTTCTATGCATTCCATATGTGCCACGAGTAGTCTGGATAACTGTGACTCAGTAGATCTATTCATCTATTCTAGAAATCAATGTTTGACATCATGGCCACAGGTTTTTTTCTGACAGGTCCGCTCACTGTTTTAACCTTCTGAGGTCATTAAAATACGTGCCACTGAGTTGCGCAACAGCATGTGGTATTCAATGTCATGGTGCCCCAAGGGGTGAATGTGCGATTAATAAAAACATGTGATGTGTTAAGTAATAATGTGGCTCATGGGAACCATTCAAATAGAAGTATGGGCGTGTTCATTTGCAAGATTAATTTTGGCTGGTGCAAACGTGCAGACTTTTGTTTGTTAATCCATTCTATTTCATGGAATCTTCAGAACTGTACATTTAATAGCTTGTCTTGACTGGTACCACAATATCCCAGGCTGTGGAGTGTACTTTAAATGTGTTCTAAGTCTTCATTTTTGCACAGCAAACATGTCTAATTTTGAAGCTCTGTGTATATCGGGTCTGAATCAACAGTAGGTCCTTCCTGATTTACAGTAAACACATCGACAGCAGGACATCTGTTTTCTTGTTCCTTTTACAATGGGATCAGACTAAGGCACCTGCCTTTCATGTCAATTTAAGCTTTGCATCGGCTCCAGATTGAGTTTACTGTAAACACATCTCAAAGTCATTAAAGTGATGTAACCCAAAGTCACCTCTACAATATTTGATCAAGGTGTCAGGACTCTGGGTATAAAATATTCTAATTTTAACAGGACCACTCAAGAACCGTTGTATCTATTTTCATTGAAAATACGTGTGTGGGTTCTGTGGTCTGTTAACAAGAAACGGAAGCACCTGTGTTGCTTGATTTACACCTGTCGTGCCATTCTTTACGTTTTAAAGTCTCTCACTGCCATTGGTAGCCTGGTCTTTTGTGCATTCCTTAATTTCTGCTTGGTGTAAGAAAGTGTAGTATTATGGGGTGATGATGGTTAAGTTCACTATGTCATACTCTCACAATGCCCCAAAATGTGTCCTTTGGATTCACATATTGCATTAATATAGCGCCTACTACCCCTGACGAGGCGTTGAAGCGCTTTTTTGGTGAGTAGTACGCTACTCCGGAACCCATAAAGGATTAGTGGTGAATTAGTATAGTGTAATAGGAAAGTAATTTGAGTGGTTGGATATGTTAGTCAGTTATTTAGATTGAGAAGGCTAGTGGAGGGATAGAAGAGGTAAAAAGGTTTGCATTTATATAGCGCTTGCTACCCCTGATGAGTAGTTGAAGCTCTTTTTCAGTGAGTAGCATGCTACTCCGGAACCCATAAAGGATTAGTGGTAAATTAGTATGGTGAAATTTGAAAATAATTTGAGTGGTGGATATGTTAGTCAGTTATTTGGATTGAGAAGGATAGTGGAGGGATAGAAGAGAGAAAAAGGTTTGCATTTATATAGCGCTTGCTACCCCTGATGAGGTGTTAAAGCGCTTTTTTGGCGAGTAGCACGCTACTCTGGAACCCATAAAGGATTAGTGGTGAATTAGTATAGTGAAATATGCAAAGTAATTTGAGTGGTGGATATGTTAGTCGGTTATTTGGACTGAGAAGGATAGTGGAGGGATAAAAGAGGGAAAAAGGTTTGCATTTATATAGTGCTTGCTACACCTGATGAGGTGTTGAAGGGATTTTTCAGTGAGTAGCACGCTACTCTGGAACCCATAAAGGATTAGTGGTGAATTAGTATAGTGAAATATGAAAGTAATTTGAGTGGTGGATATGTTAGTCAGTTATTTGGATTGAGAAGGAAGCGGGAAGGGTCAAGAATATTTTGTTTGTTTTTAGTTTATAGCTGTAGTAGGGCGTTTGGGGTGTGTAAAGGGGAGGTGGAGGGGAGTTAGTATTTGGAAATATGAAATTAATTTGAGTGGTGGACATGTTATTCTGTTTTTGGATTGAAAAGGAATAGTAGAGGGATGGATGGAAGAAGACAGAAGAGGGAAAAAGGGATAGAAGAGGGAAGGGTCAAGAATCTTTTTTGTTTTTTGAGTTCATAGCAGTAGGATGGGGGTTTGGGATGAGTAAAAGGGATGTGGGGAGGAAAGAGTCAGAGGTAAGGGTTTAGAAAGGCTTGTTTGGGTGATCTGAATAGTAAAAGAGCTATGAGATGATGCAAGGAGGAGTAGAGGAGGGAAGAAAGGGTTATCTTGCGGATCATAGTAGTGGTATGGGGTTTGGGATGAATGAGAGAGCAGAGGTAGAGGATATATTGATAGAGGTATGGGTGAGAAATAGGGTAGTGCATTTGGAAAGATAAGTAGAATGAGGTTTGAGATGAGTCAGAGAGTTGAGGTAGAGGATATATTAAGAGCGGTATAGGGTGACAAATAGGGTAGTGCATTGGATATGCTGAATTAGAAGAAAAGTAATAAATATATAGATACATAAGTACATGGAAGGTAAATATATATATATATATATATATATATATATATATATATAAGGAAGGTAGTATTTGTAGGTTAAAGATGCATTTAATAAACTCCAGCTTTCAAATGTTGTTGTACTTTATAAAAAATTAAATGTTGTTATTCAATAGTGAAGCAATTGTAGATAAATAGTTATGATGAAAGATTTACTTATTTATGCAGTCACATATACATATGGGCGTCCACAGAAATTTTTTCAGGGCGGGGGGGGATAATTAAAAAAATTACACGATCGTGCTGCCGGTATTATACTGGTAGTGCGATACCGGCAGCGCGATCTTGAATTTTTTTAAAAGAAGTGTGAAAAACCCGGGTGGGGTAAGCATGGTGCAGGTCCCAGGACCAGGCTCAGACAGTCAGTTGAATTTTACCTGGCTTGTAGGGCCCAGGTGCAGAGTTGCTCTGGATGTCCTTGGTGCTGAAGCGGGAGCCGCAGGGGAGCTGCTTTTACAGCTTAGACGATGAGCCACTGAGATGGTTGGTTGAAGGTGCTGCAGAGTTCACTCGGGTTGCAGCGTCGAGTGAAGGGAGTGGTAGTTGGACTGGCCACCAACAAGCCCTGGCAGAGGTAAGGTCAGCATGGAGCAATTTCAACTTTACAGGTCCAGGGGGAAATGGTAGCCACGTGAAATTTGGTGGAGGTCAGGACTACATTTCCCATAATGCACTTGGCCATCAGCTTTTGGCCAATCCCTTGGAGGGCCCGATGGTCAGCAATTCTTTGGTTCCGGGAGCATGCTTTTATCTGCGGGCCGCAAGGGACTAGTGCCATTAGTCTAAGGGTGTCTGGAGTTGCCTTTGACTCTCAAATGGGTCCCTCTGTCTGGGGCAGCCAGTCTTTGGTCCAGGACAAGTCACAGTTGTGCAGTTACAGGGTGGTTGCCACAGGTGCAGAGTATCACACCTTTGTTATGTGCAGGTCCTTAGGTTGCAGACTCAGGTCTCTTCTTTGTCCTTTGTTGCAAGCCGAATCAGACCTGAGGTTCTGGTGCCAGGGGTGCCCCTTAAATCCTAGAGTTAGGGGTGTGGGTTCTAGTAGCCATTGTACTACTAGCCCCAGCGGCTAATACGCCCCTGAGGTGACCACATCCTGGGGAGTTTGCCACCTTTGCTACTCAGAACCCTCTATTCTGCCACTTTTAAAAATGGCAGAGACCTTCCTTAGCTGTACAGACCAGGCAGCACATGCTAGTGGTGTGGCTAGCCTTCTGGGGATATACACCTCCCGACTACATAATTTTCCCACCTGCCTGAGTGAAAATGTGCTTGAGGACAAGGGGATGGCTGCTTCCTCCTTTGGGAGGCAGCCTGGATGCACATCAGAGGTGGTGTAAGCTTTGAAGCTCTCTGCCTTGATGTGCCTCTTCACTTGCCATCTTGTCAGGGAGGGAAGTGTCACCTCATTCCTTTGTTTCTGACTCCTGCGAGTGGTCACACCTCCTGGCAGGGGGCCAGATTCCTGTCTTGGTGGCAGCAGCTGCAGGCTTTCAGCCAGGGCACAGGAAAGGCTGGGGCAACCAGGTGGGCAACCTCTAAGATATCCACCTGGGTGCATGTCACATCAAACCCTACATGGGAATCATGTCAGGGGTGATGAGACAAGTTGTTTGATACCAAACATGACATATTTCAGTGGGACTGTAATGGAGCTGGCAACCTTGGGGGTGCCTGGGTGCCATCCCATGTTATCCTATGGCCCCATATCACTTATAGTAGCCTTTAATGCAAAGAGGCTACTATAGGGTATATAAGCTTGCACTTATATGTCTACATCTTTGATATAATGCACCCTGCCTCCTGGGCTCAAGAGGCCTACCTTAGGGGCTATTGGAAAATATTAAAAATAGTGCTTTGACCTTGCCACACATCCTGAGGGCATAGTTGAGTTTCAGCAGTTTGCACTGCTCATGCAGTCAGTCAATGGCAGGACTGCTGACATCTGTTTACCTGGATCATTCAGAGTGGCACAAACAGTGCTTCAGGCCCTGGTGACCCTTTTAACTCCCTTGCCCTGGGAACCACTGGAGTCCTGGTTAGCAGACTCTAGTACACTTTCAGAGTCATAACCATCATCATTGGGGCAGAAAGCTGTGGGGGCGACCATACAAAAAGGGCAATTTCCTACACTTGGCATTGTTTAAAAGTATTTGCTTAAATATCACATAATTAGTTGAATTTAGAATATATTCTGAATTTGCACTCTGCCAAATGAACTCTGTGATGAAGAATAGGGTGTTAATAAACTAAGTAAAGTTTCATAGGCCATTCGTTTGAACTAATGGCCACAATACCATGCTGCTGTGTAAGTATACAACTCGTTAGATAAATCATGTATGGCACACATAAGGGTGGCTGAATCTGACCCACATAAGTTGAATGGCTAAGAAAGAGGGAAACCTTTGAAGCACCCACACTGGATTTAGTCATGCAGGTACTCCGAGTGAAAGACTTTGGTTAAGGTCAGGATTCTATCAACAAGGACTGTAGGGTTATTAAAACCAGTTCTTCTAAATTTCCAGAACATTACCCATTCACTGCAAGCATGCTAAGTTCTTCCTTTGCTGCCAGTAGTAGTCCTCTATAGGATGCAGACATCAGCATTTCTTGTACTTTTAAAGGATGGCTACAAGGACGGCTTTGAATCCCTTGAACTCAAGTTGAATAGGAAGCCTTTTATGAGATTATGAGTACGAAGAAAGTGCATCTGCCACATGATTTATCACCCATCTTGCCAGACACTAATCATATTTGCAACGCAGAAGGAAGGACTTGTTCTGGGGCACACCCAGTGAATCTTTTGAAATTAGGGCAACAGGGGAGTTAAACAAAGGTAATACTATGACTCGCAAATTTAAAACACAGATTAAGACAACTGGGTTGTCCGTGGCTATGGCCTGCAAGCTTACTATTGTAAAGCATTATACTGAAAAGGCGCTCCATTGCCTGTTGGCTCGATTTGTGCTATATAAATGCCACACACACACACAAATACACACAAAGCATCACCTGATGGAACACAGTGGGAATACTAGTACTACCGTTATCCTTCTTCTAATCTGAAAAAGTGCCTGCAAACAGCTGAAGGGTGATTGAGGAAGGGAAGATGGAAAATTGCACTAGAGCATCTTTATAATGTCAAGAAAATAACACAGTTTATAATAATGTGCAGAATTAACGTGTGGGCATTGATGAAATATAAAAATGTGTTTAAAAGGCAAAAATTGTAGTAGGCACTATATTTACTTGTACTAGGCCGGAATAGCTGAAGCAACAGGTCTTGACAAGTTGAAATGACTAACGAATGCTTAAAAACATATAAAATATTTATTTTCTGACCTTTCGATGGACATGTTTTTCATAATGAATAATAGTTGCAAAAATGTTTTCACCTAATACTGCAAATGTTTCTACTTACACAATGCTTGCTGCTAATAAATTAATAAGTCTGTTGTCTAGAAAATAGATATAAAAATTCCATCATGGGATAGTAGTTTTGAACAAGAAAATGAATCACAGGTAGACCAGATGAAACCACAAAATGATAAGAAATATTATGACATTGAAAGCTGCTATGTAGAGTCATTGTATTCCTGTGAGAAGATGAGGAGCATGGAAACTGATTGGCTGGCTGAAGAAAGAAGAAACCACAAACTGCAACTTTGATAAAATGTGTTGTCTATTATAGTGCTTGTTCCTAGAGCAGGGTAACACAGACCCTTATGCCATTTTCCCTTTACTTGTTCCACGCTACTCTGACACTCTCCAGTCTTTCTCCTGGGCCTCTCTTTATGAGAAGTCTGCTTTGATAGATTATTGAGCCGATTTTGATGCTACAAGCTTTACGCTTGTACTCTCACTCTCTCGAACTGGAACTCTTTATGGGTTCTGACTGACACCTTTTCTCCGCATTCCTAGAATATGGATTCTTTCCTTCATGGAACATGCTTAATGCATTTAATGTGATTATTTGATTGACTACTACGGATTATCAATTTTTGTTCATATTTGATGGTGGAGATTAATAAGAATTAACTTGTGACTTTTAAAAAGATGAATTACTAAAAGATTTGATAATAAAACCCTTTAACTCATAACAAACTCTCATTATTGTCTGAAAATAGATTAGTGATTGTTATTATAATTTTATGTCATGTACAGCTCTTGATCTTCTCTAAAACAATGGCAAAGATCCATGGACCGGAGACCAAGCGGGGATTAGCCCTGATGATCGTAAACTGAGATTTAAAATGAAACTAATTCCCACTCCAGCAAATTGGTAGCAGGAGGACAGTTTACGTTATGAGAAGAGGAGCTGTAAATAATTACCCCAAGTTAGATTAATGCCCGAGTCCCATAGCCCAAAGCCCATAATTTGAAGTATGACAATTGAGATAGGGATTATAACAAATTGCTGTGAATGTACTAATATTGATTGGTGTTGGCAGAACCGCTTGCGCAAAGGTGAAGTTATATTGATTATGGGTATTTCCTGCTGGTCAATATTTCATCGCGAGTGGGAAGAATCATTTGACTTTGAAATTTTAGATTACTAATGTATAGGCAAGAGAGTCTTAGATTATTTTCTGAGCACCAGATATTGATGCTACTTTTCTGTACGGCAATCACAGAAAACTGCTTGTTTGTTTAATACTAGTCTGCCTCAATTTCTTTAGGAGGCTGGGACTTCCAGATGTTATTATGTTTATTTATTTTCTAGTTTTTCATAGCGCAAACTTGACCCTTGCTGGTATCAGAGTGCTTTACAAATTTAAAGAGAGCTGCATAGTGACAACAATCATACACAAAGAAGAACAATACAGGATATAGGTAGCACCCAGAGAAGGGAGGGTACGCTTTACAATGCTCAATGGTAGACTCAATAAAAGCCAACCTATCAGAGATACTAAAACTGTTGGAATCAGGAGTGACAAGAAACTGGGGGGTAGAGTAAGGAGCGCTAAGTTTAAAACACTGCAGTTGCCAGCGAGAGTAGTCATGAATGATTGAGGGAAGAATGGCATCAGAGTATCTAGGGAAGAAATGTGTTCATAAGGAGGCCTTTGACTTCTTTCTTTAAGGAAATAGTTGAGGATTTCATTCTAACGTCAGGGGCAAGGTGTTCCAAATTCTTGGGGCCATCTCAGAGAAAGAGTGGTTGTACGTTTTCTTCTTGTAGAATCTCTGTGGTTTCAGAAGAAGGATGTTGGAGCTTCTTGAAGATCTGAAGCCACCAGAAAGTTTGTGTTTCTGAGCAAGGTACCTAGGGGTTTTGAAGTGGGGGGGCTTTATGTGTCATACAGGTAATGTTTAGCTGGATTCTCGCTTCATATGGGAGCCAGTTGAGGGATTTCAGATCAGGGGTGATGTGGTTGTTTCTTTTTGAGCCAGTGATGAGCCTTGCTGCACCGTTGAGCAAAGCCCTTAAAGGAGCCAATTTGGATCTGGGCAATCCAGAGAGGGTTGCAGTTCCATAGTCCAACCTGGTTATCACTAGGGCTTGCACTGCATGCTTGAAATATTTGGGGAGGAGGAGGGTTTTAGTTTTCTTAGAATGTTCATTTGGTGATTTGCCCCTTTCGTGGCGGCACTGATGTGCTTCAACATGTTGAGGTTCTTGCTTAGAATTAGTCCCATGATCTCGCTGAATCAATTACCTGTGTTTCAACCAATCTTCGATGACAGGTGATTGGTTGGGCAGGGCAATATGAAGGAATTCGGTTTTTTGTGTATTTAGTATGAGGTGATTGGATGTTAACCAATTGTGAGTTTTCTGTAAAGTTGTGTTGAGGGAGCTGATGTCTTCTGGGGAGGCAACGTTTAGGTAAAGTTGGGTATCGTCAGCATACATGTGGTAGTGGATGTTGGCTGAGCTCAGAAGTTCCATTAGAGTCTCCATAAACAGGTTGAAGACAGTGGGCGAGAGTGAGGAGCCTAGGGGACACCTAATGTGACCGTAGTGGTCTGTGATAGTGAGTGATTAACCTTGACTCTTTGAGTCCTGTTTTGAAGATAGGATTGAACCTGTTAAGGACAGTTCCTGATAGCCCCATTTGCTGTTCCATGAGGTCTAGTATGTTTTCATGCATAACCGTTTCGAATGCCACAGATAGTTCTAGGAGAACTAAGAGACATGATTGGTTCTGATCCAGCATTTTTAGTGCATCATCCACTATGTGTGTCATAGCCGATTCAGTGCTGTGCCCTGGACGAAAGCCAGATTGAAAATGGTCTAATAGTTGAAATTGTTCGATGTTGTTACAGAGTTGGATTTGAACACATTTTTCAAGAAGCTTCGCCAGGGTAGAAATATTGGAGATAGGTCAGAAGTTGTTTAAGTCAGTTTGATCAGCTGTTGGTTTTTTAGAATGAGGAAAATCTGACCAGCTTTTAGGCATTCCGGGATAGTGCCTTGAAGGAGTGAGGCATTAGCAATCTTGGTCCAAAGTGGAAGTGTCGAGGGTGAGATCTCCTTGAAGAAAATGGATGGTAGGGGGTCATTGAAGTGGTTTGAGAGCTTCAGCGATGTTAGAATCTTGAGGATGGCACATTCCTCAAAGGTTTTAAAAGAGTTCCATGATGTGTTGTTTTTGGGGAGTAGACCTGGAAGCAGAGAGGATGGGTTGAGATGGGAGAGTACCCTGTTCCAAGGCTGTCTGCAGGTCCTTTCTCATTCTTTCTGTCTTTTGAAGAAAGAAAGAGGAAATTTCTCACAGTTTGGTAGTGGACTAGATCCAGCAGGGGACGGACTGGGTGCGCAGTTCGATTGTACTTTTAAAAGCTCAAAATGTTTTTGGGGAAGATTACTGGCTTGATCCAGATGGTTTCTGAAGAAATTTGCTTTCGAACTTCTGATGCTTTTGTAGTATCTATTCCTCGATGATCTCAGGTGCTTGAGGTGTCCAATGGACGGAGATGATCTCCCCTGATGTTCAGCAAGCCTCAAGTTGTACCTTGCTGTATTAAGGCTACCATTGTACCAGGGTTTGGAGTCTTTTGCAGACACTCTTTTTAACTGTAGTGGAGCGATCAAGTCAAGAACAGTCTCCATGGAACAAGTGTAGTGGTTTGTAAGTTCATGGACATCTGACATCTTCCAAGGACGAGGCAGATTGGTGTGGCAGAGAGAGGTCATTTCATTGTGGTTGATGTTGTGCATGCTCCTTTGCCAGAGTCTAAGGGGCATATTCACAAGGACCTACCGCCGATTTATCTCCACCTTAACCCATCAAAAGTGGAGATAGATTTAACACCCCATTCACAAGCGGGTGCAAACTGCAGACATCACCAGTATTCCCGCGATAACTGCCCCAAAATGTATCTCCACGGTGGACACCACCAACTGACCCTAATGAGATGCAGAGTAGGCGTTCCCGTGCAAAAACACACGATAAAACCACTACACCACTTTCACAACGAACTGCCAGATCTGCGATGTGAACCAAAAACAGGCGATAAGCCGCGGTAGCATCAGTGATCTAACACCTGCCTGTTGCTGGTGTTAAGCAGGACGACTACCTACAGCATGAAAGGGAGCCCAGCCAAGAGCCACACCTGAAGACCCACAGATGCCATGGAGACAATGATCATGCAGCTCCGATACCCATGAGGGCCACAACACCCACCGCCACCACCTCCAGCCCCCCCTGCCCCCCAGACATACACATACCGTGCACGACACAAGCGCCACAAAAAGCACATGATGACGCATTGTCAAAAAATAACACACATGTGTGGCCAGAAGAACGAGAAACAGTCACACAGCACTGAAGTAACAACCAAAAGTTCTATTGAAATACAACACAAAACACCAATGCGGAAGACTCCTGTCGGGTCCGTCCGGGACAATCTCGATGTCACAGCCTGGAAAATAAAGAACAAAATCAGAACGTGTGTCATGCGCACATCAAAGGAGCGAGACACAGTGAAACAGAGAATGAAAGAAAGGCAGAGAGAGAGCAAGAGAGAGAAGGAAAGGAAGGGAGAGAGAGAGAGGGAAGGAAAGGAGAGAGAGAGAGAAGGAAGGAAAGGAAGGGAGAGAGAGAGAAGTAAAGGAAGGGAGAGAGAGAGTGAGAGAGAGAGAAGGAAAGGAAGGGAGAGAGAGAGTGAGAGAGAGAGAAGGAAAGGAAGGGAGAGAGAGAGAGTGAGAGTGAGAGTGAGAGAGAGGGAAGGAAAGGAAAGGAGAGAGAGTGAGAGAGACTCCGCTGCCACTGTGCACCCAGGCCCCACTGCTCACCTGCTGCCACCGGTGTGTCTCCAACCACGTGCCGGGATACACTGCAAGCCACCAGGTCTGCAATCTGTAATCGAGGCCAGAGTCAATCATGGCAGAGTCCATCACACAGCACACAGCAACAACGCATGTCCGTCCCTGCGCACGCATGCAGCCGCACCCCACCCCCTCCCACCGGCGCTGGCTGTCCGCACTTGCGCACCCCGGGCCCACTGCTCACCTGCCGCCAACGGTGTGTCCACCAGTGGGCACACCACATGCCGGTGCAAGCTCCAGGCCCCAGTCCCGCCACCATGGCATGGTCCACATCATGCGGACCCACCCCGCGGCCCAGCAGGTCCCACATATGACGCTGAGTCCTGAGTCATCAATGGCGGAGACCACATCAGTGCACACGTCATCAAAGCAAGCTGCACACCCGCTCAGCTATTTCGGTGCCACTAACCCTGTGCAACCCCAGTCAGCGCCACGTGGTGGTAGGCCCGTGACGGGCGCAAGGCTTTGGGTGCCACTAACCCTGTGCAACCCCAGTCAGTGCCACGTGGTGGTAGGCCTGTGACTGGCGCAAGACTTTGGGTGCCACTGACCCTGTGCTCAACAACTCATGGGCCCTTCATGATTGAGAACCATGGAGCGTCCGTCATCCAGTCACCACCAGCAGAGGGGAATGTGACGTTGTCGGCCCCTTATATTGGCGGGGTCACATGGCCTGTGACGCCTGTGCCGGATGGGTGTGGTGTGTGTGCAAACCTGCCCTCAGGGAGTGGCCGTGACATGCTGACAACTAGAGCAGTGACCTGCACACCACCAGCATGTACACCTGCGACATTTAGCTATGTGGGCCCCCCCTCGGAGCGTAAGCGGAGTGGTCTGGCCTTGCGTACGCAGGACCAGCGCAGGGCATGCAACAATGACTCGGGGGCTCTGGGCGTGGTGCAGTCCATGTCGGGACAAGGAAGTGACTAATGCGTGTGTCCCTGTTGTGGTGTCTACGGCACCGGGAACACAATTGGCAATGTAACACACTGTAACTGGCATCCCACTAGATGAGCATCATTGACGTAATGGAAATCACTGTCCCTACATTCATCCACACATTCATTCATGAATGATGAAAGACATGACACAGCAGTGCGTTTCTGAATGTTTAATGCACATCCAGTGGAGTTTTGCAGCTGGAGCAGTACAGGGCCATGCCAAGTCCACTACACAATATGGGCCCGTGGAGGGCCAGCCAGAGTCCATCCGGGGATGACAAGTACTGCGGAAGAGGAAGGGTACAGTCCGCAGTCTGGTTGCCATGTCATTGGTCATCAGACAGGATATGGCAGTCCATGTCGCGGTCCAAGGTAAGTGCAGCGGAGTGTATCGGGGTCAGTGGAAGGTCATGGGGCCATGTGCGGCACCAAGCAGAAACAGGCAAGGTGGCGGAAATGAATGCTAGTGCCTCCTTCTGATCTCAAGCCCATCCACGTCCTCGGATGTGTGCTCTGCCCCACTTGTGGGTGTTGCAGTGCCGGCTGCGGCACTGTGTGCCACTGACAAATCAGGGGACGGAGGAGGATTGTCGGCCACACGGTGTGGCAGTGGCACATCAGGTGCCGTAGTGGACATGCCTGCTGCACTGGGAGGCACTGACACACCAGGGAGTGGAGATGTGGATGCTGTGGGGGCAGCAGCATTCATCATCGCCACGCCTTGTGGCAGCAATGCCATGATGAGGATCTGCAGGGCATGGTAGATCCCAGCTACATTTCGCTGATGTGCAGCGGTGGCTGCCATCCTTTCCGCCTCCATCCGCACCATGTCCTCCATGAGCCTCCGCATGTGTGCCAGCTCAAGGCTGGGTTCGCTGGAGCCACTCTGGGCGGACAGGTGTTCTTGTCTCCGAGTCATGACTCCAGCGATGTCAGCCAGGGCTCGTTGGAGACCATGGAGAGGGCCGTGGGTGTCCGTTAGGGACTGGAGCTGGTCCCTGATGGTACCTAGACACCCATGGATGGCGTCCAGTTTGGTAGCCATGAGGTCGAACCCCACCCGCACCTGCTCAGCCGTCTCCCTCTGGCCCTCCAGCGCACGGCGTTGGAAGGCCATGTGTTGTTCGTGGGGGTCTTGGGGGACAGCCGGGGTTGTGGGTGCCTCCTGCTGGGTTGTTTGGGTAGTGGGTGGGGTCTCCTCAATGCAGCTGGGCTGCCCTGATCCTGGAGGTGAGTTGCGGATTATGTCAATGAAGTCTTGGAGGGCTTGGGTGTCGATGCTGGTAGTGTCCTCCTCATCATCAGTGAAGAGTGGCTGAGACTGCTCTGCAGGAGGTGTTGACTGTGCCCCTGCAATGTGAAGGGGAGATGGTGTATTACAATGTGTCCACATGTATGTAGCCGCATGGTACATGTTCACATTCAGACAGCATGACATTGTACATTGTGACAGTCTGTGGATCAGGGCCATGATTCAGAGTCATTGTGGGTGTGCACTGTGTTCTGCTTGAATGTGCATGTGTGCCATTGTGGCCATCTCCACCCGTCCCCCCAGTACCTGGTGGTTACTCACCCTGTTGCGGTTGTGTTGTGTCCTGTCGAGCAGTGTCCGGTCCCCCGACTCCGGCCACAGTCTCCACACTGATGACTGTCGACACCAGCTCCTCCATGTCATCCAGCTCCAGCTGTGGCGCTGGGCTCCCACCTCCAGTCTGCATTGCTGCCTTCTGGTTGGCTGCGAGTTTCTCCTTGGTCTTGCGCTTGATGTCAATTCATCGCCTCTTGACCTCGTCCATTGACCTCTTGTGCTCTCCGACGGCATTCACCTTGTCCACGATGTCCCGCCATATTCCATTTTTGGTGCCCAATGACACGTTGGAGGAGACGAACAGTTGTTGATGGTGTTCCATCATCTCCGTGACCAGGATCCTGTTTTCCTGCGGACTAAACTTCGTCTTCCTCTTCTTCTTGTCCTTGCCCTTCCCTGTCCCCAAGGTCCCGGGCTGGTCGTCCGGGGTGCTTGTGGGGTTGCGCTCGTCCTCTGCGCCTGCTCCGGCTGCCTCCATGGTGCTTGGGTGTTGGTTATTTTAAATTTGAGTGGTTTTTCTACTTTTATGGTGATTTTTCCCGCCTGCCATGTGTGTTTTGCAGGCCTGGCGCTGCTTATCGCTGATTTCCTCATCGCGCTTTGGCCCATCGCATGTTTTTTCGCGTTGAGGTTTGTGTTTTTATCACCGTCGCGGTTGTTGTATCGCGGACATTGTCCGCGGTTTCGGCAGACTATCGCATGGTACCACCTTGTTGTGAATTCCACGTTAACACTGGGTTATTTTCCCGCGATAGGCTGCGATGTGTAAAGTTGCGTTAGCTTTTTTTGGTGATGTTTAGCACACGTTCTTGTGAATATCCCCCTACGTTTTGTTGGTTGAGCTGTGTTGGTTATCACAGACTGCATGATGAGGAATGTGATGCAGTGGTGGTCGGTTCAATAACAGAGGATAGAGTCCAATTGAATAGAGTTGGGCTTTGCAATGATAAGATCTAAAGTCAACCCTGTGTTATGTGTGGGCCTGTCACAAAATTGAGTCAGGTTACAGCATGGTTGTAAGAGTAGTGTATTTGGACTTGATTATTAATTTGTAATAAACCTTTTTGAACTTGGCTACCGATTCCTGGTCCTCATTGTGTACCCAAATGGGTTACACTGTTAATTGAAATTTGATTGAATGTAAATGCAAACTCCCATCACCTCTGAGTCGGATCTAAAAGGTCCATTGGAGGACCAATGATAAGCAAGTGGGCCCAGAAAACGCTGTATCAAGGCTCACTCCATCTCATGGCATACCAATGACTATCTCTGAGAAGCACCGGATTTGCAGTTTGTAGAGTCTTTAGGGATTAAGGTTTTGACAGGACAATCAAAATGCAAAACTGCAGTGGAGACTAATGACAGATATAAAAACTGACAGGGTTTGCAAGGCTGCTGGGATGGTTCTGAACTTTCTTTCATTCATACAGGGTGACATCAACATAAACACGGAGTAAAGTTTCGGCATGAAAGGAAAAGTCAGACAGTGAAGTGGTACAACATATAGCAGATAGTTGCAGAAAAGGGAAGTTAGAAAAGTTGCATGGACTAGTGAAAGAGATAATTGAGTGTGGAAACTAAAGTAGCAAGGAGACCATGCAGAAGAAAGAAAAAAGGAAAGAAGATAGTGAGCAAAGATGAGAAGTTGTATTATAGCTGATTCTAAGGTAATTGTACAGCTGAATATTTAATTATTGTAGAGTTTGTGTCTATAGGAGGGTGAGACTAAAGAGGTGTTAAGTGAGATGACAAAGAGAGGTTGAACATTGCACCAAGGATACGTGCAAATGAAGAAAAGAAGAAATAAAAGAGGGAAAATAAATGGCAGTTGGAGGACAGACATGAGTAGTGGCTATAGATTGTTGAATTTCAGTTTTTCATTTCATCTCCAACTTTTCCTCATTATCCATTTGCTCACCAATATTTTCATTACCTCATCATCCTACAGTTTTTAAACCTTTATTTATTACGATTGCACAACATCTTCAGATTGACATTACATTATCACAATTCGTTTTCCAGTAGCAATTTCTGTCTGTTCCAGGCATCAACATCATTACATATCTTAGGTTCATCATGTTAGTGACACGCATGTTATCAGACTGGGCAAAATAGATCTTACAATCGAAAGATTTTGAAAGATACAGCATACTTTTTCATTTTCACCTCTTGTCGTCTAATACACTCAAAGATATATCTCCTACAGTTATTTAAGTTGCACTATTGCTAGAATGATATAGATATTGTCTGAATGGACGCCAGCTGCCTTTTGCCCTTGTGTGTGTCCCGTAATGGC
The DNA here is from genome assembly GCA_963921515.1 of Calotriton arnoldi. Taxonomy (NCBI): domain Eukaryota; kingdom Metazoa; phylum Chordata; class Amphibia; order Caudata; family Salamandridae; genus Calotriton; species Calotriton arnoldi. The sequence continues at coordinate 291,270 of CAWUFW010014797.1, forward strand.
CCGGCCACATCCACCTAGCGGTGCTGGTGCAATCCAATGGGTACGGGTCCCGTGTAATATTCACAGAAGCTGTGCCACACCATCAGGTGGGGCACAGAAAAGACTGCACTCAGCGTTCAGCTTTCAATTACATTTATTCACCGCAACGCGTTTCAACCTGAAAAGTGACAAATACCTTTTCAGGTTGAAACGCGTTGCTGTGAATAAATGTAATTGAAAGATGAACGCTGAGTGCAGTCTTTTCTGTGCCCCACCTGATGGTGTGGCACCGCTTCTTTGGAAAAAAAAATATGAAAAAAATATATATATATATGCTGCATTATTTAACCGTGACCATAATCCAGGTGGGGAGTCTCTCACCAAGGCATGGCAATTGTACGCTTTGCTAATAATAGAAGCAGATACACAAGCTTCCATACTTCTTTTTGGATTTTTTCCACATAATGCAGCCATTGGAGATATCTCTAAGGATGTCTGCACTATCTCTTGTAGTGCTTTCATTAAGTCTCCCCAGAATTTATTTACCTCTGGGCAGTGCCACACTAGGTGCATGAAATCAGCTTTTGGACAACATCTATGGCATCTGGTACTTAGATCTGACTTGATTTTGTTTAGCATAGCTAGAGTGTAGTGTAATCTATGCAGAAACCTATCATTAATAGGCCTTGGCCTTCAAGGAAGTAGATTTCATTTGTCTACAGTACTATTCCCGAATGTCTTCTTGTATTCCAATTTCCAAATCGAACTCCTGTAAAATTAATTGTAGCAATTGTAGGGATCACAGTTACATCCATAAAATAGACTATACAATCTTGAAACCCACTTCTATCACTGGCACAGACTACTAATTGTATGAGTGTTGCAAAGTTGGGCGGTTCCAGTGGGAATGTGGACTATAAAGCTTTCGCAGAATGTGCTACTCTATATAACATGTGAGAATATCTTAAGCATTATGCTGATTTAGAGTTTGGCAGACGGGTTACTCCATCACAAATGTGAAGGATATCCCATTAGCGGTACTGCAAGTGCCATATGATATAATGGACTCATAATACGGCAACGGGCTATTCGTCAAGTTTGTGATGGAGTAACCCAGCTGCCAAACTATAAATCAGGCCCTAAATGATTTGCCCAGAATCAAAGGATGTTGAGCCGAGACTGGAACAGGGTTCTCCAGCTCCAAAATCACAAGCTCTGGCCACACCCTCTCCCCTTACTTATTACATGTATTTCGATAAAAATCTAAACGGTTGTGTTCCGATGTATTTTATTAAGACTAAGGATGATCAGATCTTCAAAAATGACGGCTGCTCACAAACATAGAAATAAGACTACAAGCTCATGTTTATGATAGTCCTGTTTTTTCGTTCTTTGGGAGGTGGTGCTTGTTTGGAGCTTCGTTTGGTAGATGCCAGGTTGGTTTTTGCCTTCCTTTTCAGTGAAAGTGTGGCGTGGATTTCAGAAAATTATTGACTATGCTTGCTTCTCCGTTTTTTGTAAGTGGCCCTCTAGAATAAAGCAACTGGCTAACTGCTTTTGGTCCAGGTTCAACATAGCTAAAAGATATTCACATTGACAACGCCAATAGCTCTCCCATTGCAGAGGCCTGTTGGCTTTGCCAATGCTTATTTAAACTGGACAGGACGAAAAGGAGAATTACCTCTGCCATATTTTGAGCAGATGTGTTTCGGTTCCACATTGCGATCTGAAGCACAAAGATTGATCACTTAGCTAGTTCATTAACTTTATCTTGCAAGCAAGAGGTGACTGTGTATTCAATACCAGCACAGTCTAAACTCAGCAAAATGATGTGGTGATGACCTATGCAAAATGTGTTCTCTGTGAGGGACAAACATTTGCAGACGCTACCCTTTTTATTGACCAATAAATCGATTAAAACTACAACGTGCAAACATACAGAAACAAATCTGCTGTGTAAAAAAGTTTTGCCCTTACTCCTCCGTTACCGCGGTCTGTCATGTCTTCAAGTTTTGCAATCATTAAGTAAAGAAGCAAGCACAAATCCGTGAGATTTCCTTCTCCTTACTTAGTCACATGACTTCCCTTATTTCAGTCCAGTTCAGTTTTTTCTATTGATTTAGTTCACATCAAAAAGATCAATGTAATAGGTCCGCACAGCCTAAAAATACAGAAGCTAAAATCAAATTAATCACGGGGAGACTTAGGGGCATATTCTCACTGACTCATCGCCGATTTAGCTGCACTTTTCCGCCACGAAAGTGGCGATAGATTTATCGCCCTATTCACAAGCCTGCGCTAACAGCCGACATCGTCAGTTTACCTGCGATATCCGCCGCTAAAAACATCGCCAAGGCTGACAGCGACAACTAACGCTAATCATATGCAGAGTAGGCGTTCCCGTGCAAAAACTCACGATAACAACACTTCGCGATATTCTCAACGACCAGCCAGATCGGCGATGGGGCCCAAAAACAGGCGATAAGGCACGTTAGCAGCAGGGACTTAAGACCTGCTTTTTTCTGGTCTTAAGTAGGACGAAAACCTGCAGTATAAAGGGAGCCCAGCCCAGAGCCACATCTGAAGACCAACAGATGCCGTGGAGCTACTAATTATGCAGCTTGGAGACCCAAGAGGGCCACAACACCCACCGCCAACACCCCCAGGACCACTCCCACCCCCAGGTCCACCCCCCCCCCCCGGACTGCAACCAAGGCAGCGCAGAACAAGACAGCGGACTGAATCACGGGTTCCTCTTCTTCTTCTCCTTGCCCTTCTCCTTCCCCGAGGTCCCTAGCTGGTCCTCCGGGGGGTTTGTGGGGTTCTGGTTGGCCTCTGTAGTTGCTCCAGCTTCCTCCATGGTGCTTCTCAGTTGTTTGGGTTTTGTATTTTTTCTTTTTTTGTTGTTGCAGCTTTTATGGTGATTTTTCCCGCCTGACATGGGAATAGCAGCCCTGGCGCTGCTTATCGCTAATATTTTTCACTTTTTTCACGTTCGGGTTTCCTTTTGTATCAGCGTCCCGGTACTTTTAATGCGGACATTTGACGCGTTATCGGGAAACTATCGCCTGTTGCCGGCATGTTGAGAATACGCCGTTAACACGGCATTAGTTTCCCGCGATAGACGGCGTTATGTGAAGTTGCGTTAACCTAGGTTGGCAATAATTATCGCCCGTTCTTGAGAATATCCCCCTTAGTTCGTTACATTAAATAAACCTTATCAATAAACAATATAAAATGAATAAAGCTACTAAAAATTTAAATAAAGAGTAAAGAATTGTCTAATCAAACCAAATGTGACTATTAGCAGAAAGAAGCTTTGCATAAATCCCTACACACCTGACAAGTTTGCAGATTGTTATGAGCGGTTCAATACTTAGCATAAAGAGCACAGCAGCCATGCATGTCTGATATTTTGTCTGGTACGCACGGGCTTTAACATGTTTTTTCTATCCTTTAAAAACGTAGGACGAATGCATAGTTTGCACGAGGTTGACCTGAGACTGCTTACGAATGGACAGACAGTGTTTGACCTCCCCGCTATGATCTCTCAGATTGGCAGCAGTCGGAATCTTATGCGAAGAAAGGCTTTTCTAGAGCATTCATTTACAACACAGCATGAAATCTCATTGGATGACTAAAAGGGCGCAGTCCACATCCTTTGCCAATTTACATTAGTGTGCTATATCGGAAGCATTAGTTTAAATTCTGAGCTCAAGGATCCTTCACAAAACATTTGGAAAATCCATTTCTAAAGGTGAATTCAATGCAATGTTGCACAGAAATAGACAGAAGCTGCTGACTTGGACGATTAAAACGCTATACCAAAGGGAGTCACTGTTCCTGAGTGGAGATGGAGAGAAGGGAAGTAGGGGGTACTCTTGTCCTGTGCTACTCTGCTTGTGGGAGGCAGGGTGTCCTCATCTTGATGCCCTCACACACCCCGAAGGATGTCATGCTTCATCATTGGGCTTTTGCTCCTCGTCGGGCCGGCGCTGCAATGCCCTACGGGTCCCCCGAAGGGTCTCTTTTTCGGAGATCTTTTGATGAAGCCGTATGGGTGCGTGGGTGTAAGTGGCAGTGTAGTCCTAGAAAGTGTATTAAAAATGGCTGGAGGGAGGGTGATTAATTTTTAATAAAGTGATTCTTCTGTCATTATTAAAACAAAGTGTATGGAGCTGCTTTAAGGGGTATTATGTCCCTTGGTAGCTGGGTGATTATATGTCCCTAGTGGGCATATGTTATGGTCAACATGTTTCGCGCTTCAGTGGTCTCAGGGGGAGATCCAGGGCGCTTCATCAGGACCGAATAGACCGGCGGAGACAGCGAGAGGCACACAGGTGACACAGCCCAGATGCACCGAGAGAACCCTCTCAAGTGACCCTCACTGATCTCATGGGATCTTAACCTACCAACTAAGGGAATCTCTACTCCTTTCATTTATCCGGGGGCACCTAAATTTTCGGGCCACTGTAGATATAACTTTCTTATTCGGTCCTGACGAAGCGCCCTGGATCTCCCCTGAGACCACTGAAGCGCGAAACATGTTGACCATAACATAAAATCACCCAGCTACCAAGGGACATAATACCCTTAAAGCAGCTCCATACACTTTGTTTTAATAATGACAGAGGGATCACTTTATTAAAAATTAATCACCCTCCCTCCAGCCATTTTTTAATACACTTTCTAGGACTTCACTGCCACTTACACCCACGCACCCATATGGCTTCATCAAAAGATCTCCGAAAAAGAGACCCTTTGGGGGACCAGTAGGGCATTGCAGCGCCGGCCCGACGAGGAGCAAAAGCCCAATGATGAAGCATGACATCCTTCGGGGTGTGTGAGGGCATCAAGATGAGGACACCCTGCCTCCCACAAGCAAAGTAGCACAGGACAAGAGCACCCCTACTTCCCTTCTCTCCATCTCCACTCAGGAACGGTGACTCCCTTTGGTATAAGTTTAATTTCGGGAGCACGGGTCACCGGACCTTTTAGAATAGCTCCTAGAGTCCCCCTCTTTTGATAAATAGGACGAGAAAAACACTAGACATGATTCAGAAAGATTTTAGGGTGAGTAAGTGTAATTTACTTTCACAGGGCCCTACTCACAAACGTTTTTTACTTCATAAACAGTGCTTTAAATGGGCTGGTACTGTCCGGTACTGAGTACCGGCACCTTTTTATTTTGAGAGGGAGAGTACCTGCATTTCTCAAGAAAAAAGTAATACTTTTAATTGGAGAGTACCGGCACTTCTCAGAAACAAGCAGGTACTCTGGCACAGAGTACCTGCACTTCTATTTTTTCATTTCAAGCACTGTCCATAAAAACAAGTTTACAGAACATAGAGGTTCCTGAGAGGTGTAAACGTGTTAACGAATTGAATTTGTCAGCCACAAGTGCAGAGAGATCAGTAGTATTAAATACCACTCACGCGGTGGTAAGTGGACATTTCAAGGCATGGTTTGCACTAGAAGTTTGAGAACACCCACAAACATGAATACTTGTGGACATTTCCAAACTTCTCCCAGGCACCTTTCCACCCTCGAAATGGTCAGAAGTTTCTTCCATCCAAATAACAGATATTAACTGAACTTCAAGTTAACATGGAAAAGGGAGGGAATCCTTTGCCTCACCCCCTAGTAACTAGAGATGATTAACTGCTGCCTGAGTGAGAACTTTCTCAAGCTAAGAGGAGCTAAATGTGTTATTTATATTTTGGCAACAAAACCCAGAATGCGCAGTCTTAATTTTTCCAAACTTCCCATCAGCTGTGGAGATGCAGTTATGCTCCACTATGATATAAGAAAGGTGTGAATCGGGACCTATGAGAACCACGTCTTTAAAAACAAAGTGATGGTGTCATTAAATCCTTTAATGCCCTTAATTGTACCTGAGCTCTGTAAACAAGAGTGTCGAGCATTAAATATCGTGGACGTACCAAAAACACATTAGATAAAATTCAGAAAACCATGATGCTTTGGTAGACTTCCCACCATCAAGAATGAGTTCAATCATTCATTTTTTCAGGCTGATTTTAAAAACACTAAAATAAGAACCCTTCCAAATACGAACTTGTCTTGTGCGACCATATGCTACTCAGAAATTTCTTTAAAAATTGTCTTAGTCAGCGCTCTTTAGTCACTTTTCTTCTTTAGCAGGAGCAAGGGGAAACACAGAAACAAAGAAAATATAATATTCACCTGTGAACAAACAAAGAAGCAAGTAAAAAGGAGGCAGAGCCCCAACACTTATATAAAAAGTTTTCTTTGATGTTTGTATTTTATTCGCATACATTTCTCTTAGACATGTTGTGATGATTATTTCTAGGTGATTTGTGTAAACGAGTGCACTTATCAGTGGAATCTGAAATAGAATTCATGATTCTGCAATAGAAGTAACTTATGGCTGTTTACATGGTGATGGTTTTGGCACCAATGGAGACTTTACTGTGTTCCCACTTCAGATAGCAATGATTTCAATGGCACAAATTGGGGTAGCCTGGGTGCATGTTTTACCTTCTGATGTGTCTTCTACCTCACGTTATCATCTTCGCTACTTACAAATCTGAATGAGAGCATCAGTGTTTTCAACATGAGCAGAGGTTCCTTTAAGGTGGGTGATCAACAAACATTTCAGGTTGATTTTTTTACCTGAGCAGACCGCTCAGGTAATTGTTGAGGGCAAAACGACAAATTAGAATTCGAGCTGCAGTGTTATGAATGTGAGCGACTGGAAATTAACTTGAAATTACATTTTCGAGTTATATTTTTACTCAAATGGTCCGTTCAGGAAATTCTCGAGTTCAAGATGCATTTCACACTCTTAGATGTAATTTTGCATAATTTTGCAGAAATTTCGCATAAATTACTACAAGTTTCGCACACCACTCATTTTTATAATGCTTGAGGTGTCTCTTTTAGGTCAGAGCAGAGCAATTAACTGATTGGTAAAAAATACAGCAGTATTGTAAAGCAGCGAGGTTAGTGTCCAGGCATTTGTGGGATTAACCATATTCAAAATTATTTGATCACATCCCCTGTTCTTTGTTCAATTAAAGGCAAGCCTAGCTAGTTCAATTTTCAAAGGTTTCCTGACCTGCATGTAATTGGGCTCCGATCTAGACTCAGCCTGATGGCATTCAAGCATCGAGGTCTTCTTCAGTGCTTCATTTCTTGAATGAACATTTGTTGATCTAATGTTCGTGCACTGTGCGATGGGCAATGATTGGGGATGAGGTGTGTAGGGAAGTGCCAGTTTCTGCAGGTATACATAGTTCTTGCTTCTGTATGCTTTGTGGATAGTCACAACACCTTAACTTTGATCATGGCATATAAAGTGCACAAGTGGAGTATTTTAAGGGCAGCTTTGATGTGGTGTCACTTGCAACGGTTAAAATAAAGTTTGGCTGTTTGACTCTACAGTCACTTAAGCTTGGCATTGGGATTTTGAGGATATCAGCAGAGTTTATATTGTAGTAGTCGCACCAGGATTGGGACCCACATCCGTTTAACTCTATGATTCATGTGGCAGAGTGGGAGGTTTTTTCAAAGGAGAGATGATTGGATATTTACACAGTTCACCACAGTGTTGACATGGGCAGCGAGGGTGAGTTCAGTGAAGAAGGCAATCCTCGTGCTACTTGCTGTTGGCAAGGTGATGGGCAGGTTGACGGGCCAGTTAAATGACAGTGAAATGGACTGGGAGTTTCCTGCTGCTAGGATCTCGTTTTGGCACCACGTGTGCACAGAAAGCTCTCCATCATCCATGGGAAACATGGTCCAAACAAGAAGTAATGTTAATTGGATTGGCTGCCCCCTTTTTTAGGTAGAAATTGATTTGTGTGAAGTTAGCATGAGTTTTCAAGTTTAGCTGGCTTTGCTTGAGTAGTTTAGCCACTGGAAGAATGTAAAAGTTGAAAGCAAGACATGGTAGAGAGATAATTTTCGAGGAGCCCTGCAAGACCCTGCGTATGTGAATGATGTACATGATCAGACATAAATATTTGTGTGAATGGGAAGTGACAGATGTTTGGAAACTAATTTAACTGTTTATGGTAGAGTAATGAAGTAAAGTTATTTTTATTTTTTATTTTTAAAAAAACAGTGGATACCGTCAGTTTACAGTGTGAAGGCAAGTCACTCATGGAGAGATGAGCATCTAGAAATTTAGCTTAGTTTGGTTTTCCTCAATAAATTGAGTTTATCTGTGATTTTTGGGCATGTTTATATTATATGAGTTAATTATTTGAGTATTAACTTATGAATGTTCAGCTCTGTAGAAGTTTATCGTAGGCACAAAATTCGTTGGGCATGGATTTTGTGAAGCAGAATATTAAATGATTCATTCTAGTGATTAAAATTCATTTAAGAAGTGAATGAACATATGTTGCATATTAATTCAAGGAATTGTATCATAAATTAATTGATATGTAGTACTGAGTCCATAAGCAATATGCACTGTAATCTGAAGGTAACATTTCTGGGACAAGGCATGATGATGAATTGTGGTTAAATGAAACCTAAATGCACCACACCGCATAAATGTATTACATGTTCTAATGTAGCTAAGGTTATGGAATATTAAAGCATACCATTGCAATTGCCTAGAGCATAAATAGCTAGAGTCATAGAGTCTTATTTAAACATCGGAGTACAGTATGTACTCCTCCAGTAATGGAGTAAAATACTCTGTTGCCCTGACGGAGTACCCGCACCCTGAATTTAGAAATGTCCACCAACCCAGCAGACATCTCTAGTTATTTTTTCCAGAAGGTACTGTCAAAATGACAGGGATTAACTACAGTAGCATTAAAACTCCTTTCCAAAAACAACTTGTAGGCAAATACAAAACAGGTCTTTACTCGAGTACTTACAAAAACTGCCTCTGCTCCATGAATAACTCCTCCCAGCTCCTCAAATCGAGTTACTTGAGGAGAGTCTATTAAGCTAGATCCAGAATAGACAATTTTAGGAGCAAGTCAATAAAAAATAAAGGCAGTGTGTGGTAGAACCTATTGAGCAACTAACCAGGACCACTGCCCATACAGGTTGCATTGGACAAGAACTTTCAATCTAATTCAAATCATTAGGTGTTTATTTGGGGTCATACCCCATTAATGCAACAAGATAAAACAACATACATCAAATGATTAAAAAAACATCACAATCAATTCAACATATATGATTCAGATCATGAATGCAACATAATATCAATTAGCCTATTGCTGAAAATTATATAACAAATACATAGCCGCACTAATCCTTCAAGTGATTGTGCTACCTCCAGTAGTTACTCTTCAAATGTGAAAAACATTAGACACAACACTAAATCATTAAATACAATATTAAAACATTAAAAACTGTTAATGAAGGCATTTTATAGCAAGTCTATACTTTCGGAGGTCCCCAGGAAGCAAAGACCAGTTTCATATAAATTATAATACTTGCACTACAACAATTGATATGGCTGTGTATACCATGATGACAATTCAATGCAGGATCAATTCTATGGAATGAATTGAATTATAAGTCCAGGCCTGTACTTTTCCTCCTAAGCCAAACACAATATAGGAATTTTCTCAGGCCACACACTATAAAGGGCGAGGTGTCAGTGTGTAGTACTCTCAAAGCACGCTGATAGTTTCTAAATCCCAGCGAGTGACATGATGGACGGATCCATTTTTTCCTAACTGGAAGCTAGGCAGCACAAACAATGTAATACATGATCAATTCGTCCTACGGCACCCTCATTACACATTGTTTAAATGTTGTTGGGCTTGATATATGAATCCCACTTACATAGAAAACTCTTTAAGCCTAGAGCACCAAATTGAAATTTAGTATGGAGAGTTTTGGGCTGCATCAGTACAATATCATCTAGATATGGCTCTGTTAGAAATTAGGACTCTAGTTGCCAGAGGTGGTCACCCTGTCCAAGTTGGGACCACAATCCTAGTTAGGGTAAACTAGATACACACTAAAAGATAACCTGTGCTCACCCTCTGGTAGCTTGGCACAGAACATTCAGGCTTATCTAAAGAGGCAATGTGTAAAGCATTTGGGCAACTCACACACACACACACACACACACACAGTAACACAATGAAAATCCACAAAAATACTCGACAGGTTCAGAAAAATAGAGAATAATTGTATGAGTAAAACAAGACCAAAATGACAAACATCCAGTAAGTAGAACCGAAGTTATACATTTTTCAACAATAAACCAAAAAATAGTGCTTAGAAGTCAATAGCGTTAAGAGGTTCCTTGCGATCACGCTAGACCGGCTAAAATCAAAGTTTAGGTCGACAGCGATGGAGGGCAGGCCAGCTACAGGACGTGGGTCCCGGGCTCACTGTGCCACTGGATTCAAGCTATCCTGGCTGATGAGGGGTGAAACCCCGAAACCGGTCCTAGGATGCTTGTTTCCGGTCCAGGGAGGACCTGGCTTGGCAGTTCGGGCTGGACTGTTCCCATGAGGCACAGGGTCAAGACTGATTTGCATATGGCCAGGTCTAAACTGGGGTGGCATGGTGAGCAAAAGAATGATGGATTTAACTCAGATCTCTTGACTGGGGGTGAATGTTTTGATTTTTTCTGCATTCTGTCCATCAATTGTGTGTCTTTAGCTACAGGACTCAAGCAGGTTCCGCTGACAGAGTATTTTGGATAGAGCAAGCTTCAACGACGAAAACTCAATGTGAGGAGTCGCCACTTCATTGTCAATCCTGAGGATGGAGGAGAAGTGTTGGTGCCAATCCGCGCAGTCAGTGAAGGTTTTGGCGAGAACCCCCTTTCTGATGCAGGCGTTGCGTCGTCACCAAGCCGCGTTATTCGTCATTGTCGAGCCGAGCAGTCCGTTGAGGCGATGTCGTCGATTGGTGTCGGTGTCGAACGGCAATGCGTCAGTTCCAATCGGCACAAAGTCATCACTGCGTCACATTTTGATGGTTCTGGAAAACAGAAATCACCTTCCAAGGGCCGAGGAATGGATTGGCACCACTTTGCAGGAAAGGACTCACAGATCGCAGAGTCAAGGTGCTGTGGCAGAGTTGCAGGAAGTCTTTGATGGCCCTGAGTCTTCAGAACAGGAGGCAAGACAGTAAGCCCTTGGAGTCACTCTAGGTTCAAGTGAGATGGGTCTAATCCTTGTCCTCAGCAGGGCAGAGATCAGCAGGCAGCAGGGCAGCTCAGAAAAGCAGAAATCAGTTCCTTCAGAGCAGCAATCAGACAGAGTGGCAATCCTTGTGGCACAGAAGCCCTTACTCCTTGCATAGTTCTTCACAGGTCCAGTAGTGTACTGTCTTGGTAGAGTCAGAGCCCCAGTACTTATACCCAAATGTGCCTTTGAAGTTGGTGTGTCTTTAAAGCAGGTCCATGAAATGCACAGGTGCCATTTCATCCCAGCCCTGTCTGCCAGGCTATCCGTAGGGGGTAATCAGGACACTGCCTATTCAGGTGTAAGTATCAGCTCCCCCTCCATCTTCCTGCCCAGGAAGAGCTATCAGAATGTAGACGAATGCAGATGAGTTCTCTGTCACCCCCCCTTCCTGTGTTTGTGGCTGTCTAGAGGGAATGCACAAAGTGCAGCTGTCACCCATCCCAGGCGTGTATTGGAGACAGGCTGCAACTCACACAGAGCAGTAAGAGCAGAGAAATGTCCACTTTCTAAAAGTGGCATTTGTACATTAATGTTAAATCCAACTTTACCAATAAGGACGATATATCATTACTATTCCAAAGATATGAAATATGATGCACCTACTCCTTTCTAATCAGGAATTACAGCTTAAAGGTGTTTTAAGGAATTCCCAATGCTAGCCTATCGTCGAAGTGGCAGTAAGCTGAACACACAGGCCTTGCAATTGCAGGCCTGAGACAGGTATGAAAGGCTGCTTGTGTGGATGGCACAGCTAGTGCTGCAGGCACACTAGAGGCATTTAGATTACAGGCCCTGGGTATATGGTATACCACTTTACAAGCAACCTATAAGTAAACTAAATATGCCAATCATGTATACACCAAAGTCACCATGTTTAAGGGAGAAGCACATGCATTTTAGCACTGGTTAGCAGTGGTAAAGTGTTCAGAGTCCTAAGACCAACAAAAAGACACAGCAAAAAGAGGAGGTAAGCAGGCAAAAGGTTTGGGGGAAGACCACTCTTAGGATGACAGGTCTAACAGGCTCATACACAGGAAATGATTTTGACTCTGGGAAATGAGCCGATAAGCTGGCCTTAAGGCTATTCTTTTGATTTAGGCTCTTTTGATTTTAAGAACTTAAAAATAGTGTTAATCTTGTAAGACTTGCCCAACTAAAAAGGCCATGCAGAGACCAATATCCATCTATTATGAGGGCCCAAAATCCCATCTTGCACATCACCTTGGGACCACCACCCACTCCCAAGGAAAAAGCAATTCAGCGCTGTTAGACCTGACATCCTTGGTGTGGTTTTCCCTCAGACTTTTTGCCTTTGCTCCTCCTGTTTTTCTGCATTCATTTTTGTTGGCATTAGGACTCTGTGCACTTTACTACTGCTAACCAGTGCTAAAGTGCTTGTGCCCTCTCCTTTAAACATGGTAAAAGTGGCTTACACCCAATTGGCACATTTAATTTACCTATAAGTCCCTAAGAAAGTGCATTACATGTGTCCAGGGCCTGTATATTAAATGCTACCAGAGGGCCTGCAGCACTGATTGTGCCACACTCTCAAGTAGCCCTTTAAACATGTCTCAGGCCTGCCATTGCAGAGCCTTTATAAGCAGTTTAAAACAGCCATTTTGACCTGGCAATTTAACCCTTTTGCCAGGCCAAAGCCTCTCCTTTTTAGGTCTCGCCTGAGCCAGCGCGCATGCGTTGCTCTGCGAGGCATTTAGTACGGGCTTTTAAAGCCTGAATACACGCTCGTGCGTGGTTTTTTTTTTAGCACCCGCAATTGGCCTTTGCGTGCGTCTTTCTAAGAAAGACAGCACGCAACTGGTCCAAGGCGGGTGCATGTCCTGCCTTCTCTGTCCCCTGGCCTAGGGTGCTTGGGAGCGAGCAGCAGCGCCATCTGTTTCCAATTATCGCACCCACGTCTCGCGGTCGCGTTAATTGGAAACAGATGGCGGTCAGCGCTGGTCGCGCTGGTTTTTTTTTTCTCTGTGACCAACATGCTCCCAATGTCACATGCCAGCATTTTCTTTTAATGACGCTGCTCGTTTTTTAAATCCACTCTCTGATTTTTAACTACATCAGTCAGTAAATTTGAATTTCACCATTTTTATTTGCTCACATTATCTTTGTGTTTGTTTTCTGGTTGTGTCTGGGACCTGTGTTCCAGCTGGAGCGCACCCTGGGGGTGCTTGACGTGCACGGTGACAAGCCTGCGAATGTCTTACAGATTGTTTTAAAGTGACGAAGAAGACACCGTGGAATAGTTGTCTCTCACTAGGGTGTGATTCGCTCCTGACTGCTGTGCGTGACTCGTGGTGCATTCACACCCCGTGACAGACTCCCCGCCGTCTCCCAGGTGGCTGTCAGCTGTCACTGCCTGATGGGCTTATCTCGGGCTGAACACACGGGCTCTGCCCAGGCCGGGCTCAGCCCTCCTCTCGCTCTCGACGTGATCAAAAAAACAGCAGTCCAACGTGCATTTAATGAAGCGAGCCTGACAAGTAAACGGCACTGTAAACAAGAGTGCATTGTTTCATTATTGGGCAGGGTGACGGGATTACAAGCTCAGCAGCCAATCGGGAGCTAGTTTTTTTGTTTCTCAGACGCACGCCACCGATCTGGCTTTTTAAGAACAATCTAACGCTGTTCTTTTCGTTACAACATCATTTCAGTTCTTTCTCGCCGAGAAGGCAGATTTTTTAATATGTATCCAGTTCAGCTGGCGTGAAGGAAACTGTTATTTCCTTCATAAAACTAACATTGAGATTATTTTAGAAGACTACATCGTTTGCTTCGAAGGTGGTTAACGTTCATTGCTCGTCTCTGGAAATAGGACTTTTAAACATAAGTTACAAACAACAAGGGCACATTTTCACAGGAAAATTGACATTTAGTTTATTGAGATAGATTGTTAAAGCTTTGGAGGCTAAAAAAAAAACCTGAAGATGCTAACGATTTAACCTCTGCGTTCTATAAATGTATTCATTCATTCATTCGTCCACTCACCAGCTTTCGCTGACGTGAACTTTTGGCTGAATTAAGTTCTTTCAGTAACATAAGAAAATTAGATACATGTAAATAACGACACCACTTAGCATAGCGCCATTAAATGTATTAAAATAGTAGTTTCTTCTCTGCACGCATGTAGCACGAGGTGCAAGACAGCCTGAGGGGTCAGATCACGTACCACGCACCAGTCCGCCACTCCACCAGTGTTAATATAGAAACAGTTTATTTTTTTAGCACGACTTAACCTGGTAGTTTTCTGTGCTCTGTGCATTTAGTCAAGAGAATACAGCATGGCAAACTGAGAGCTGCCACAGCACGGGGTTCCAGACCTCCTCGTTCTAGAGTGCATTGAGGCTCCTCAAGCCACAAGTGGTGGGATATTCTTGACAAGAATTCCTCTTACCTTTCAGGTGATATTACTCTTCGTTTTGGCTCTGCTAACCTGGAGTTTCCAAACCTCCTCATCTGTCCGCTGTCCACTATAAGGTTCTCTTCACGAAGAGATCGGCGCCGCCCTTCTTACCTACAACACACCCCCTCCCCAGCAGCTCACCTCATTGGCACTTTGTTTTAATCCCCAAAATCAGTGATCCTTCAAGGCATCCCGCTCCTAAGTCTCTGCGCCAATTTGCAGAGGTTCCGGTTTTCAAACAAGGAACAATTTTGTGCGAATGGTGGGTGTTCCTTGGCCCTGTTGAGCTTGCCAAGAGCATGGTTTTTCATTCGCCCATTGCAGGCTACCTGCAGAGTGGCGGTTACATTTCATTAAACACCCCCCGCCTCCTCCCCTGCTGTTAGCAGCCAGGCATAAAAGTTTATACCTGCTCTCATAAACCAGGGCTGATTGTGTTTTTTGGTACATGTTAAATTATGGCGCACATTATTACAAAAGTTCACTCTCACTCTCACTCTCTCACTCTCACTCTCTCACTCTCACTCTCTCACACTCTCACTCTCACTCTCTCTCTCACACACACATCTAGCTGTGGAGCGAGGCACAGTGCTTTTCCTCAATTTGTATCTGCGTAAATCACTGTCAATTCTAGCGTCAAGTGAGGTGAGGGGCTCAAACACATGTATTATACACACTGCTATGCTTAGACCGTGCAGTACAGAATTGCCCAACAGCAGGGGTGAACCCGCTACGCAGCACGTCTGCCGTCCACCTTGCAATTGTATCCAATGCTTTCTATATTTTTACTCCATCCAACCACAGGAAAGCTCAGGCTCCCCCTGCATGTCTCCTACCCTCTCCCAGTGCTCCCCAGCCCGCACATTGTGCTCCAAAGCCTCTTCCTCCCCCCGCACCTCCTACCCAGTTAGCAGCCGGGTTGACAGATTGGGCTACATCTCCCACAATTCGGCGATATTTTCCTTGACTTAAATATGCAAAAGAAAAAGTTGGGCCGGCAGCCACATTTTGGGCTACAATGACAATCCACGCAGTGTACGTCCAAGTCACACAATTATCCCTTGCAGCCCGGGGGTTGCTTCGCCACGCCCCTCCTAGTGTTTGCCTCCCCACAGTAACACCGCAGACATACATCCTTTGATCCACGGATTATATGGGTGTTGCTGTTCTTAGATTCACCTTTAGCCTGCCCCCATAAACCTGCAGACCTATCCCTTGGTCCCTTTGATCCAATTGTGCTCAGATACATACCTCACTGCTTGGGCGTGCCAGCACTTGTAAAGCCCCGTCCTAAACCTTTTTGCCTTTTATTGTTTCAAGCTCACCCCCCTACTTCCATCTTTTTACCTGCCTGCAACTTCTACAACCACCACTAACCACTAATTAACAAAGGAGGCCTCCCAGTGCCTGACGCCACGTGTGCTCTTATCTTTCCCCCCAGTAGTCAGCTGTTCATTGCTAACCCAGCCCTTTCGCATTCACAGACATTTGCCTCAGGGCCCCGGAGCTCTGTGCCACCCCCAGCTAATTTAAAGGTAATTAAGTTAAAGGGAGAGTGCCTTTCTCGTGTTTAACTTTCAGCACCAAGGCAGCAGCAGGTTGTGTAACAGGAGCTGCTAAAAGGTGCGAGAGACCTACAACTTTGCCTAGTAAAGCTCAATAAGGTTTCTGCTATTCGACATGGTAATGCATGCACGTGTCTACAAAATAACGTGGACAGTCTTCTTTATTATAATTTTTAACAGGCTACACAGCGGCCACACTGCTCCACAACATAGCTTAAAAACAAAGGCAAAGCCAAAACCTCTGGCTAACCACTAATATGGTCCCAAAGGCGAGACCTATTGGCTATGCCAATGCTTGTTAATATATATCACCCTAAGTCAGGCCCTGGACAGCCCCAAGGGCAGGGTGCAGTGTATTAAAAAAGTTGGACATATACTTTTAAGTTTTACATGCCCAGGTAGTGAAAAACTCTTACCTTAGTTTTTCACTACTGCAAAGCCTATCTCTCCCATAGGTTAGCAATGGAATTACCTTATTACATTTTATAAGTGTAATTTCCAATTGGGAAAAGTTTTAAATTTCGATTTTGGTGTCTCTGGGCTCACAATTAAAATCACAACTTATGGTAAAGTTGGATTTTAAGTTGCAAGTTAGAAAATGTCACTTTTAGAAAGTTGGCATGTTCTTACTTTGGCCATTCTGTGCCTCTGCCTGTCTCTGAATACATGTCAAGGTTGGGTGACAACTGGGCTTTGTGCATTCCTTCTAGACAGCCACATACAAAGAGCTCTTAGGTGTACATCATGGACCATTCACATCCTGATGGGCCATCACTAGGCTGATGAGCCATCTAAGGCAGGATGTGAGGGAGGAGCTGACAATTACACCTGAATAGGGCTGTGCCTATTTCCACAAAAAGAGATGCATATCCCCCTGTAGTGAATCTGGAGCCAGGCCAGGGACAATGTGCACGTCTAAGGCATCTCTTTGAAGTCTCCCTCACTTCACAAGGCACAACTGGGTATAAGTACTGGACCCCTGACACCATCAACTCAATACACTTCTGGACCTGAGGACACTCTGCCAAGAAGAAGGACTGCTGAAAGGACTGTCACTTTGTTGGACCCTGCTGGACTCTTGCTCTGCTGTGCCTGCCCTGCTGTCCTCCTTGCCTGGAAGTGAGAAGAACTGGATCTGCAGCTCTACATCCGCAGAACCAAGTGATTCAAGGGCTTACTGGCTTGCCTCCGGTTCTGAAGTCTCAGAGACATCAAAGTCTTAATTCAACCCTGCTACAGCCTCTGGACTCATCATCATGGTTTGACATACAGAACTGCTGAAGGATATCTCAATTTTATTGTGAGGTCCAACACACCAGCGGCTCTGTCTGTAGAACAAATCATGGCTGCCACCAACACAGACGAAGACATGGCTTTCATCAAAGAGCTCATTGAAACACAAAGATGGAGATGTTGTACACAGCATCGGGCCAATAATGTTGAATTCCAAAAGTTCAATAATGTACAGAAAGAGTTAGCAGTCACACTAGAAACCATAATACTGGGAGGCTCGAGAATAATCATACCTGAGAGCCTGAGGCAACGGATCATAGAGTTGGTCCAAGAGCACTGCATTGCAGCCACTAAACGAGCATTGAGAGACAGAGTGTGATTCCCTTGACTAGACGAGCGAGTAGAAAAGTAATTGAAGACATGCCACATCTGCAATTGCCTGTCCCCCAAGGTGACTCAGCATCCAGTGTCGATGTCGGACCCTCCTGCCCATGCTTGGGAGAGAGTCACAGTTGACTTCTTCGGACCATTAGGAAACGGACAGCATCTCCAGGTAATCCTAAACGAGTATTCATGTTTCCCTTTGGTGGAAACACTGTCCTCAACAACTCATAGAAAGGGTGGATGACACCTTTGCAACCTGGGGTATCCCTTAGATCTTCAGGTCTGATAATGGCCCACCCTTCAACAGCAAAGAGTTCAAAGATTTTCTTGTATGACTCAATGTTAGACACCAAAAGAGCACACCCCTCTAGCCCCAAGCCAATGGTGTAGTCGAAAGATTTATGGGCACCCTCAAAAGAGTAATCCAACAAGCGTCCATGGAAGGAATCGACATAGGCCAAGCTATGTGCCAGGCCCTCCGGGCCTATCAATCAACTCCTCACACTACAACAGGTGAGAGCCCAGCTACCTTGATGTTTGGGAGAGCCATCAGAACAAAACTACCTCAATGGACATCAGAGCAGTCAGTGAGCACTGACAAACTTCGGGACACTGACACCTCTCATAAGAGAAAAATGAAAGAATATGTTGATCAGATCCGACACACCCAGGAAACAGTCTTTGACAGAAGATACTGGCTGCTGGTAAAGCAGAGACAGAACTGAAAGAAAGACACCCCATTCGCTACCGATCCTCTACAGGTGGTGACGCACAAGGGACACATGGTGACAGCACATCGACCTGGGAAGTCCATCACTCAAAACACATCACATTTCAAACACCTATCTCGTCACTCGCCAGTTCCTGACGCTACCTTGGAAGCGACTATATCTTGTTTGGCTCCTGAGCCTGTGTCTCCGTTGCCTGATGAGGGTGGACCTTGATCATGTCGGATCGCCCGAACCGGTAGGCAAGTGCGAGCTCCTCGCAGACTGATTGAGAAGATGTGATTTACATGATGTCTGCCACTTTTTATATAATAAATGGGGAGATGTAGCATATTGATGCTATGCGCACTAGGACCCTTGTGGTTCTGAACAGGAACTACATGATATGCGGGGGAGGTGCTGAGGTGTTTATGGGAAGTATGAGTAATGTGCAGAGGGTGAATGAATGTTGAAAAATAAAGACATGCTCAACCGCAAGCACTCCAGTGTGTGGCGTAATCTATTTGTCTGCTCCACAGCTGGGGAAGACCTACACTCATAACAGGGGCTGACAGATTTATGCCACAGGTGCAGTTTCCCATACCGCTCCAATTTTACGGCGTCATGATATTATCTTCCACATGATATGTTATAAAACACATTGAGCAGGGTGTCATCTCAGCTCCTCCTAGTTCTTGAATTCCTAATAAAAAGCACAATGCGACTCTGACACCTGCTGGCTTGTGTTAGAGTTGCAAAGAAAACATTTAAACTGTGTTCCATCCACAGCAATTCTTTGCCGAACATATTTTTACCACTGCCACTTCTCCTTAATTCATTTGACCTGTTTTTAGTTTACTTAAGTGCAGCTGCTTTATTTTCAGCATGTAATCAAGAAGCGTTTCACGGACTGTAAAGTGGTTCGCGGGTGAAAATGCCCTCATCAGTGACTGAACCGCTGCCGCCACCTCTGTTTTTTAAGATGTAATGTTAGCGTGATTTCTAAAGCGCACGAATACCCGGAGGTGTCTTGGCGCTGGACCTTAATATAGCCTTGACAGAAGAGAAGAAAAGAGTTTAAGCAGAAGTTAGTTAAACAACCAAGTTTTCAGATTTTTTCTGAAGGAGATGAGGGAATTGGCCGCTCTTGTACTTGCTGGGAGAGTATTCCAGAGTTTGGCTGTACAGTAGCTTATACTTCGACCTCCCCAGTTCGCAGTTCGAATTCTTGGTACCAGCATCAACCTGGCGTTAGTAGACCTTAGACATCTACCTGGATGGTACCAGGAAAAAAAACTTTTTAGTGATGCTGGTCCAGTATTGTTCAGTGCCTTATAGGCCAGGCACAGTACTTTAAACTTAATGCGTTGTATCACTGGTAGCCAATGGAGTTTCCGAATGGCTTCCGAGATGGATTGATATTTTGGTAAATTCAGCAAGAGCCTAGCAGCGGCATTCTGTACCATTTGTAATTTTTTCAGGTGTTGCTTCTGTAACCCAGGGTAGAGGCCGTTACAGTAATCTAATTTTGATAACACTAACATTGTTACCACCGTCCTCCTAAGGTTTAGGGGAATGTAGGGTGTTATCTTCTTCAGTTTTCTTATCAAGTAGAATGCAGCTGAGACTGTGGCATTGGTTTGCTGGGAATAGGTAAGTTTGTTGTCGATCAACACCCCAAGGTTTTTAGCCTTTTCTACTGGCTTTGGAAGTTCCCCGATTTCCGCCGGCCACCATACGTCATCCCACATAGGTCGATAAGATGATAAACGTCTGTCTGCCTCCCCCCCTGTGGCTACGTGCTGTAGCCTCAGAAGAGCGCGAGCCCTAGGTTGCGCGTTGTTCAAGGGGTGATTACTTTGTGGTGCTCATTAGTAAGATGTTGATCATTCATTCGAATGCCTTAAGCTGCGGGTGGACAAAACAACAATTACTTAAGTATTATTTGATTTCATTTTTTCTCTCATCTGTATTCCACCCACCCAGGCAGTAACTAAAGCCCGGCGGTCAAACAAGCCAGAAAAGTCAGCACTCTAGGGTGACAGAAATATGAGCATGTGTGACACAGGAGAGAAAATCATTATTTGGATGATCCAGACACTGTCAAAGCTTAACGGTGACAATACACGCTCAATTTAACCCGGATCCCCTGCAGAGCGACGACGTTCAGTTCTGTTACAACTATGAATTTGATCACATAATATATGATAATACAGAACATTGATTATCGCACCGTATTCTAGTTTCTTCCGTGTAAATTGTTACACTTCTGAGCTTTGTTTAATAACTTCCGGAGTGTAAGGTTTCAGCGTCAGGCAGGCAGCAGTTATTCAATTGCGAGTCAACCGGAAGGGAATGTTGGGGTTATGTGCGATGATGCGGGTCAAGGGTGTGTACTGGGAATGTAGAGTGGAGAAAAATGTTGGACATTTATTCTAAAAGGCCTTGAAGATGAAGTGTGATTCAATGTAATCCTAGCATCAGCTGGCCTCCATTGGATTATTTTCAGGGCTTGTTTGGTGGGGTCAGATTTGTAAATTCAGGCACCTCATAGCTGTTTAATGTAGGAGCCTCTGACGAAAGTTAATCAAATATTTTATCAGGCCTGTGTAAAAACCTATCCGTCCCAAAATAAGACATCTTGTCAGTTCAAGTTGATGAGTACTTTGCAGGAGAAGGATGATTTTGCATGAAGTAAGCATAGTTGCTTGTTAATCACCTAGCTCAAGGCTTTGATTGGAGGGGTGAATGAGAGGCTTTAGTCAAAGATGATCCCCAATTTTTATCCTTCTTAGTAGCGGAGGGAACAGGTCCTATACTGAAGGAGACATTTAAAAGGCAGAGAATTGGAATCGTGAACAGCTCCGAGGATCAGTGCACGTCCTTCGATCCACAGCCCTTCCCTCCCCAGTTGCCATTCTTGCCACTGCCCCAACGGCCATCAAAGGTTTGGAGCAGGAGGCTTCAGACTGCCACCCACCATTCTGATATTCACTTATTCCACCTCATTCAAGTCACAGCAGGTCTGAGATGCATGTTCACCTACTCCTCGCCCCATTGAATCTCGCATGTTCTAATCTTGGGTGTCAGTACCTAGTCATTTTGAAGCTGAAAGTCCTCAGTGGCAGCAGCTTCTCTCAATCCCCATGAAGTGGGCTCAAAGGGTTTCTATTCCCCATATTCTTGGGTGCGCACTGTCTTTCTACACAGGTGGGTTGTGTCAGCATAAGGTCCACAAGACTGAGCCACACCAGATCTCTCTGAACCTACCACCATCTGGGACCCCGGCTATGCCCTCCCAACCCCTAGTGGCACAATTTTTATGTGTCAGAAGGGTGAAATCCTGAGCCAGCCCTGTCACAAATCAGATTTTTGGATTGCATGACTCACAGATGTATCTGACTAGGACACTGAATTCAGTAAACAGCTTTACCCTCCAGTGGCGGCTGGCACAGGTAAGAGTGGTGAAGCGGGAGTGGGGCAGGGGGTAAGTCGACAGACGATGGGATAGGTAAAATTAAATAAAATATAAATTAAACCACTTACCTTGCGCTCAATGCGGCGAGCGCAAGGTAAGTGGTTTTATTCTTTTGTTAATTTCATTTTACCTACTCCGTCATCTGTCGACTTCCCTCCCCCGCCCCGCTCCACCCCCACCCCACCGCTCTTACCTGAGCCGGCCGCCACTGTTACCCTCTATCAATAGATTATCGAAGTCAGTGGAAAGATTTTAGGGCTGTAAAATGTTTGCACATAATGACCGCCAAATATGGCCCATGTGTTGTTTTGTCTTCCTGCAACCAACACACAGACAAATGCTTCAAAACTATTAATTATACCAAAATATTTATCCAGGAAAGGCATGCTATTAGTAATATGCCACATGAATATACAGCATTTATCTTTATGCATGGAAATTAGGCAGCAACTGGAGCATTCTCACGCTATTGAGCACAGGCTCCTCTCATTGTGAATATGCACACTGCATGTCAACAATGGGCATATATGGAAATTAATGTACTTTAGACTTTAGCTAAAAATTTGTCTTTAACTTCGTTTTTTAATAGTTCTGGGTGTATTTTTACTACACTGGTTTTTCTACATATCTCAGGAGACCATATAATAATACCCGAAATCCAGGAGAAAGGATTTCAGAAAGATATACGTGGCACCTTATAACAGAAAACAGCAAGGCAGAAGGATTACAACTTCCATTCACAACTTTTAAAATGCCTGCCCTGAGAGAAGAGTTGGAAGCAGTTGTCATGTTATTTAACATGTCGATAAGAAGGCTGCCCTTTCAAGAGCAGCAAGTGGTCAGGATTATCGAATGTTATCAAAATGGTGAATGTCAAACATTTAAGAGGAGCTCATCCCAAGTGGGGGGGAGGCATCAAACTTCTGCTTGGTTGCAGCTGAGATTCCCCCGTGCTGCTTGACTGAAGAATTGGCTAACCTTTGTGTTTGGTGGGGAGGTGGGGGAATGATGCCCCAATAGCTCCTCAGTGTTTTTTGGTTCCACATGACTTTCACCAGTGGTCAATTCTGGCTCCTGCATGGTGGGGGTAAGAAGAGGCTGTGATCAGGGATGTCATATCTGGGCCTGAAAAGATGATTAGGTATATGTGTACGGTCAGGAAGCCTTAACCTCGACCTTTCTGTCTGTGATCTGGCCCACATCTGATGCTACTGCAAATCTGCATGTCACCTTCAGAAATTCCACCCCTAACCCTTTTTTAAATGAGTATGGTGGAGTCATATTATTGGTAGGGAGCACTTAGCCTTTATGTGCGGTAAATAATCTTATGTCACAGCAGTGCTTAATTTGTAAAAGAATGAGTGCCAGTGCCCAAATCTGCCCAGAAGCCCACGGCTGGCACTGTTAAATCTCGACGCACCAATAGTCAAAGCTGTGTAGTCTTGATTTGATACCTCTTTAGTCCATCACTAGACAGTCCCTGACTCTTTCTCTCACTCTTGCAGGTGCCTGCTTTCTCCCTTTGTGATGTTTTTCCATCCTTTTCTTCCTCCTTCTTCCCCTTTGTGCGTTTTTCCCTCTCTTGCTCTCGGTCAATGCCTGATAAAGAAAAATAAATGCCAGTCTACAAAAATAAATGCCAGTGCACCCCACCAGCAACCACCAGATCAAATTAAGCACAGTGTCACAGTTTGTTTTAGAGTCAGCTGTTTGATCATATTAAGTTGGCAAGCACTCCACAACCAATCATTGCTGAAAAATGTTTTAAGAATAAATCTCTAGTTGATGATTCTGAGGATTTGATTGTTGCATTTCATTCTGTGTGTTTTTCTCCAGGAGTGGGGTTAGATTGTGAAGACAGGGAACTAGCCTATGACCTCACAGCAGAGCATAGGACCCTGTATTAAAAAAGGGGGAAGGGAGCACACAATTCACCTAGATGTATTGTTGCAAATGCAGTGCATCGAGTTGTTGGGGAGGAGGAGCAAGATGGCGGATTGACGCCGTCTTAGGAGAGTCGGGTCACGGAGGAGCTCAGGAGGCTCGAGATACACTGATACATTGATGCAAACATCGTAGTGGAGAGCGTGAAAGTTGAAGTAGCTGGATAAAGAACACTACAGCCTAAGTGCCTCTGTCTCCTTGGGGGCAGAAATGCAGAAACACAGAAACGCTGAATTCAGCAAGAAAACCGGCAAGACATTTTTTTTTTAAACGGTATACGGCAAAATTGGAGAGCCCGAAGAGGACGTGGCTTATTGAGCTGGGATCTTGTTGGATATGCGTTCGCTGGGGCTTCGGCGGTTTTGTGGAACTGGTGGAGGCTTACGCTGCGCTGACGAGATAATATTATAATTCTATCAAGATACCTGGCATCAGTTTATCTTCCTATTATCTCCCTATGCAATTTCAGGGTTTCTGTTTCCTCGCGGCAGCAAGCGCCGACAAGCGCCGACAAGAACCCGACAGCAAACGCCGACAAGAACCTGACAAGAAACCGACAAAAATCTAAAAAAATGGTAAACAGCAAATAGCAAACAGCAAACGGGCTAGTGGAAATCCTGAAGTGGATGTGAACTATGTGGACTATTGGATTTCTGGGCGGTAAACTTGCTGATTGAATTTCTGCTGGACATATGCTAGCTGGTGCTTGCTGGAGCTTGCTGTTGCTGTTGCTCCGGCGACTTTTTAGCTGGTGGTGCCCCTGGAATACAGTCGAGCTTGGGGAGCTGAATGCAGGTGAATACAGCTGAATGCAGGCGGCAGTAAGGCTTGGCTTTCGGCGCTTTACGTATACTAGGGTAGCCGAGCGCTTGTCCGCCCAACTACGCCAACGATGCACACAAGAGAGCTGGCGAGCTAGTTGTCACGGACGCTTGGCCAAATTGTATTTACTCCAACGGATTATGGCCCCACCGAAAGCGATGGTCAGGAGTACACATGCTACTAACAGAGCGCTGGTGAGTACAACAGCGACTCGGGGTAGTAATTTGGATGACGAAGACGTGGAGATACAGAGGGCGGACTCTCCTAGCTCAGCTTTTGGACTAGGGAAGGTGGGAAAACCTGTGTTGCAATTCTTGCAATCAAGGAAGTCAGTGGAATTTTTTCTTCTGATATTGTGGCGGAAGCTGATACTTTTAATAGCGGCAAGATATTAGTAGATATAGTGAGCCAAGCAATTGGGGGGCGACACAGTAGTATGACTTCTACCTCTACAGGTCATATTGTTGTAAATAACTTGCAGACATTACCTCAAACATTTCTACAGCCTCAGCCTCAACCTCAACCTCAACCTCAGTCTAAGGAAGACTTAGATAATGGGAGGGCCCCGGATTCGGATAGGGGCTTGATTGAAGGGGGGACTGAGCATAGAAGCCTATTCTTCAAATCTGATGATCCAGCGGTTGTCCAGGGCTCCTCGAGAATACCTGAGGAGTGCAAGGCTGTCAAAGGCGGAGAGAATGTGACAGCAACGGAGCCCGGAATATTTAAGCCTGGCGAAAGTAATCTTGAGGCGAATGGGAGTCTTGGTAATATAAGTAATATAGGGACCTTGACAAGCCCTATTACCTCTGTAACTGTAACTGTGCCTGATGAACCGATATTGGGTGATTTGAGCAGCTCGTCTTTGGCTTCTGCTACTGATATTGACCAAGTACAAGAACAGTGCCAGACCCAGTCTCCTTCTGTGTTGCAGCTAACCCTGGGCAAAGCACTACGCTACGCTCGCGTAGTTTGCGAAGTTTGCGCTACTTCGAACTACGCGAATTGCACGTAGCACAGTGCAAACACGCGTAGCGTAGTGCAGCTGTCATTTTAGCTTGCTCGCGGTCCTCAACGCCAAGTTGGCGACCGCAAGCAAGCAAAATGACATCCCGGCGAGACTTTTTCCTTCGCTCGCGATCAGCAACATCAAGTTGCCGATCGCGAGCGTGGAAAATAAACCTCTCGGCGAGATTCTCAACGCGGGAGGTCAGGTTTCTCATTGCGAGTGGTCGCGTATGCTCGCGACCGCCGCGATGAGAAACTACCAGTCCGCGTTGAGAAGCTGCCGCTCGAGTAAAAATCTACTCGAGCGGCAGTAAAAGACAGCTTGCACTGTGCAAGATGCCGTTTTCAATGATTGCACAGTGCGGACAAGCATCCGGCACTGTGCAATCATTGCGGACAGTGCACTACGCAGTTCGCGTAGTGCTACGCGTAGCTCGCGTAGTGCGAACTGCACTTTGCGTAGCTCACGTAGCGCTACTTCGCGAACTACGCCCAGGCTTAGTTGCAGCATGAAGTCATAGTTGGTCAACAGAAGAAAATCTCAGGGGTAGTAATTGTTAAAAGAAGCATCAAAACCAGAATCAAAAATTGAAAGCGGTGAAGGAGCTGAAAAAAGCTTTCGGGGGTCTAGACCAGGCAGTAGGAGACGAGAGGGCAAAACAACGGAAAAAGGGAGCTACAGCTGATAAATCAATATGGCGATGGGTACAAGCAAAAGGTGGGGACAAAGATATGGTATCAAGGCTATCAGAAACCGGCATGACGGATGAAGCTGGCGGTGGAATGGAGCTGGTGGCTGAAGGCACAGGTGATCTAGGACATGGCCCTGGATCAGCTTCAATGATGTCGTTGAGAGAAACGAGCCTGCAGCAACTATCGGGAGGAGCAGGGAATCGAAACCAAGATGCTCTCACTGATTCTTCAGAATCTTAAAGACCAAAGAGAAGAGACTAGAGAGCTCTTTGCCCAGGTGCGATTAGATGCCCAGGGTATTCAGCAGTCTTTAAAAGAAGTCACCATAAAAGTAGGATCACTGGCGGGCGAGATGGCTGAACTACAACAGCGAGTGGAGGAAACGGAAGAAACAGCTTCGAAAACTTTTAGCATAACCGAGAAGCACGACCACGTCTTGGCCACGATGCAACTTAAGCTAGAAGATCTGGAGAATAGGCAGCGGAGACAGAACTTGAAGATGTTTGGCATACCAGAAGGACAAGAGGATACAGACCCCAGAACATTTATAGTAAAAACTCTGCAGAAATTGTGTCCGGACCTTAGTGATTGGGATTGGGATTGCCAGATTCAAAGGGCTCATAGGGTGCCAATGGTCCAAAAGAGACAAGACAGCCGATATCCTAGACCTTTTTGATTTATTTTGGCAATTTTTATTAAGGCAGGCTGTTTATTTAAAAGCTGGCCCAAGGTCACCAATGTCTGTGGATGGTAATTCAATCTTCTTTCGCTCCGATTACTGTAAGGTAACAATGGACAGAAGATGGCAGCTTAGACAATTGATTGACCCAATGAAAGCCGCTGGGATGCAGGCATATCTGCAAGAGCCGGCTCGACTAAAAGTAATTCGTGGGGGTCAATCTTATATGTTTTTTTCAGAAATAGAGGCAAAGAAGGTGCTAGGTGGATGGCAGAAAGAGGGGACAGGCTAAAAAGGGTAAAAGGTATAACACTATAAAGGAATTTTTGCTTTCTTATTTATGCGAGAGTAGAATTTATCGATGGTATATGGTAGATGGTAGAAGTTATTACATTAATGTTTTTTCTGCTCTCTTGTCTCGATAAGGAAGGGATTATTGTGATATATGACAAAAATACTCTATTTATGCTTTCCTTTGATTTATGATTTACTTTTTCTTGTGTTGAACAACATAGAGACCAGAAGCCTCTGGAACCTTTGTGACCAGGGACTCTTAGTGGGCTGCCAAGGTCAACGGCAGCCCAGGGAAAAGGGATGATTCCTCCTTCTAGATGCTGGGGAGGGGGAGGGCCAATCTTTAGCAGAGATTGGGGGAGGAGGGAAGGGAGGGAAGGGTTGGGGGTTTAACGAAGAAAAGGTCAATGATTGGGTAAAAAGCAATGATAAAAGTATTCAGATAAGTAAGGCGGTTATTAAAAGGAGCAGGTATTATTTTATATGGAAGGGGTAAAATGTTTAGCATGGAATGTTGCAGGGCTAAATAGCAGGATAAAGAGACAACTGGTGGCAGAAGAGCTAAAAATGTATAATCCTAGTGTTGTTATGTTAACAGAGACACATCTTTCGTATAAAGACCGGGGATTGTTAAAACAGTTAGGGTTTGAGGTCATAGTATGCTCAACTCAAAGTGTTTCTATACGTGGAGTTGCAATATTAAAAAACAAACGGTTTAGGGCAACAGTTTGTAAGACAACTTCGGATAAAGGAGGTCGCTGGGCTATGTCACAGCTTATATTAAAAGAGAGGAAATATGTGTTCTGCGTAGTGTATGGCCCTAATAAGGATGATCTCACGGTGGTGGATAACATTAATATGGAACTTCTGAATTGGGAGGGGGATCGGGTGGTGATGGGTGATTTCAATTGTATCATGGATTATGGGATTGATACTACAAGGAGGGGGCATTCCAGAGGATGCGGAAAACACGTAGGGCAATCTGGGAATTGGGTCGACTACAGGCTATCAGTGATGCCTGGAGAATATTGCACCCAAGTCTACCAGGGTATACCTATTTTTCGGCCCCACATAAATCTTATTCAAGAATAGATATGGCTTGGGTGTCGGCACAAATATTATGGTCTACAGAAATAGATATATGCCCGAAAGTAACATCAGACCATAATCCTATTCTTCTTACTTTTAAAGTCAACACAGAGAATAGGCCACCAAGATCTTTTTCATTCCCTAGGTATCTTTTCTCAGATGCGGATTATGTAGCTAGTACCCGGGAGCAAATTAAAAGCTTTTTTGAAAAGAATACGGGGTCTGCAACTCCTATTGTGGTGTGGGATACATTTAAAGCCGTTATTAGGGGGCACACCCAACAGTATATTTGGCACCAAAATAAAATTAATAGGGGGACACTGAAGGAGACAACCTCTGCAATACGTAGGGCAGAAGATCTACATGCGGAGGCAGTTCTGAAGGGGTGGGTGAGTCAGAACAATTGGGGTTTGAGGTAATTAATCTTAGATTAGGCCTGAAGAAAACACTTAAAGAGAGAAGCATGGTCAAATTTAATAAATATCGGAAGATACAGTATGAGTATGGGGAAACAATTGGGAAAATTCTGGCTTATAAAGTAGCTAATGACAGAGCTAAAGCCCATATTACAAGTATTAGAGGGCCTGCAGGTGGACTGTATAAGCATCCTCAGCAGATTTTAGAGCAATTTGTGAGGTACTATCAAGCATTGTATACTTCTACAATAAAGCCAAGGCAGGCAGATATTCTTGATTATATTCAGGGATGTTCCCTGCCAAGTATAGGGGAGGAGATCGCTGAGTCCCTGGATGTAGAGATACTGTGGGAAGAGATCGAAATGGCAATTGGGGCTCTACCATCAGGAAAGGCTGCAGGGGAAGATTCTGTTCCCTAGAATTTTATAAAATCTTCAAAGATGATTTGAAGCTGCCTCTTAGTCAGACGATAGGGTCAATCAGCGTTAATGGGCAAGTGCCCGATTCCTGGAATATGACAAAAATTGTCTTTTTTAAAAAAAGATAAACCAGCAGAGGAATGTGGGTCATATAGACCGATCTCTCTCATTAATACTGATGCAAAAATCTTTGCAAAAATACTGTCTAACCGGCTTGCTCCGGTGATGCCTAGTCTGGTTTCTTTCCAACAACATGGGTTTATTCAAAATAGAGGTACAACTACTCATGTAAATACGGCAGTGACAGCGTTCGATGTGGCCAATAATACATCTACCCCACTCGGTATGATTCTATTAGATGCTGAGAAAGCGTTCGACCGAGTGGGGTGGGAGTTTCTCTGGGCTGTAATCGATGCTTTCGGGATTGGCAGACGCTTCAAGAAATGGGTACAAGCCCTATATGATAAACCCAGTGCTAAATTAGCATATTCAGGTTTATTATCATCTGTTTTCCCGGTTTCTTGTGGCACGCGCCAGGGTGCCCTCTCTCACCCTTATTATTTGCTCTATATATAGAGCCATTTATCTGTGTTTTACAAAATAATCCCCGAATAAGTGCTTATAGCAACGGAACAATCTCTTTAAAGGTCACAGCTTATGCGGATGACTTGGCAGTATTTTCCACAGACCCAGGGCGAGCATTAGGGGAAATAACAGTGGCGGCTGCTGGGTTCGGACAGATATCAGGGTATAAATTAAATATTAATAAGACCCAAGTATTAATTAATCATAAACCGCTAGATGTTATACAGGGGGTATGTTCAGTCGTCACTTATCTGGGGGTGCGGATATCAGCACAAATAGAGAAAATTATTTTTCTTAATTATGAGGAACTGTTGAAGGATACAATTAGATCATTTAAAAATTGGCATAAGCTACCGATTGGCATCATAGGTCGTATTAATATAATTAAAATGAAAGTCCTGCCTAAGTTCTTATATCTTTTTCGTTCTATTCCACTACGGGTTTCCAACTCCTTTTTTAAACGATTAGAAGGGGCAATTGGTGGTTTTATATGGGGATACAAGAAATCTAGGAGAGCGATAGAAAAACTAAAATTACCTTTTGGTCAAGGCGGCTTGGAGCTACCGGACTTTAAGATGTATTTTTGGTCAGCTTTCTTGGTCGCTTCCGTAGTCTGATTAATCCTGCGGGTATTTTATTTTTTCATACATTTATGTTGGGGAAGAAAGTAAGATGTTTCTGTATAGAATAATGGACCCTAATTATTTTAAAAGGGTTAAATTTAAGACCGCTCGGGATAGCATATTTATCTGGCGGGCGATCTTGCATAAAGGCAATATATCTCCATATCATGAGAAATTCCCTCTGTATTCTAACCCTGCCTTACCTAGCATATTTCACGATGGGGTGGGGAAAAATTGGGTCACATTGGGAGTAGGATGTTTGGGTGATCTTTTCGATTATAATGGTATTATGGCTTTTGAGAGACTACAACTCATATATAAATTACCAAACTATATGTTGCTAAAGTATTATCAGATTCAAGACTACTTTCTAAAGCACCTGAAGTTGACTAATATAATTCGGTCTGAGGTTTGGGACTTCATATATGATGAAGTAAGGGAATCTATGATTAGTAAGGTTTATAAATGGCTGAGTAGTAACAGAGCAGATGATTGTGGAAGATTGGCCAATCAATGGAGTAAAATATTGGAGACTTCTGTAGGGGCTAGCACTATAACACAAGCATTGGGCACTATAAAAGAGGTGGTGCATTCTACTAATCTGAGATTGCACCAACATCGGACGATCTGTCTTCTCTATTACACACCCGAGAGGATAGCCAAGTGGGCGGCTAACAATATAATTACAGATAGGATGAAGTGCTCAAGATGTGATATATATAAGGCAGATATCAAACATATGTTTGTAACGTGCTTAGAGCTAAAAACATTTTGGCAGGATGTTCAGAATATTATCCATCAGAAATTAGGGTTAGATATACCGCTGACAGCAAGGGAAATTATGCTGGGCTGCAGTAATGTTGGATCTAAAAGCAGCGGTTTATTAACTATTTTGCTAGTCTCGGCAAGGCTGATTATTGCTCGAGAATGGATATCGCCAAAGTCTCTAAATGTGATGGATTGGTGGCTTCTAGTCCGACAGACATATGATATGGAACAGGCATTGGCCAAGTCAAGAGGCATACGTTCAGTCGCTAAATGTATATAAAATATGGGGGTCTTGGCTTTAGATAATCTCCTGGAAATTTTAGGATACTTAACGGGGTGTAAATAAGAGGGTGAGGTCCTAGAATGTATTTTGGTATTTATTTTTTATGTGCTCCTTGGTTAATTATTTTATCTGCGATATTATGCTTTGATATTGGCGGTATGCAGCATTGATATTGGTCTGATATTTTTTTTTTGTATTATGTATTACCTAATCATTGACAAATAAAAATTTACAAAAAAAAAAAAAGCAAATGCAGTGCATCATAACACTCCCTTTAGTTTAAAAAGAAGAGCAACTCCTTTCACTGAACACAACTGTGTGGTACATAAGCAATGATCCACCCATTTCTGTTTTTGAGTATCTCCACCCACTCCTCTTTAAGCAGATGCGACTCCTGTAGCAGGAAGATCTCACTATCAGAGAGTCTCAAGTACTCTAGGATTGTCCTTCTTCTAGAGGGAACCCTAAGGCCATTTACATTCCATGATTACATTCCATGATAGGATTTTCAGCTTCTTAGGCCTATCTAGATCCGTCATGGGAAATGTGGATAAATGCGTGGTGACCTAAGAAGCCTGAGATTACTACGAGTATTTAAAAACCTAGAGGGTTGATACAAACCCCTTAAGTACGCTTGAGTCTTATTAATAAATGAGGACAATTTTTTTCTTTTTTCCCACATGCTCCCCCACCCAGTGCAGATATAAAGTGTGCTTATTTTTGGTATTTTCTTTTGCTTGTGACCCCCAACCCCTCCTCCCACCCCAACCCACCCCGGGAACCCTCCCAAAGGACTAGAGGTATACTGATGGTTACCTCCACTTCGAGCTCTCTCACTACGTCATGGCAAAGTTAGATCTTTTCTTTTGGATGTGCTTTAATCTGTTCGATCAGGGAACTGACTTCACAGGGGTCCCTAAAGTTGTGCATTTTATTATTCCACATCACCTTTAGGGAGGCGGGGAACTGGAGGTTGGCCGTGGCACCTAGCCCCCTCAGTTCTTGTATAAACTTCTCTAGCTCCCACTGCCTATCTTGTGTGGTGCGTGATATGTCCGATCTGATGCAAAAGGACCACTCTCCTTTCTTATTTGATCCTGCTTTAAGTGCCCCGGCAAGGATTTTCTCTTTGATTGAGTATGACTTGAAGTTTACTAAGATCCTTCTAGGGTTTTTCTTCCCTGACCTCTTAGAGAACGGGTCTCGGTGCACTCTCTGGATATCATCTTCCAAAATCTGCTTCTCTATGTCCATATTAAATTCTCTGAGAAGGTTGATGGTGAAGCCCTTTATGTCTCCTCCCTCAAGGACTTCCAGGACTTCCAGGACTTCCAGGACTTCCAGGACATTCAGAATCCTAATGTTGTTTCTCCTGGCACTGTTTTCAAGGGTTTTTAGTTTATCTCCAAGTTCTCTATCACCATTCCTCAGCTTCGTGATCTTGCTCTTGTTAGTGTCAACTTGTTTTGAGAGATCTTCAAAGGATACCTCCATTGCTCCATTGCTCCGACTCCATAAGGTTGTTAATCTTACCTTCTATCACCTCACATGCTCCATGGACCTTTTGTTGATTAAGCTCAGAGACTGCAAACTTTTCTCTTATCTCCGTTAACAAGGTAGCTAAAAGACTCTCTGTGGGAGATTGCTCCCCTGGGCCGGCCACTGCGGTAGTTACATTGGACCCTTCTCTTTGTTCGAAAGTCTGACTTGGGGGGCTCTCAGACCTGGGGTTGCGCTGAGCTAGTACGCCGTCCTCTTCTACTGCTGCCAGAGGGGTGAACCTGTTTTCAAGGCATAAAATGTTGTTCCCAGCCTCACCGGACACAGGGCTATCCATAGATCTTACAGGCCCACTAAACTCAGGGCTATGCATGGAAGTAGGGCAAGCAGCCATGGGGGTGGAGATAGGCTGAGCTGACTCAGCTTGGACCTTGAAGTAAGAACGGAGTGAGGGTGTGATTCTGGTACTTTCGGGTTTACTCAAAAAATCAAAGGAGGGAGTGAAGAGGAAAAAGGTAGAATCGTCCTCCTCTTGATACTGTTATCCAACATAGGGATTCTACCATGTATTATGTGAATATATATGCACCCATGTGTGTGCTGCTATTTTTATTTTTATTTTATTTGAAGTGTCTAGTCATACGTGAAAAATGGTGCAAAAGGATCAGAGCTCCTTCTCTCAATTTGTGGGAAGGGAAATGTTTCAAAAATTGTAAAATACCCCTCACACACTGAAACCTGATTCAGTGTCATGCTTCATCATTGGTGTCTTCCCGCCCCTCTACGGGACGGGGCGTGCTACGACTTACGTAGACGCAGGAGCACTTTATTCAGTGATTGGTGAGTATGTGTAGTGCGTGGGATCGTGAAAAGAAAATGTGAGATGGTTAAAAATTCTCTGGCTAGTGGAACGAAAATACTTTATTGTCTTCCCTGGCTGAGAATAGTAAAAGTGGGGAGGTGTAGATGGTGTACTATAATGAGTCACCTCCTACAAGGTCGACATGTTTCAGAAGCCATCCCCTTGGCTTTCTTCCTCAGGACCAAACAAACGATCCCTGTTACACCTCAATGGGTGATAGAATAAATGTACATATGCCTGATAGTCACAAACACTGTCCTTTGTTCCCTGTTATGGGAGTAGAAAAATATACCACTTGTATATCTTAAGAACTTTAAAATGTAATCGTTATCGCTCCATGAGCTCACACGAACGGTGTTGGGCGCCTTCAAATAGACAATGCTGGAAGGAGCGCGATCACCAAAGGAAGTACCTTCTCGTGGCTCGTCGGAACTTTCGGGTTTACTTCTAGGCTGCCTTCTACCTATAGGCAGAGGTATTTTATCTGCAGGTGCTTTTTTGGTTAGTGAGGACGGGGGGATGGAGGTGGGTATGAGACAGACGGGCGTCTAGGTTTTGCTGGTGTGCTAACAGTGGCTTTTCTTTTAGGGGAGCTCCAGAGGAAGGCTGACCTTTGCCCCAAATGTCCCTGCTTCTTACAGTGTACCTGTTCAACACTCCAGGGGGAGCCTCACTTAAATCTTTTTTCCTTGTAAACAATGGTTCCTCTGAGTTAGGGACCCCCTTGGAGCTGCCTGGTCCCAGATCCCCCAATTCCCTTTTCTTCCTCCTTATTTCTGGGGTAACTGGGGGGCTCTGTGCGACATCCTCCACTCTTGCCACATTTGCCGCTCTAATGTCGCTGCAGGACAAAAGTCTGGGCAGATGCCCGTGGGTCGCAATGCAGGCAGCTTCTCTGCGGCTCTCACTGCCCCGGAAGCCGATTCTCGCTGTGGTTCGCTGGCCTCTGCCTTGCGTCGGCCCCACCCTTGACGGGCCGAGGGGAAGCCAGCCGTCCTCGCGGAACCCAGAGAGAAAATGAGAAAAAAACAAAATCAGGAGCTTCGCATTACCGAAGCATTACACTGACCGCCGGGACCCTTCACATCTGCGCGGGTAAGTAAACGTTCATTTTTGATGGGAGTAGGAGAGAGCCTGCGGCCGGCTCTAACTAGCGGCCGCCATGTTCCCCTACACTTGGAGATTGTATTGTCGATCCTCTTGGTAGATGGGCATTAGCCAGGGCCAAAATCAATGGCTCTTGGTTGACCTTTGTGGTTTACTATGGCCCTAACTTGGACAATCCAATCCCACTACGCACCTTACTCCTTCAGCTGGTTGATATTAAAGATCCTATTATACTGGGCGGAGACTTTAATGTAGTTTTGGATCCAACACAAGAGTCAACCTCTAGGAGAGCAATGGCCGCAACTCATAACATGAGATTCGCCTTGAAACAATTGATGACAGACATGGGCCTCGTAGACATCTGGAGAGTGATGGGAAGTAAGGCAGGGAAGTCAGGGGTAAACTTCACTTTCCATAACAAAAAATGTGGCCATCGATCTAGGATTTATTTTTTCTTGGTGGACTCCTTCAATTGCAAGAACACAACAAGGGTTAACCATGCCCCAGAACGTCTGTCTGACCACTCTGCTATCACTTTGGACATTACTCTTGTGAATAGGCCCTTCTCCAAAAGGTGGACCCTAAATCGCACTTTACTTCTTGAACCATATGCAGTTGATAAGCTGAAAGTCGCCACCAAAGAGGTTTTTTTATTAAATATAGATTTAGCCCCCCCACACATTGTATGGGATACGTACAAAGCCTATTTAACAGGTACTTTAATTGCCCTGTCTACTGCACAAAACAGGAAAGCCAGAGAAGAAATCAGAACACTTGAAGTCGCA
Organism: Calotriton arnoldi; assembly: GCA_963921515.1. NCBI lineage: Eukaryota > Metazoa > Chordata > Amphibia > Caudata > Salamandridae > Calotriton > Calotriton arnoldi. The sequence continues at coordinate 327,073 of CAWUFW010014797.1, forward strand.
GTACATATTAAGCAGTTAGCGCTAGAACAAACACTTAATAGCTCAAATGTAACACAAATTGAGCAAAAACGACACTTAGCAAAAACTGAGCTTGCCGAAGCAATAGTCAGGAGGAAATGGGAAGCCAGTAGGTTATCCCATCATGAATATGGGAGGGGTGCGACAAATTGCTCGCATGGAAAACTAAAGTCAACCAGACAAGGAACCTGATAAAAGATCTCAGATGCCTAAACTCAGGTAATATTATCTCCGAGGAGGTTGAGATTGAAAATGCCTTTGCCCAGTTTTTTCAGGATCTTTATACAGAGGATCGAATAGTAAGTGAAGAACTCATGGAGGAATTTCTTCAAGACCTAGAACTTCCTATGCTTCAGAGTCCTGAAAAAGACCACTTAAACAGCCCCATCGGTCTTGAGGAAATTCTTAAAACCATCAGTACCCTAAAAAGGGGAAGTTGCAGGACCTGATTCCTTTCCTAATGAAATGTATGCTATATTAAAAGAAGAACTCGCCCAATATTGCTCCAACTGTTTAACTCTGCCTTTATATTTGGCCAGGACCTTCCATCATCCTGGGACGCTGCCACCATAACCATACTCCTGAAACAAAATAAGAACCCGAGGTCCTGTGAGTCCTACAGGCCTATTTCTCTTCTCAACAGTGATCATAAAATATACACCCAGATTTTAACTAAACGTCTGGATAAGGTGGCAGGATCACTAATCCATACAACCAAAAAGGTTTCATGAAGGGGAGGCAACTCCATGAGTTAACACATGATCTGATTGGGGCGATCGATATGGCAAGAGAATATGGGATCCCTTTGGCAGTAATGACCTTTGTCGCTGCGAAGGCCTTTGACAGAGTCAGTTGGCCTTTTCTATACAAAATAATCCAACGTTTTAACTTAGGGGACGTATTCTTAGCAGCAGTTAGGGCCCTATATAAAAATCCTCGGCTAGGGTCTTGGTCAATGGGAATCTCACCAGGTCAATAGAAATTGGTAGGGGGACTAGACAGGGATGCCCTCTCTCCCCCTCCTTTTTAACCTTTACATCGAACCACAGGCATGCACATTAAGGGCATGTCGGAATATCCATCCTTTCGTTTGTAATGGTTGGGCGAAAAAATTGGGCTATATGCAGACGATCTTTTGATCTTGACAGGGGATCTGCAGCACTCACTTCCTGCAATATGGGAGCAGTTGGAAGGGTTTGGGAGGGTATCTGGATACTCCATTAACTAGCAAAAAACTGAGCTAATGCAATGGAACACCACCTATAGGAGCGACTTAACGAAACAGGAGATAAGATATCTGGGAGTCCAAATAGTACACAATTTGGAGAAGTTAGCTCAGGTGAATTTTGATAAAGTAGTTGCGGGAGTTAAACCACAGCTACGAGCATGGGGGCACTTCCACTCTCCTTCTTGGGCAGATCAAATCTCCTAAAAATGTAATCCTCCAAAAGTTTACCTTCTTGTTTAATACTATCCTGTTAGAATTTAAGAAGACCTGGTTTAAGAAAGTGCAGGGGGAGTTCTCCAGTTTTATTTGGGGAAACAAAAACTAATCTCATGGCAACATCTTTCAGAGATCTCTGAAAACTCGGTCTCTAAATTGAAATATTATCAACTTTTAAGCTGGGTTAAAACATTGGGGAAGGAGGGCAAAGGGAACATGGATCTGGCGTCCAGGATTTGTTCACGCCCCACTTTACGGAAAGAAGTTGCAGAATGGTATTGGATGCTAATCCAAAATGGAGAAGAGATGCAAAACCCATTTACAGAGATCTGGAGGAGGGAACTGCCAGACCAAGACCTCGAATCTTTAGGGCAAGTATCTATGTCTCATTTGTGGTTATTTGTGAAACCTGATCCATTTAGGAAAAACATTTTTTTACTGTCCACAAGGCTTACTGGACGCCACGGACACTATCGAAGCTGGGAAGTCGAGTAGTGAAGAAGTGTCCAAAATGTGGAGAAAACAACGCGAACGAGGCCCACATGTTTTGGCGGTGTCCCTCAATCCAGTTTTTCTGGTAGCAAGTAGGTAAGATCATCTCAGGTATCTTGGGCCAGGAGATCAACGTGAGCTTAGCTCTTGTGATTTTTGGAGTGGTCCCGGGAGGGGTGGATAATCGGGGTCTTCTTAAAACCCATAAAGCCCTCATTTTTGTTCTGATCCTCCTTGCATGCAGGGAGCTGTGTGTCAAGTGGATTCTTCCTTGCCCCCCACTGAGACTGAATGGATTCGCTCTATACAATAAACTTTGTATCTTGACCGGGCTAATAAACTCGTCAAGAGAACAACATTTTGGGAACTCTGGGATGACTGGTTTAAGTCTTATGTCTCCAGTCTATCACATTGAGCACGGAATTCTTCTTGTTCCTCCTCTGTATCTTTCTTTCCCTTTTCTTTTTCTACCTCGTTTTCTCTCTCCCTTACTTCTGCTTATTTCCTTTCTTAGTTTTCTTATGATGTATGTTTAAGTTATTTTGAAATCTTATGGTCCAATGATTAATTGTATGCTATACAGGTTGCTTTAGTGCCAGGGTCACCTTTTAGCACCTGTTTCAGAGGAGTCAGCGTTACCGACCAGCCAGGAGGTATTTGTTCTGGACCCAGGATATTTCTATCCTCCCTCCCCTCTGGAGAGAATGGGTGACTTATTGCCTCTTTTTGGTCCGGCCAGGTTTGGCTTTCCTGAATTCAGAGCATAATTTGATAAATGAGGACTTAATTAAACAAACAAACAAAAAACACTCCCTTTAGTTAAAAGTCTTGAGTATTCGCCATTTTTGGTGCAGCCAGTGCTGTGTATCTCTAGACACTTGTTTCAGGATATTTGTCCTTCTTCAGTAGATAGTGCCAACTTAAAGTTGGGGGTGCTAGTAATGCTGCTCACGGCCTCTTTGGTTCTGTACCACTCCCAAAGCTCAGGTGTATCCCAGAACTTCTCAGCTCAACAACCAAACAAGGAGCAAATCACAGAAGGTGGGAGGGAGCACACTGCCAGGCACACCAGCACACAATTCACCCAGCTGCATTGTGGTAAATGCAGTGCATGATAACACTCATTTTAGTTGAGTAGGACCCCATATTATCTGGTGGTTGGGGAAGTAGTGCCAGTACTTGCACCCTGGAGGGCAATTCTCCAACATTGCCCCAAGAGCAAACATGAGAGTAGTTTTGTGAGTGTGAATTAATAAAATGGAAGTGCAGTCTTTAAATCTTATTTTGCATCAGATGCTCCCTCTGATCTGCTGATATAAATAATGTTGAATATAGGTTTCAAAATACATTTTAAAACTTTAATGTCTGCATTTGAATGTCTGTACCTTGAAAATTCGAATAAAACAGGACTCATGTTAACGCAACCATTTGAACCTTAATGAACTCACTGTTTCGTTTGGGTTGGTGGGTGACGAACCTCACTGGCCGCGTCCCAGCCTATTCTCACTAAATGATGAAGCCACTATTCCACATCAACCTGCTCGATACTGGACTACACGTTCACAAGTCTCTCGCTGTTTCCCTTCATACTCGGCTTCAGAATGGGAGACAAGGGGGACAGTGATCATCGTCCACAAGAAATCTCCATAGCTGCAAGCGTACCTCCTTGCATTCAGCCAGCTCCACTCTGGGGCTCCAGTTACACGACAAATTACAAGAGAATCAAATTTATGGCAGAAAATATTGAGTGCCTGTCTGGAACAGCAATTAATCTTGTACTCTCACAACTGACAGTAAAGAGTTATATATCAAACTGGGAACCCTTTACATCCACATTTACAGACCAGCATGCCTCGCAAACTAAAACGATCTGTCCTCTGGCTCCCAAGCAGGAAAAAAGTTTAACAAAAGCACAGAGGGCCCAAATAAAGGGCCTTAAAAGATCCATAAACGGCTTAATGAGATCCCTGCGGCATGACCCAGTGAACACAAGTCTCCTTTCTGCTTTGTGACATCAGAGAATAAAGCTAAAGAAACTGAAATGGGGCATCAATAAAAACCACGAAGAGGATATTTGGGCAAAGTTCCTCCATAACATAAACCACAACGATAGCACCCGTTTCTGGAAAATGGTAAACATAATTATGCATCCGCAGGATGGAGGTACCTCTTCAAACATACTAGAGGAAATCTGGGCCCGTTTCTTAAATGATCACTTCAATCATCAAATTGCGTGTTCCTCTTTAATCTCCCAAAACAGGCCCTCACTGGGAGATCGCTCGGAAGGTTCTCCAACAAAGGAGGGAGTCCTACAAACATCTTCCGATATAGATAAATTGCCGGAGGAGGAGATAAATGCTGCTGAGTTGCTCCTAATTAAGCAGCAGATCGCAAAGGGAAGAAAGGAAGGTGCCCCAGGCCCAAATGGAATCCCGCCGGCCCTGTTCAAACAGAGGGTGCAAGAGTGGGCAAGCATACTTCAACCACTATACTCGGAAGTGAGATCACTGGGACAGAATCCCTGACTCATGGAAAGGCTCCACGATCGTCCTGATCCATAAAAGCGGCGATAAGGCCATGCCTGGTAATTACCGACTGGTGGCATTGATTGACAACGAGGCCAAATATTTTGTGGGAACCTTGTTAAAGGAACTCACAGCCTGGGCTGATGACAACGATATTATACCATTAAACCAGACAGGCTTCTGCAAAAAAACAAGTACATCAACCAATAGCATGACAGTCTCTCTGCTTATTGATGCAGCAATGTCCAAGAAAATGCTGCTGCACCTTTGTTTTATTGACTTCAGCGCCGCCTTCGATAACGTTGATAGGGTAAGATTGTGGGGAAGCTAGCCCGTTGGGGCATCCCACAAGTCCTCTTAAAAATGTTAATTCTCCTCCTTACAGACACCTGGGTACAGGTGAAACTGGGATCAGGAACCCACCACTCGAGAAGAGTAACAACAATCAAAGGCCAGAATCAGGGCTGTGTGCTGGCGCCTACCTTATTTAATCTATTTATAGCAGATCTACCACAGACACTCAACTCCCATTACTCCCATGCGCCCAGGCTGGGGGCACAACTTTGTCCAACCTCCTGTATGCCGACGACGTAATTTTGCTTAGTCATACAACAGTCGGCATGCAACATCTTCTCAACGAAATGCAGGACTAGGCCAGAGAAAACAACTTGACGATCAATCTCAAGAAAACAAGGACAATGTCCATTAACAACAGGAGGAAACGAGCGAGGTCCTGGCACATGGGTGGCACACAAATAGAACCAGCGGCAGACTACAAGTACCTAGGCGTCTACATAGATAAAGAAGGATCCTTCATACGGCAACAGGATGAGATCAAAAGAAAAGGGCTGGTGCTAGCCTTAACTTTGAAAAATCTAATGTCAAAACTAACAGGTCCAACCCTAAGCCCCCTCCTGAAAGTAGCACTGGCCAAAATTCTACCAACAATAACTTATGGCAGCGAAATAATGAGCGGTAGAGACGCCAAGCTGCTGGATAGAACTGCAGTCAAAGCATATAGAACCATGTACAGCCTTCCAAATTACACCTCCCGGCGCAACTAAGGCTGGTGTTTGGCCTATTAAAGCAATCATGGGCCTGATACGGTGCATACATCATCTGCTGGAATATGATCAGACTATCTGCCCCAAACACTCTAAACCAGCTCTTATGGCAAGACCTAAAGCAGAGGGAGAAGTCCCCTGCAAGAAGCTATTTGCAAGAGGCTCTGGCAAGCACTGGGCTCTCTGCCCTCTGGAATACACAGATCCATCACTTAGCCTTTAAGAAGCTGGTCTGGAAATCCCTAAAACAACTCTCGTTGGTGGAGGATACTTTTCGGCCATATCCCACGCCTGGATGACCTTGAATAACTATAAAATCTTAGCCCCTCAAAAATATTTTAATTTGGGATATCCAAAATCACGGAAAATAAAATTCTTAAAGTTTCGCCTTGGCATGCTCCTGTGCACTCAGAACCTTCCACCGTGGCTGAGGGCGTCACCTCCAACTTCTTGCAGCCTGTGCGAAAACGGCCTGGGAAATATCATCCATCTAATATGCTCCTGCAAGGAGATGTGGCAGGAAAGGAAACAGCTGGTAAAAATCCCCTTCAATCATAGGAGAATTCGCTCAAGGAGGCAAGCAGTTCTGGCATGCTTCGATCCAGGAGCACCACAACTTAATTGTAGACTAGTAAGATTTCTTGCATTAGCCGAGCAAAAATACCACCACATGATCCAGCCTCACCTGGGATTCAGAACAGGCCTATCAGAAACCACTCTATGCAGGCCTAGCCACCAAGAACTGCTGGCAGCTTCACACACTGGGAATCCTAGCAAAGTCCATCCAACCAAAGAACAGAGGCCGTTCTAACTAAGGCAGAGCTGGGAAGCCCTTATTGTGGTTAGCAGCATAGAAACTCCGTGCAGTACCTTCTGATATTGATTGCATTGGCTGATTCGGAATCGTACTCTGCACTGACTGCATTGCCTACACTGGCAATAAACTGCACTAGCACCAAAGTGTCTTTTATTGTTGTTAGTAATCCAACTTATTGAAAGTTTTTTAATGCCTTGGGAAACTACAAATGCGCACTTTTATATTGTATCGTGTTCTTATGATTTTAATTGAAGCTTTTGTATTGCAATTTTTTTAGTGACTAGGTGTTGGAAATGGCCCTTTTTGCAGGGTTATCCCCAAACTTTTTGCTTCTTCCTCCTACTTTTTCCTGACCTGTGGTTGTTGGCATTAGGACTCTGGGCACTTTACCACTGCTGATCAGTGCTAAAGTGCATATGCTCTCTGTGTAAATTGTTATTGTGATTGGTTATCCATGATTGATATATTTGATTTACTGGTAGGACCCTAGTAAAGTGCACTAAGTGTGCCAGAGCTGGTAAATCAAATGTTACTAGTGGGCTTGCAGCACTGATTGTGCCACCCACATGAGTAGCCCTGAAAAGTTGTCTCAGGCCTGCCACCGCAGTGCCAGCGCGCAGTCTGTTAACTGCCATTTTTACCTGGCCAGTGTACCCACTGGCCAGGCCTTACCCTTCCCTTTTCTTACACATAGGACACCCCTATGGTAGGCCCAAGGTACCCCCTGGGCAGGGTGCAGTGTATGGGAAAGGTAGGACTGGTGTGTGTAACATGTCCTGATAGTGAAACATTGCCAATTTCGTTTTTCACTATTGAAAGGCTATCTTGCCCATAGGACAGAATGGGGAATGCTTTGTAACATTTTACAAGCCTATCTTCCCATAGGAGTGAGATAGAGAATTGTAGTCTGGTATCCCTGAACTCAGAATTTAATAACACATCTTTTAGTAAGGATGGTTTTTAAATTCTGTGTTTGAAAATGGCACTTTTAGAAGGTGGCTATTTTCTTGTTCAACCTTTCTGTGTGCTTCTGCCTGGTTGTGGATTGACTGTCTGGCTTGGGAGTGACAGGGGCTGGGGTGGCTCCAGGAGTCTGGGTGAGTCAGCCCTGGGCTGAATAGGCCAAACTGCATTTGGAGTGGTGGGAGGAGTAGCACCTGTACCTGACTAGGGCTGTGCCTGCCTTCCACTAAAGACTGGCTCCACCTCCTGCGGTGTGTCTGAAGACCCTGGCCCACACTGACAAAGGAAGAAGTTGTGCACTGGCAGAGTGCACCCCGACTGGTTTGGACTGGGTTCAGGATCCCTTACACAAAGAGAACAAAGATATTTTGGGGTATAAATATTAGAGCTGAAACCCCTTTACTTTAGACTTCTTCGTGATCAAGAGGAACCTTTGCCAAAGAGGACAGCTGAAGAGACTGAGGAGGAGTACTGCCCTTGCTGTGTGTCTGGGGCTGGCCTGCAGTTTGCTGTTTCTGCTGAAGGAGAGGACAAGGGGCTTTTCTGTGTGCTGTGTCCCCCCTGCTTGAAAAAGGACTTTGCTGTGTGCTGTGTCCTGCAGAGAAAGTCTCCAAGGGCCTGAGAAGAGCTGGCCTCCTGTTGTGGGAACTCAGGAACATCAAAGATTCCCCCCATCGCCTCAGCGACGCTGTGTGCGTGTGCTTTTGTAGCCTGATACTGTCGTGTGGTCCGCTGTACCCGTGTGCCTGAAGCGCCCTGTGACCACACTGAACCCTGCAGCGTAACCATCGTACTGCTGCTAAATCACCGCCACCGGCCCGAGCCATCATCTGCAAAGAGCTGCGAGTGTTTCACCGCAGCCGGCCCGAGCCGGGAATTGCCAAGAAGTATTGCGAGCCGTCACCGCCGCTGGCCCAAGTCATCTGCCCAAGATCGAGAAGCACCCGAGAAGGAGCTGTGCTGGGATCCGATCCGCTGCGAGGCGTCGTCTAGCAAAGGGATTCCCCTAGCGAGGAACAGCTGTTGTCAACGGAGCTGCCCCGTGGGACGTCGAGCCACGAGGAAAGGAGGAGAGAGGAAGCAACCCCCATGTAAACGCTCGGACCGAAGTCCAGAGCGCAGCGTGTGTCGCCACCTGGGGCGGGTTGCGTGTCTGTGAGAGATTGCTCTCGGCTCCCCCTTTGTAGCGAGAGCCTCCGCTCGAGCGATTCCAGCGGCCCGTAATTGTTATGTTATGTTAATATGTTTTGTATAGCGCACAGCTGCCCCAGCAAAGAGGCGTCCCAGCGCTGAAGCAGAAACATAGAGGCTGGATGTCAGAGAAAGCACTAGACTATGGGGAAGAGATGGGTTTTAATTGCTCTGCGAAGACCAAGTAATTTTCCATGGCACGAATGGAGTATGGTAGAGCATTCTAAAGCTTGGCAGCCAAAAGACGGAAAGAGCGTCCGCCCGACCGTACCTTCCTCGTACGAGGCACAATAGCCAGGTGTTGTCCAGTAGAGCGAAGCTGGCGCATAGGGTGGTAAGGTGACAGCAGATTGGTCAGGATGGCCGGAGAGGAGAGTTTCAGGATTTTAAATGCAGTACAGAGGACCTTAAATTCCACTCGGTTGGCGACAGGGAGCCAGTGCAACCGACGGATAGCATAGAGGTGGGACAGGTTCTGGGGAGGCCCAGTAGGGTTCTAGCCGTCGCGTTTTGGACTCGCTGTAGTCTCAGGGTTTCGATCTTATTCACCCCTAGGTACAGTGCATTGGTATAGTCCAGTCTTGATAGAATGGAGGCCTGGATGATCATTTTCCTGACTGGTGGGTCAAATAACCCAAGCAACGGTTTAAGCCCCCAAAGTATGCCAAAGCAGGTCCCCGCGACTTTTTTGGTTTGGAGCTGAAAACTGAGACCCGAATCTACCCAGACTCCAAGATCTTTCACCACCTGCTTAGGAGTAGGTGCGCATCCCAGTATGGCTGGCCACCACCAGTCCCCCCATAGCTCTTGATGGTTACCCACCAGCAGGACCTCTGACTTGCTGGAGTTCAATTGGAGACAATTATCAGTCATCCACTCGGCAACAGCCGTGAGATCTTCCCGAAACTTAGATGCTGCACTCCCAGTGTAGTCAGAGAGGGCTACAACTAGCTGTGTATCATCAGCATATGATACGATGGTAAGTCCTCTGCTCCTTGCCAAGCCTGCCAGGGGTTGAACGTAGAGATTGAAAAGCAGAGGGCTCAAAACGGAGCCTTGCGGGACCCCTTGCTTATTGGCATGGTACGTAGAGGCAAAAGGGGGGGGCTATAACCTGGAAGGTCCTGTTTGAGAGAAAGGACGCACACCAGGTCAAAGCTGGGCCCACAACACCTGCTTCTTTTAACCTGCGTAACAAGATCTGATGAGAGACAGTGTCGAATGCGGTGCTGAGGTCTAACAGAATCAGCGCCGACGTATTTCCCTCATCCAAAGCGAGCCTAAGATGTTCTGTGACAGCCAGGAGAGCAGACTCCGTACTGTGACCTGAGCGAAAGCCATTCTGAGAGATGTCCAAACAGTTGTTTTTTTCCAGAAATCTGACAAGAATGGAATGAGAGGGCTTGCCTGAGAGGAGCGGCAGTACCAGGGCCTATGTTAAAGCTATTTACCTGATTTAAAAGCATTTGGGGGCATACTTCTGCAATCGCTGACACGGAGTCAGCAGTCCCTTGGTGAGAGTCTGTGAAGAGCACCGTGTGTTGCTGAACTGTGCTTTTGACATTTTTGGTTAATTACACCGAGGAATACAGAACCTACAAGTTATTTATGATAACATCTTGAAAAGTCACTTTACTGAATACGCATATGGTGGATTTCTGTCGTTTTGGTCTTGTCAAAGTTTAGATAAAGAAACCTTTATTTTTCTAAACCTGTGTGGTGTCCATTTGTGGTGTTATCACTGTGTTACTGTGAGTGTTGGTACAAATACTTTACACATTGCCTTGATGATAAGCCTGTCTGCTCGTGCCAAGCTACCAAGGGGGTGAGCAGGGGTTATCTAGATTGTGTTTCCCCCTTACCCTGACTAGAAGCAAGGGTCCCTATTTGGTCAAAGGTACCTACCTCTGCCAACTAGAGACCCCCATTTCTAACACTATGCAAATGAAATAAATTTCTTTCACTAAATGATGAAGCGATTCACCCAAAGCAGAATTTGAAAATCTCTATCCAGTGAAAGAATGACTTCACTATGACAGCATTAAAAGTGACTGAAGTAGAAATACTGTGGAGGCTTTCAGATACAAAAAGTGCTAATTTATTATAGATATGCAAAGTAATTCCACAAGAAAAAGATGGATTTAACTGTTATTTTTAGGAAGAACAATTGGTTGCAAATGCAGACATGTAGAAAGGCTTATTTAATAAATTGTGGTTAAAAATGCGTCAGATATCTTTTTAAGATTACATGTTAGGGGGCCACAATGATTACAGATGGTTTAATGTTTATGCTTCTTACACTCCAGGAACTAAATTGTAATCGTGTGCTCACAGAACAAACTCAAAAGCATAACAGTGCACCAGCCCAAACAACTGAATGTATGGAAACTAATAAATCCCGAACAATAGTATACCACTAAAAAAAAATACTATGATTACAACCTTCATTACGACGGCCTGCTAATTGGTGTAGTATTTATCACACCTGATGGAATCCGACTCCCGCGAGTCGGAATTCACAATTTGTGATAAATACTACTCAGTTCTGATTATTGGGGGAATAATATGCAGATTTTAGTGCTTACTGCAGCAAAAATTTAATGTTTCGCTAAATACCAGACATTTCCGCCCCCCCCCCTCCTCCAATAGATTTCATGAGGTTTGACCTGCGGAAATGTCTCACATAATTCATAATTGCTATATGTGCGGTAACACGGGTGACTGGAAATATCACAATTAACCGAGGCCTTTGGATAGATCCCCTCAGTTCTGACCGAATGGATTGCGCCGCCTTGTCTTACATCACATGTGAGTGGCAGGTCCAGTTTGGCCACCTTCCTAGTTCTTACGGCTGACCTTCATTGTGAAAACCTGTGAAGAGAAACAGAAAACCTTGGGAACAGCTACTGGTTGAGAGTTCCCGATGGCACTTAAAGTGTCCGTTTGTGTATGAACGATATGTCATAATGGATATGAAGAGCAGTCCCTCCAGGCTAAAATTCCTCTGGGTCTTAAAATGTTTTCTTTTCCTTTGGGAAATACATATGTCCAAAGACTTCCCACATTATTTGAAATATTGGTTCTCTGTCAGCTATCAAAATGGCAGAAGGGGCTATTGTAATGACTTGTGAGTCTTAAAGTGTTTGGAAACCTGAGATGTGCTGGTTAAAAGCCTAGCTAAATGAATTAAACTCTAAGAAAACCCGTGGTTTGTGAATAAAAAAAATGAAAGCATGTTGACTCTGCATGCATAAATATGTAGTAGGTGACAAGTTAACAGTTTCATAAAATGTCTGGGGTTTAGTGGTGGATTTCTGGGGTGATTGTGCGTTCATTGCCTGGATTACACCAAACTCAAAATGCAAGTAAAACAAATGTGAAACAGTGTCATACCTGGTGACACAAAACATATATGCAAGGTGACTTTAAAATATATATTTTTTTCGCTAAACATAAACTCTAACTACCGATTTGAGTGGCTACAACAAAACTCGTGGAAATGTGGGAACTTTTAACAGGAGCCAGGTGTATTCTGTAAAACCATATCACAAAGAAGGTACAAACTATACTGTTACTCGTAGGATTGGCTTTGAAACATTAAATAGCTATGCTTTCATATTCTTGAAAAGGGAGTACACGGTTTGAGCATTATCTATGACACACCAACAGTTGTTTGAACCGAATGGCAGACTGTGAGGCCTTATGTGGCACCAACCACCTGATTCATGAATAGATGCATCCTTATAATTACAATGGGCCTATTCACAACGCCATATTTGAGTATGTAAAGTAGTACTCATATAGTACTCTTTTACATACTTTTACTTGTCTTCGTGAAATGGTCCCAAAACATCTAAATAGGGAATAAAATTGGAATATTAATCTACAGTTAGTACAAACAAAAAGGACTTCGAACTCTTTGCACTTTTATTAATAGGAGTCATGCATTTAGGGGCCTCTTCACAAAGTCGCCCACGTTCATACATACAAAACTTCAGATGCTTTTGTGAATCACCTATGTGTTTTTACTGTCAGTGAATAAATGCCTGCATACCCACTTGAAATATATTTATTTATTTTAATTTTATTTTGCATATTTACAGATCAAAGCCCTAGCCGAGGGGCCAACGGGGCCTTTAACATCACATATACATCAGCTAGCATGTAACTATATTCAAAGGTGTCTATTGGAAGAGGGAGCTAGGGTAGATAGAGTCTGAGGGCCCGATTACAAGTTTGGTGGTGCGGGAGCGGACCGCAATGAGGGCCGCCTGTCAAATTGCAAATTTCCTTGTGTCTGGCGGGCTGTTTCTGGCATTTCCACGTCAGTACCTCTGAAAATGGGCAACGCAGTGGGAACGTCAAAAACAGTTCCTACACGGCATGGACTGTAACGTCTGTGCTGTGCAGGAACTGGGGTGCATGCAAACAGGGGGGCACATGTTGTGCCCCCATGCATGCATCCCCCATGCAAATGGGCACAGGGCCCCCTTTGTTTCAGGACCGCCAGTCTTTGCATGGACCATGCTGGTGCTCCTCTTGTGCTGCCTCGTGATTTTATGGATGCAGGTGAGAGCATAACTTGATGAGTCTGGCAGGGAATAGTAGGTTCTAAAAATGCTTCTTATTTGTGGAAACTGTTAAAAAGAAAGTAAAATAGGCCCTGAAACAGCTGCACCACTGGGACACATTGGATCCCAAATATCACTGTTACACACCACAACTAGTGCAGAGATCCTGGAATCTGCGAATCCCTTTTGTTCAGCGTAGACGTTCACAGCGGTGATGGCACATAGTGGGTCAATTTCTTGTAGTGCCTCTTCTATGTTTATGAAGAAGCTACAATGCAGGTTTTAATACAGCAGCCAGAGGAGTTCTTGGCCCCCAATGGACTTCACCTCTGTAAGCGACTCAATTCCCCACCTTACATCGTGCCAGGAGGTGCCCCTGCACAGTGGTCCCTGAAGGGGACGGGGCCAAACAGTGTGCTACAAGCGCTCCCTGCATTCTCGCTGTGCAGGCTTTTTCTACGGCAGCCAGAGGAGTTTTTGGCCCCCAACGGACTTCACCACTGTAGGGCACTCAATTCCCCACCTTACATCGCGCCAGGAGGCGCTCCTGCACAGTGGTCCTAGAAGGGGGGACCTCACGACGCGCTATAAGTGATTCCTATGGCGCGGGACGTGCACGGGCTGCGCCTGGGCCTCATCTGCAGCTGGCTGAGACTGGACCAGGCCCGCGCCCTATCTTCTGGTCTGGATATATCGTCAAGTGCATATTAGCATGGGAAAAAGCAAAGCAAGTCCCATCAAAGAGGCCCCCATGGATGGAATGGTGCTCAGAACAGCACGGGGTAAGTCATCTATCCTAACATACCTGTCCTCAGCTGTGGGTGCGCTGCCAGAAGAAATTGTCGATGTAGAGGAGGACCTGGTCTCCCATGCGCAGGTTCATGGTTATACCTGTTTAACGAACCCGAAGAATGTTGTTATCTCTGACCCTGCTTTTATCACAACTCATATTGAGCAACGCACAAACACTGAACCACGTAAAAACAGACTTCCACAGACTCAAGCATTTATACACCAGCCTCCGGTTTCACCCGAACTGACTTTGCAGGCCCTCAAGAGAAAGAGAAAGGAGAAAAAGGGTCCTAGACAGCTGGCTCTATCTCCTCGCAAGGTGGCAAGACATCCTCTTAGTGGTGCAGATCAGGCTGGGTGGATGGTCAGTTCACAAGCCCTCCTTGAGGCTTTTCATGTGAAGATCACGAGGCTGATAACAGACCTCCTGGAGCCTGTCTCTTAGCGTTTGGACAGGATTGTGCAATTGATAAAGGCCCAAACATGGGAGGCCCCATCTAAAGTACTCTCTCCACTGTTAATTACGTCAGGGGGTCTACCGACAGGTCGGACATACAGGATCTATCCAGGGATGCAGACTTCTCGCAAGGGTTTTCTAGACCCGGGCCTGCTTTGGCTCCAAATTCGGCTCCTGGACAGAGCCAACTGACGTCTAACAAGGCAGGTGTGCCATCTGCCTTGGGATGAATTAACGACTAGAGAGGGCGGCTCCTCCATTAGGGCAGAGGAGCGTCGCCCACTGCTTTCGCAGTGCGAGAGCAGAAACATAAAATGGTAAAACTACCATTTTATGTTTCTGCTTCTCGCACTGCTAGAAAGCAGAAGGGTATGACTGGTTGGGGCGGGTAGGTGGGCGGGTCTGCTGGAGTCCAGGGGAGGAGTGGCTTGACCACTCTGAGTGCACTGACTGTTTGTTGGGCCCCAGGGCCGACCAAACCAGTCATACGCACTCTACATTTTCTCCATGTAGGTGCAGCCTACATGGAGAAAATGACCTCCCCATAGACGCCTGTGGGGTTGGCATCCCAGCCAATCACAACGCTGCCATTGCAGCGTTGTGATTGGCTTAGGGAAGGGGAGGGAGGCTGCCAGCTCTGCCTGCTTCCTGTTCAGCAAAACATGGGACCCGGCCAGAACTGAGACGGCGCGGGACGGTAATTATTATTATTTTTTTTAATTAAACCCCCCCCCCCCCGAACCCCTGCGCTACCCCTACCCGCGAGTCAGGCCGGCCACGACTGCAACGAGACATATGTGGAATGCCCTCAACCCAGGTCTCAAGAGAACTTATGCACTGCCCATTTCCTGTTAATCAGAATGAACCCTCCGATACATACAAGATCTCCAAAGTTACCATCAACCTACCCCGGAGGCAACCCCTTATGTGGGGGTATGGGGGTATATCCACCTCCTCATTCCATCTCCTCTGAGAACTATATACAAATAAAGAACAAGGTGATGCACTGGCTGGGTGCCGATACAACCGTGGGAGTGTATCTTGGTGCCCGGATCAATTTGGTCATACATGTGCATTGGATCGGAAGTACCCCGAAATCTTTTTCGGGGGATTGTGTGACCATTAACTTTAACAGATCTGGTATAGCAGGGCGAGTCCTTGTCTCTATTAGACCAGACAGGAGAACAGTAATCACAGCTTTGCCCTTGGGATATTTCTATAGGCCGGATCAAGTGTCCCATAGTCCAAGACTTATTCCTCCCCCACCTCTTTTGAGTCAAAATATGGGACTAGAGGGACCATTTAAGCTGGAAACTTCAAACTAATTACCACCGCTTAGTCACTTGGACATGTGTGATTGACTGATCCAGTCGGATACCATTCTGAGCCTTACACCAGGGGCATGTATCCACCAGCAGTTGCCGCAACTAATTGGACCCCAAAAGTTATCCGACTTATCAGCAGGAACATAGCGGTTCTCAGAGCTAAATTCAACAATCCTGCTTGGACTAATTATGTGAAACAGTTTGGAGTGATATGTTTGCAGGAGACTTGGGCTATAGTTAGATGTCATTTGGAGGGGTGCAATTCATATTCGATTCCTGCACATGAATCTCATAAGGGTTGGGCGAAGGGTGGACTGATTGTATCTATATCGCTTGTGATTCAAGGAGTTGTTGAGATTCGTGACACAGAGTCCCCCAATTTACAAGCACTCTTACTTTCTTTTGCAGGGGCGCACAAAACCTTGATGTTACATTTTTATAACGCTAGAAACTCCCTGTAGGATTCTGATAATAGTTATGTTCCGGATTCTTTACTTGACCAGTTGGAGGGGACTAAGTGGGAGGTTTTGAACATCATACTAGCGGGAGACTTTAACTGTCATTTGTGCAAGGACCCCATTAAACTGTTGTATATGCCCTTTAGCTGCCAATCACCAGAGGGTCTGCATATAGATCATTCCTCACAAAGGAACTTATTGAATTCCATTCTTGATTAGCACTATTTAGTCTTCACACTGGATAAACTTGTTTACTCCGCAGGGGGCAAGCTGATTCCGACTTTTACTGGTACATGGTGTGCCTCATTTATAGATTTTATTTTTGTTTCACATTTTTTATGTTCACACATTGTAGAGGTTAAAATCGAGGGCAACCACATAGTGATCACAATCCTAACTGTATCTCTCTTAGTTGGGGCAAGGCAGATGACTGGGGTACCTAGGGGACCATTGCAGCCCACTAGTCAAGGAAGAAGGTTAAGGTGGACACAGGTATCCCCAGAGTACCTTAGACATACTCTTTCCACCAAATGTATGAATGAGCTTGCAACCTGCTTAAATGACTCTTCTTGTTCGCGCAAGATCTTAGATGCTTTTTCCCATATTGCTTTTGTAGTCTCTGAGTCTCTCAATTGCACTGCGGGCCCCAGAGCCTCTGTTGCCCCTAAATGGTTCGATAGAGGGTGCTCTCATGGCTCTAGAGAATTAAAACAGGCCCTCAAAGCGACCCCTAGGGATGCTTCTCTGGTGGTACAATGTCGGCGTAGTTATAAAATTGAAGTGAGCAGGCGGAAACATGAGATTAGGGACGCAGCATAGGGTAAATTGTTTGACCCTGGTTGTTTAAAGAACAGTGCCATGTTTTGTGGCACCATCAACCAGCCATTTTTTGCACAGGCTGATGACCTCTCCCTAGCGCATCACATTGAAGTAGACAGCTGGGTCTCCCACTTTGAGGGGGTGTACAATGGGGGGCAAGATTTGGTTAACAGAGAGGAAGAACAGCCTCTTGAAGGGGTACCCCATCTGGTATGTACTTTGGCTGAAACCAAGAAGGGAATTTTGGCTATATATAAAAGCAAGGAGCCAGGAACTGATGGAATCCCTCCGAATCTATACCTGAGCGATATAGACACCTGGTCCCCCATCCTAACCAATGTTTTCAAAGCCTCTGTGAAGGAAGGCCCCTCCCTTCTCCTGAGCTTCCACAGTTATAGTCCTGGTATTTAAAACAAGCATTTGCAATGCAATCGGTCTCGCTTTTGGGACCTTATATGTATTTAGCTATGCAGCCCATTAGCCTGGGTGCTGAAACATCTACTGTTCTTTAACATGGAGGGAAAGTAAGCACCAAACTCCGTGACACGCCAGGTATGGGAACACATGGGGAGAAATACTGCCTTTCAGCGGGAAATGGTATAGCCCAAAGCTCTGTTTTTAATATAAAATCAGGGCCTTCGGTGGTCATATCACTGAAAATACAAGATTTGATAAAAATATTATTGTCTACGGGTGCTCGTGGTAGACAATTTCTATGGACTCGAATCTAGAGAATGTTAAAGTGATTCTGGTATTTTACTGACCTCTGCTGGCCGTTTTCTATCAAGAAAGTTAAATAGAGGCAGTTGCCAGAAAAATTAAAAAAAGAAAGTCCCTAAGCAGAAAGCAATTCTGGTATTTTACTGACCTCTACTGGTCGTTTTCTATCAAGGCAGTTAAATAGAGGCAGTTGAACAGAAAAAAAGTCCCTAAGCGGAAGCAGACAAGTCCTAGGGCTGATCTCCAGAGCCCACAAAGTACATACACATATAGGTATATACTAAAGTATATACAAGAGGTCTCGAATGCTCGACCTAAAAATATGATAGGGATAGTCCACTGTGTTATAGACCAATAAACACTAT
Source organism: Calotriton arnoldi (assembly GCA_963921515.1). NCBI lineage: Eukaryota > Metazoa > Chordata > Amphibia > Caudata > Salamandridae > Calotriton > Calotriton arnoldi. Next base: position 345,094 of record CAWUFW010014797.1, read on the forward strand.
AACTAACCCTGGGCGGGTAACTCCGCTCCACCAGCGGAGTTTGCGGAGATTTGCCTACTCCGTGCCGAACGCGGAGGTAGGCAAAACTCCGCCTCCGTGGCGGAGTGGAGTTAGCCGCTCCCTTCCCCCTCCCAAATGCATTAAAAAGGTATAAATAAGGCACTTACCTGCATGTCTGCAGCCTCTCGTGCCTCGCCGCTCTCCTTCCTACTCCTCTCGCGTCCTCGTCCTTCTTCTTAAAAAAAACACTTCGTTGTACGTCTTGAGAGTGCGCATGCGCATGCGCAAGCCTTACAACGTAGTGGTTTTTTTTTTAAGAAGGACGTCGAGGACGCGAGAGGAGCAGGAAGGAGAGCCGCGAGGCACGGGAGGCGGCAGAAAACAGGTAAGTGCCTTCTTATACCTTTTAAAGCATTTGGGAGCGGGGAGGGGAGCGGAGCGGAGCGGAGCTACGCGTAGCTTCCAAACTCCGTGGAGGTACGCATAGAGGCACTACGCCATCTCTGCCTAGGGCTAACTATAACTACCTTCTAGACCTTCTCCCTGAATCCTGGCTACCCCAAAACCCTTAAAAAAGGACTTACCAGTTCCAACGAACAGCAGCACCTAACCGCAACCTGGTTCTGGGAAAATAGACTAAAAACAACATAAATAGATTATAAAATACCAGATAGCACTGAAAAAATGGCTGCTAAATGAAACTAAAAAAAGACTACCTCCTCATTGGAATGGATGGAAAATATTGTAGAAATGTTGTATAAATGTATGAAAAATGTTAAAGAATATTAATAAATATATATATAAATATTTGATATATAGACATAAAAACCAGAAAATATGTATTTTAAACAAATTAAAAATGTTAAAAAACTGTATACAATTGAACTTAAAAGTTGCAAATTTGCAACACACAATACTATGTAAATATAATTTACATTTTTTATTAATAAAAATACATTTTTAACTACTTATCTTTATGAAAATGATTGTTTTGCAGATGAAATATATATAATTAAAAATACTAAAATATACAATAAACTTTGAAAACAAAAATAAAATGAGAACATGTGTAACGTGTTTATTATACAAAACAATGTAATTAGTATTAATTATGTTTATGAAAGTACAAGTAACTATTTTTTTATATTACTAATTAACAACAACTGTAATAAAATAACAACGTATTTCTACTACATAAAAATAAAATAAAAGATTTAAGAATAAAAATATAAAATTAAATAATCACACTTAAAAATAAATCATTTATTAAAAAAATGTTAACTCTAAAGGGGTGACATATGCTATCCTCACTCCAATCTAAACCAATTTTGTGAGGACGTTAGACACTAAAAGGGTGACATAAACTGTTCCCACTTCAATCTGATACAATATTTTTGTATCACAATATTTTATCCGATATTCTGTCCAAACAACTGACATGCAAGTAGCAACCATAGTTATTGAGGTTAGGAAGGGAGGATCTCCCTCACTCTCCAAATGTGAAGGACATGCAAGGTTGTATGCTCAGTCGTGTGATTTTCAACAGCTGATCTTTTCCTTCTGTCTATATCTAGGCTTGCAGGGTGGGGAAGGGACCCGGATATTGCAATGCAACTAGTGTTGCAGACAATTTGAGAGAGGTAAATAGAGTGGGATAGAGGTAAGGGAGTTGGGGGAGGATTGAGATTGGATTGGGACAGTCTTAATCATATTCATATTTATGGGGTCGTGCTTGCATGTTTTAAATAGGGATGAGACGTCTGTGTGATATTTGTAGCCTTATGCCCAACACAAGAAGAGGTATATTTTTTTGGGCAGCTGCATTTATTTGTGCCGCACACATAGAACCAGCAACCTGTTGCTGGTTCTATGTGTATATGTATTTGTGTCTGTGTGGGCCAGAGATGTGTTGTGTGAGGGCCTTGTGGGTAGGCTATGATGGAAGAGTTGTTTGTTCGCTTTCTCAGAGGTGAGGTGTTTGTGAAGTATGGGGGAGGGTGAAGGTGCCATAAATGAGTACGTGGTCAGAAAATGATGGTGGCTCTTTCCATATTTTGTTTTTGAACAAGAAAGATTAAACATGTATCATTATGAATGCATCACATACTAACAGTGATATTGGAAAGAATAAACAGAAAAACAAATGGAGAGCTGGGTAAATTCCTAAAGAGCGTTGAAGAAAAATCCCCAAGAAGGAGCAGCAGATGTGACAAATATAGTCATGTCCATGTTATACTCATCTGCCTCAAGTAAGAAGCCAGTAGGGGATTGTAGAGAATCATTAGTCCTACTGCAGAGATTTATTTCAGGATTAATTCCATAGTGGCCCTTGTGTCAGCGCTGCTATCTTATCACCCCCTCCATCCTCTGTGAAGACCAACTGTCAGGAGGCCTTACTAGAGGCTAGGAGAAGGTTTGACTGATTTTGGATGTTGACATGTGTGTAGCCTGGTCAATGATGGGAAAATCAAAAGGGAGGTGGCGAAATAAGTAGTTGTTGATCATTGGTGAGTGTATTTGACCAGTTCTCGTATGTGTATTTCTTCTGGTTCACATTTGTCTTCTGTCATTCACAGTGTTCTGAGAAGGCAGAAGAAAATAGGGGCTAAGATAGTGCATGGGCATGAAGGAAGTGAGTGGGTACCCCCGTCATGTAGTCAGGAGGAGCAAGGAACAAGACATACAGTTATGGTAAATGTTAGATGGGTGTGGTTTAATGTGTGGAATTCCCTCTCAATAAAGAGCTCTTCTGATTGACTCCATGATTTGGTTCTTGAAGTGATCTTTGTCAGCGATGTAGAGTTCCCGCATTTCTATGACCCTGCTATCGTCTTCATTCTGCCCCCTCAGGGTACGCCTGTCTGCTCCAGTCATGGACCAAAATGTATACGATGTGGGCCCGAAGGCCGGAAGGAAAGAAAAACTCGCTGTCTGGCTTCATGGTTAGCAGCGGTGCCTCCGTGGCACTCCAGCATTTTCACCTAGATGTTTCCATCCTCCTGGACTTCGATTAGTGATGCTGCTGTGCAAAAAAGGATCCGCCTCTGCACTAGCCCTTTAATGTCTATTGAGGGTGGTTGGAGGAGAGGAGTGGGAGTATGGGAAGGATCAGTCTGTCTCATGTATGCGCACTGAGTCCTAGAGTCCCGGTTGATTGAGGCCCGATTTAGGCCATATTATTGTGGAGGTGGTGGCTCAAAGGCCTAGATGGGGAGGGAATGGCAGTAATTGCCAACTGCTGTGTGGATACCTGACTCTTGATCCCAGGTCTCACTTCTGGCTGTGGCCCACAGGCTTTTGTAGGAGTCAAAGGGTGGCAACATCAGCACTCACTTTTTTCAGACATCTGCAAGTATCGAATGGGCATGGGGAAGGCTCCTGTCCTCAGAGTTTCAGCTCCCCGTCCCATTCATAGTAGTGTGACGACCCACTGTGTTCTTCTCCAGGCCTGCTTTCCTTCCTGTGTGTCATTGGAGCTCAACCTTGAGGCGGCCATCTTCATCTGCAGCCTGGCTCCTCCCTAATTGGATTGAGTGTAAGTGGTGGTTGGTCATCCATGTTTTAACCTTGTTCAGGGTGGAGGAGAGAACATCTGAGTATTTTCGCATATCGATGATAAAGACTTCAAAATGCTCCTCCAAATCTTGTCAAGAGGTTCAAGGCTTATATTAAACAGGGTTTTGGCAAGAGGATTCCTTGTTTTAGATTGGTTTTGCTCAAGACAAAGCTCCCTATATTCACTATTTTTGAATGGTTAAACAAATAAGACTCAAACCACTTTTAGGGCTGTCCCATCGATGCCCATCCATTCCTGCAGGATGCGAACCAGAGCAAGGTGGTTAACTGTATTGAAGGCAGTCGAAAAGTCCAGGACCACAAGTAGACAGGAGTTCTCTGAGTCAAGGAGTCAAAGAGAGTCATCCCAGTTTTCAGGAGGGCTGTTTCTGTGCTACAACCCTGCCTGAAATGTTTTCCTAATTGGAAAACATTGAGGAGGTTATAGGCCAGATGTAGTTCAATAGCTGTGATGCGATACAGCTTTCTAATACCTTCCGTAAAAAGGAAAATGCTGTGACTGGACAAAAGTTATTCAGGTCATTGGTGTGATAGTTGGAATTTTTCAGGATGGGGAAGACCTGGCCTGAAAGCTCCAGCAGTGTTTATCTGCAGAGCGCCAAATATGGACCATGCATCGCAGAGTTGAGTGAGTGTTCTAGGAGACAGAACAGTCTTGTGAGCATTTAGCGAGAACCTGAATGAGTTTGGTAAGTGCCTTATTCCCAGGTTAGAGGGTATGGTTGGAGAGGTCTGTGGTCTGGATGGTTGAAGGGAGGTGTTTGAGCCTGGTGGGTGGGTGGGTTTGCTGGCTACATTAAAGTTACCATAGCTTTTGACAAGTTGATTAAAATCATCATCATCCAGTATGGGATTTGTTCTGTTAGGTCTAGATTTGCTGTTGCTTCTAGATAGAGCCACACTCCAGGGGTTGTTCTGCACGGTTCAAGGTTATGGGGTGAGCCTTAGCTGAGTGTGGATGATGAGAATGTGAGTTGAGAAGCCGCTTGTAAAAGGGAGTCAATTTTCTTAGATAGAAGAGTCAGGGAGGCTAAAAGCTAAGGCAAGGAAGGCAGGAGAGCCATAGTCAGAGGTGGTTTGGAGAGATTCATCAGCATGTGGATGAGTTCAGGAGATATGCTGAACTGAGTTGTCTGTGATGAGAAGGACATCTGAGAAGAGAAATTGGTATTTGAGGGGAAACGAGAAGAATATAGCACAGTGGCAGTTGGAGAGTGGAAATTTGGATATGAGACGGTAGGCGAGTGGCAGTGGGGGTGACTGTGGGGCGTGTGCTAAGGTGTTTACTGTATTGGTACTAGAAGGGACTGGAGGAATGAGGTTAGTGCGTGAGAAGTAGGAAGTTTAGTAAGGATTGGGAAGGGAGGAGGAGAGTGGGACTGGTTGTGTTGATAGTAGGAAGAATGGGTGAGTATAGGAAACAAAAGTGGTAGAGTCTATGCAAGAGTGTTATTGGGTAAAGCTATGGGTGAAACCGATTAATTGGAGCGAGGCCGAGGTGTTCATCAGAATGAAGTATGTAGGGAATAGTACTGGGAAGGGTGGACTCGAGATTGGATTGCAGGAATGTTATAAGGGGAGAAGGCAGCAGAGAGACTTGTGGTATGGTTGTTCAGGGGAGTGTTAGAGGGGAGAGACAGACAGAATAGTTGCTGGGGGATGGGTTAGAACATTAGGGTGTAAACAGCAAGAGGACTAAGGGCCAGATGGACTAACATTAGGAATACTGTTTTCCTAATTGTGATTCTCTCCGAATCGCAATTAGAAAATCGGTACTCCTAATGTATGAAACTGTTTTGAACGATTCCTAGTGGGTCACAAATAGACCTACCTCGTGCATATTAATGAGGGAAGTCGCAATTTGCGACCCATTAGGAACCGCGGCCATCACAGGGATGGTGGACAGCTGAAGTTAACTTCCTACTACTACACCACCAGGGTGGAAGATCAGACAATATGCATGAACTACACATTTGACGTATTAGGCACTAGAATCTTCACCTGATGATGATTCATGCTTCTTCCACAGTTGCTGAGGGTCAAGCTAATCAAGGGTCACATGGGTGACTGATAGCCCAAGGGAGAATCAGCGGATGTAGCATCATAACGGAGAATCATGGCCAAAATGAATGCCCTGTATACTGGATTGAATTGTGTAGTATTAATGCCTGCTGTGAGATTAAAAGGTACTTTTGTTTCTAAATAGAAAAGTACTGAACCCTTTTGAGTTTCATTAGAGATTCCTAGTGAGTTGCAAATAGACCTACCTCATGCATATTAATGAGGCAAGTAGCAATTTGCAACCCATTAAGAATCACGGCCATCACAGGGGATGGTGGACTGCTGAGGTTACCAGACCACCATGTCTGCAATTGCTTTCCATGGGACCACTGCCTGCTCTTAAAAAATATTTTTTAACATTCTCAAAGGGGAAGGGGTCCCTAAGGGACCCCTTCCCCTTTGCGAATGGGTTACCACCAGTTTTTAACTGGTGGTAAAGTATTACTGTTTAGCAGCGGGAATTTTGTCGCAAAACCTTAATACATACCATTCTGATTCGGTATATGGAAAGGACGCCCCTTCCAAATACCGAATCGGTATTTGGTAGCAAACATAAATTAGATAGAATCTTCACTTGAAAATGATTCAGGCTTCTTCCACAATTGCTATTCTAAATAAACAAGTACTGGCCTACATATTGAAATTCTTGGGTCTTTTGGCTGATTGTTGAGTTCTGAGCTCGCTCCTCCACACTAACTCTGTAAATATCCTGTGACTGCTCACCCTCTCTAATCTGAGAGTCAAGTGTGGAAAGGGTTGTACTAGAGCCATATTAGGAGTGACCCATGGGCACCAGTGGCAACTGGCCTCCAACACCACAGTTAAGTCTTTGTTTGTAAGGGAATGGATTCATTAACCATTGAAAATATTTTCTTTGTGTGGGAAAATGTCCGATACATTTGCTTGTACAAATAGACCACTTCTGTGGACCACTGGATCATTTTGTGAAATCTACGACAAATTGGCATATACAGGGGCAGATTTACAAGCTCCTTGTGCCACTTTTGCGTCACTTTTAACATGGGAAAAGTTACGCAAAAGTGGCGCAAGGGGCTTGTAAATCTTCCCCACAGTTTTAACTTTGCACAGTGAAAACGTATTATTTTACTCATGACTGCGTTTCTTATGCTAAAAATGACAATTCACTGATCTCTTAACTGCATTTCTCGATAAAGATACTCCTGAGCAATGGTCAATTAGAAAGTAATGTAAGCCTTTTTATCCCTTTGAGATCTAGGAAGTTATACTCCTAGGTACCAAAAACATTTAAAAAGAGCTATTAAAATTGTAGAAGTTGGGCCACAGTTAACATGCTTTTCAAAAACGCTGAAAATGCCCACATCAGATCATCAAACAAATGCAGTAAAGCGGACTCTCGGTATGTAAATCATGAATACTTAATTGAATGAAACTCTTGAGTAAGTTTAGCTTGACAAGAAAATCCGGTTTGTGAAGAACTTCAAGTTTATCTCTCAAAAATGATCAGTGTTACATTTCCTTGGGAAGCACTTGAAGATTATCTGACCTGACAGTTTAAAAGTGCTGAGTGTTTGTTTGTCTTACATCTTCCCTCTTATTTGCTGGGTGATTGGTCGAGTGGTCCTTGTGAAGAAACTGCATGTACTTGGATTTACAGAAACAAATGAAGAGATACTGCAGGAACCCAAGCATGGGAGAATACTTGTGCATTGTGAATGAGGCTTATGTTTGTAAGGAACCCACAGGTGCTTGACCTTGCAGAAATACTTGAAGAGCAACTCCAACAAGCCCAGCAAGGTACAAGAGTCCAGCACTGTGACTGATATCTACCTCATTCAGGGGCGGACACGTGAGCGGCGCTGCACAATAATCAAGTTTGTGGAGTGGTGCCCGAAAAAAGGACAGCATTTATTTTACTGGGTAAACGGAAGGGAGGATGTGCTGTGTGCTAAATTCAGCTTAGAATATGTTCTTTTCCTCTGTTGGTGCTCATAAGGAATGTAAACACTTTCAGTGAACTAGCCTCACATCAGCATTGGAGGAGCCTCACAACATTTAGTGCAGTTGGACCCATTTAGTATTTATCCTATTGAGTTAATTTTCAGTGCACCCTGGCCTTTTAAAAGGCCTCGTGTAATCCACCCTGAAACTTCTTTCTTTCTTTATTTGGTAAAGAGTTTTATTTGACATTAATCATATTACTTTGCATCCATTTCAGAGTACACAGTGGTGTTTGTGATCTAAGTTTCAGTTCAGTCCAAGTACTCCAGGTCAGTAGGACAGTATGGACAGACTTCATAGAAGCAATATTAATGGTATTATTGCTGTACTGTGATAAATAAGAGCCAGTCCCTGGAAAAGTGGGGTATCCCTTTAAGTCGCTGTTTGCTAATACAATTTTAAAGTGACAAATCTCCTCAACCATTCCTGAACTTAAGGTCCTTAAGCTGAACTCTTAGGAATAGGCAGTGTCAAAAAACTTTCAGGTCTCTTCCTCCTTGTTTAATTAGTCTGCAGTTCACTTTGGCAGAAATGAGCAGCAGCCTTGGACCTTAGATTATCCATAAATCACTAAAGTGAGACGGCGGCAGCCGGCACAGGTAAGAGCGGTAGGTGGTGGGCGGGACGGGAGCAGGGCGGGGTGAGAGGGGAGATGACCGACGACGGTATAGGTAAAATTAAATAACAATAAATAAAACCACTTGCCTTGCGCTCGCCGCAATGCCAACTCGCTAAAAACTAGCCACAAAGCTTGCTGAAGTACAAAGATAAGAGAAGGCAATAGGGCGAGACCAAGCAAGACACTGGTCTGCGACAGGTGCAGTGGATTTCCTCTATTTTGCTTGCTAGAAATCAGTCTCTGGAGCCCCATTCCATGTGCAGCTTGTGTCTGTGGTTGCTGTGACATACACAGTTTAAATTCGTGCAATTTTGTATTTGAATGTCTGCATGGGCAACCTGGTGCTGAAGTATTTTCACCTATCACCCTGTGCAATAAAAAGTCTGAGGAGATGGTGTATTCCACCCCAATAGCTCGGTGCAGGCCCAGAACAAAACTGCGCCCTCTGCTCTGCAAATGGCAGGACATCCAATCATGGCCCGTCCTAGAACAGATTGACCGGGACAGCGCCCTCAGAGGAAAGAAAATTTGGTGTTTATTGTGGGGGCGGGGGTCATTGTGGTGTGACCGCAGGAGGTGTGAGGAAGACGGGAGGAGGGCAGGGTTTGATGGGATGCTAACAATTATGCTGAGGTACATTAAGGGCTGATTACAACGTCTTTATTGGATAGTTTGAGACCAAGTGGGATGAACGAGCTACTGGGTGGATAACATTAAGTCAGGCAGCTCCCTACTGCGCCCCTCGGGAATATTGACTCCCGGACCTTGGCCCAGCTCTCCCATGCCCAAGGCCGGCCCTGCATCCAGTTTTCCCAGGGCACCCATGTTCAGTAATATGCCCCCGTCCCCCCTTTTTTCAACAACCATAGAGCACAGCCAGTAAACAGCATCAGTAGGAAAGTATAGCATGCATTCAAATATGCACCTTGCCTCCATGCATCCAGAAAAATACACTTAAACGGCATTCGCTAAACAAATTTAAACAGAGATACTTACTGTAACATTCACACACAGTTAAAAAATCCTACAGAAATGCGTGTACACAGACCACAGAGAAACATAACACTTTGTGTAAGGAAGCACTGGGATATCCATGCCAGTGAAGCCTGGGAGAGTGTGCAATAGGTGGCAGAAGATGATGGGCATCAGGTAACAAGGGGTGATGTGTCCCTTGACTGAATCACTTTCACTGGCTGCTTGGTTATAAGACTGGTCCCACCTTCCTTCTGTTATAGGTGCTTTTCTTACAGAAGCCCCTACTCTCTACTCCCCTTCTGATTTTTCACAAGAGATGGTGGCCCCAGTGTGCGAGTAAGGCTTTTTCCTACCTCATTACCCAGACCTTGAACACTGATCACCTAACTATCTGAGCACAATCGAGCCAACAGTTGTTATTCAGTGTTCTCAAAAATGAGTATTTACAGTATCTGTGCCAATTTAACTCTTAGGTGACTAGCTAATAGTCCATCTTCCCCTCAGCATCAGAATACCCTTTGGGGTTGCTGCCATACTTGAGAAATAATATTGTATTCATTTATGCTCATTCATGTTGATTCATATTGAAAAGAGAATCACACATTTATGTGCACCAGAAGAGCACAGTTTGACACGCACCACAGTTCCACAAGTGATGCTCTTCCAGTAAAAACTGGGAAATGCACCACCGGAGATGAGTGATACCAAGCAGGAGAGCATGAAGTGATGTAGGCCATTGGCTATTTCGCCTTGGTGGAGCACAAGGTGGTGCACTTTTTGGGGGTAGTGGGTGATGCATCTCACACAAGTACAGGGCAATGGACTTTGTGCATTGAAGGACCCTGATCAATGTACTGAGGGCTTAGTGCATAATGCAAACACTCAGTGATGTGCATTGGAAGCACATAGTGGTGTATGGTAGCGTGCGCACATCAGTATGCAATAAGTGCACAAGATGATGTCAGAGAGGTCTCAGTTTGTGCCATGTCAGTCAAGAGACGCTCATTCAGTCTTTCCCTTTTCTTTGCTTTCTGGGAGGAGCCTCTTCAGCCTGCCTTGCACAACTGCAAACAGGAAAAGCATGTTTTGCTCGAACCCTCTTTTACCATCTATCATAGATGTAATCATGGTATCTTGACATAAGTGGTATTTCATAAATTGTATTTGTTCCTAATTGGTAAATTCTTTTATGGAATCCGTTGGAATCACAACGCCGTTCATTCAGATCTGCTGGTTGATGGATGGCTTCACTGGTCTTTGAACACAGCGCCACGTCCGTAGGGGGCGCGCGGCATTAGGACCCAGGACCACCGTGGCAAGGGCCCTTTCTGGCTCTCCCGATGCCGGACTAAGATATGGCTTTCTGTTGCTTTGCATTGCGAGATGCGATCGGGGCGATAGGACGCGGAAGTCTCAAGTTGTGTCCTATGTGTGTCACTTCCGCCCACCGCCACCGCGATGGCCAGGTGTATATATGGCCCCTCGACCCTGGCCTCTGCCTTTTAGAGTGGAGCATCACAGTGGCGGAGGCACGGAAGGTGCACGGGACAGCACATTTTTTCTACCCAACCGACCTTTAATTCCAGGTTAGGAATTACCGAAGTATTCTGGCGGAAACTCTATGTCTAAGTTCACCCCTAGTCAGCAGAGGGGTCCTCCCATACAGACTCCCCAAACAACACCTAGGGTAGGGTCCAGTAATCCTGAGACAACCAGAGGATGTACACACCAGCTTGGGGGCTCGGGAGCACAGTTCACCTGGTGTGGGCATGCAGCTGTAGCACCTGGTCACCTCATTGCAGGCCTTCAGGCAGCTTAGTGTTTTGGGGGGTGGTGCCCTAGGATGCGAACAAGGACACACTGAGGCAGGGACCGCCCTTCAGGTGCAGGTCCGATGCAGGTGGTTACAAATGTGTGGTCCAATGTTGTACAGGATTGCCAAAACCCCCGGTGTGTGAATGTTCATTGGGTTAGGTTCTAGGCACTTTATATGTTAAATTGTTCGAACTGTTATGATTTTATGATTTTTTTCTCATGGTTGCATGTTTCTTCCCAATATGTTGCTGCTATCCTAACTGTTATCTTGAACTTGCTTTGTTTGTAATAAATATCACTCTCCCACCAATCTCTGTTTGTCTGTTGGAGCCTCATTTGGGTTGTGAAGGAGCGCGGGCCTGACTGGGGGTATCCGGGTCCTAAGCACATATACAACATCAACAGGAAATGGGATACACGCACACTGGTGTTACAATTTATAACGTACATCTCTACTGAAAATTACTTTTGTCACATTGATGCTTTGAGAGGCTAACCAAAGTTGAATAGCCTGAGATATGTACCAGCAAGCAATAGGTTTTTATGTGGGAGTTTGTGTTGAAAAAAGTAAGGCCAGGCAGGACCAACAGAACATGGAGCTCAGTTTTCATGTATTCCTGAAGCACTTATGGTTTGATTTTGTTTTCAATTTTGGGTTGAGGAAATTTCACCGCCTAGGCCCATGGACTCATGTAGGTAAATGCTGCTGAGACAATGTATCAACGCACTAAGAGAATGATATAGCGCATGACAAGACTTTGGAAGATGCACGAGAAGAGAAAGTTTGTGGAAGAGAGACGGAAGATGAGAGAGGAGAAAACAAGGGCAGATTTAATGATAAGTTACAGTGCTAAGATAAATTAGCAACCGAAATATTCCTAGAAAACTAGTGTTGAGTGATTTCTTGTACTGCTTGAGGTCTGAAATATGTTTCAGGTCCTGTGGAAGGGATCCACTGTCTTGCATCCCTATTGAATCCATATTGAAAGAAAACCTAACCGAGTTACTTGAATTTAGGAACAGTCACTGACCCAGCTTCACTATAGGCTTGTGTAGGTGCTTAAACGATGTATGACAGCGCCAAGCAGTGGTTTTTGCACTCGAGGGCTGTGACAAAAATACTTTTGTGCCACAGAGCACCAATTAATTGTAATTCATTGTAATTCATGCAAAGATGCTGTAACAGGGTGAGAACAGCACAATAACACCCATAGGTTTAAAAAAATCCCTTTCTACATTGACAACAAAAATTTACTTTTGGAATTCTAATTGGCATTTGATTCATTTTTGTCGACCATTCTAAATAATAATGCCATTTCTTAAGGTTTGGATTTCTTGCAAAGTCAGGCCATGTTTTTAGTTGATCTGGCTTTGCATGAAATCCAAACTGTACGAAATTGCATTATTATTTAGACTGGTCAACAAAAGCCAATTAGAAATCCAAAAAGGATTTTTTTACTGTCAGTGTAGAAAGGAATTTTAACTTTAAACTTAACTGCAAAACACAAGTCCTAGATCCCACAGTTAAGCACCAATATAAGAAGTTGTATTATTATTTGGTGCGGATGACTGCCCACTTCAAGGAATAATCACAACCCATGTCAAGGTGAGCCCTACAAGTTACTAAACGAACCAGAGGTCAACCCCTTGGAAGCTATGGGAAATAGGAGAGAGGCTTAAATAAGGGCAATGTGTAAAGTATTTATGCAGTACCAAACCAGTAATAAAGTCAAAATGTAAAACAATAAAAATACCAAACCAAATTTGATAAATGGAGTGAAATGTAATAAACAAAATGACACCAGAATGACATAAATTCAATAAGGGGAACCAGAGATAGGAAATTTTAAAGTTTTAAGCCAAAATAGCGCCAAAAAACACAAAGCCTCAATAATAATCAATTGTCGTTGTAGACCAGGAAGTAGGTGCGATTTGAGGTCAACAGCAATGGAGCACAGGTTGGATACAGCAACCAGTTTGGTTCTAGGTAAAACAAGATTTGTAATGGAATAGGTCCGCATTTACGCGAGTTTAAGCTAATGGCATTGTAATGATAATGCCTTTATTTATGTTTTAAAAACGAAAACAAAAATAAAAGGCATTGTTATTTGCAATGTCAATAGCTCAAACTCGCGTAAATGCGAGACCTATTGCACACCTCGCCGTCGAATAGTTAATGAACCGCCCTGCCGCCTGGGAGGTCAGCCAACCCCGGCACATTCTAAAGTTTCCAGGCATTTGTGTTACCCGAGATCTGGCATCGGTGCCAAAGAAGCATCTACAACCCAACCACTATTAATACTAGTGACCTAACGAAGCCAGCACGTCGGTGTCGTCCATGTGGGGCCCGTTGCAGACCCGAAATACTAAGTGTCGCTGCCACCTGCACATATTATAAGGCTCAAGGTCTGTAATCCGTTTAACTCGCAGGCAGTAACTCCCTTAGCCTCGCGAGATGGCACCTAAAAGCCCGACACACCTTGGTCCCATGGAGTAAGAGCTGCTGAACCCGCGTTTTGTGTATTGGAGGTTCCAGTGCAGACCATAGCTTTTCCCTGCGGTTCTGAGCAGGGCTCCTCCGTGCCCTCGCTCTGCAGGGCGCCACTGTAGTTAATACCAATACAAACTTTAAACACGTCTCTAGTGGCCCACGCTTGCACATTGTAACTAGGGGGACACGGATCCCCTATACCAAGCACGCACACAGGACCCCCTGCCCTCAAAAACACTCCAGATCAACGAATGGTAAAAATAAATACTACATGTGCAAAACTTCACCGGATTTCAACCTGCTCTGCTCTCTGGGTCAGGCCTTCCTTTTAGGCCCTGCAGAGTCCCCGGGAAACACGGACAACTTCCTCCTCCTGCCCCCTCCCCGAAAAAAACAACAAACACAGCCACTTCAGGTCCGGGCGCGACTCGCTTCCGCACGTTTAAAATAGATATTGCAACAAAGTGTGCACATTTAAAATACATACTTCTACGAAGCAGAGCATCTAAAAGAAAACGCAGTTGCTCTACTACATTGCAGTGTGTATTTTAAACGTGCACACTTTTGATGCGGTGTGTATTTCAAATGCGAGCACACTTTTTATTTTATTTTAAAGCATGAGCGCCGATGCGGCTCTGCATGGCGTCGTCCTGCCGCGGGTGCTTGGGTTCTGCCGGCATGCCGAGAGCGGCTAAGCATGTGGAAGCAAGAGGGTGAGTGCCAGATACCCCTCATTAAGAATAAAGCGACCGCGCTGCAAATAAAAAAAAGTGCTCACCGATTAATTGAAGGAGACAGTGTAACGCCGCAAGTAAAAGATCCAGTCCTGATGGGCGGTCCCAAAAGGAGACAGGGCGGTAACAAGGAGGGACTAAGAAGCCTCATTATCAATCGGAAGCCAGCGTTCAGCATAGACGATGACGCCAGCCAATGAAAAATAGGGGCAGAGCTTCCACCCCACTTCTAAAATATACAATAATACAGCATGCCTTGCAAAGCGAAGCAGCGCGTTGCGCTGCAACGCTACGCGAGACCTAAAAATGTACCTTCTGACTTAGGGCCTGATTATGAGTTTGGCGGTGTGGGAGCGGGCCACCACGCCAGCGCCCTGTCCCCACACCGGCAAACTTGACCACCGACCGCCTGCCAGATTAGAAGCTTTCTCCTGGTCTGGCAGGCGGTGCTTTGGCTGTCCCACGGCGATGCCTTTCAAAGGCTTATATCTGAGCCTTAGAAAGGCACCACAATGGGAGCGCTAAATCATGTTTCTGCACGGCATGGAATGTCAAGTTCATGCTGTGCAGGAACAGGGGTGCATGCAGACAGGGGGCACACCATGTGCCCCCTGCATGTACTCAGGCCCAGAGGCAACTGAGGGCCCTGTAGGGTCCCCTTAGTTTCCTCACCACCACCCTTTCGTGGCAGGCTCTCTGCTATGAAAAGGGTCGCAGTGAGGAAACTCGAACATGCTTGGTGGTGCCGCAGTGGCACCACCAGCATATTGCGACCACACCGCTGCAACACAGCAGAGGGATCACAGATCCCTGTTGGTTGCAGCAGTCCTTCTGTGGTCCGACCGCCAAACAAGTAATAGGGCGGTCGGACCGGTGGCAACTCGCAATCAGGCCCTTAGTCTTTCAAGTAGTAACCAGCCACAGAAGTACATTTCTAAGGCTTGCCAGGACCTCAGGGAAGGCACTTAGAAACTCACAGGGTGTCAGGTAGAGGCCAACAACAGGATCCAGTCCAGATCCAGTTGCCATTGGTCAGCTGGGTACTTCCAGGAGAAGGTCTCCTGCAGCTTGTTGTCTCCCTGTAGCCACAATAGAGACCAGACAACTAATCCTTAGAGTCCACTTCTTTGTCTTGGGTGCAAGAGATAACAGGTTCAGTCCTTCATGGTTCCTCTCAGGTCAGAAACAGCAGGTCAAGTCCTCTTCTGATCTTACACAAGTCCATAAAGTGTTCTGAGAGGGTGCTCATGCGAATGCCTGACATTAGCTAGTGATTGGAGGTGACTGCTTGCCCTCCCTAACCTATGGGGTAAAAGTTCACCGGCCCTGACAACCTACGTTTGCTGTAGTTCCTGTTTGCCTTACTGTAAACAGGTCCAAAAAGCAATGTGTCTGGGCATTTTCAAGATGGTGGAAGTCTTCTGCCACACTAAACTGGGGTTCTGAGCCCTGGAGAATGTCTGAGGAGTGTACTATGGTAATCCTAGTGTCCGCCAAAATCTAACACTTAAATCCAGTTCGAGACAGGTGCTGTATCCATAACAAATTCAAAGACAGAAATCTGGTAGAATGAAGGCAGGGCCCTTCAGCATCCAAACAGGGGATCCACAATTATTGTCGTGACATCCTGTTCTTTCCCTTTCAAATGCACCCCAAGTCTTGCATGTACGGCGACAAACCTGTCAAGCAGGATGTGCCACTGTTCTGTCAAAAGGAAGTCCACAGCCCCTAAACTGCTTATTCTGTTGAACTCAAAGGAGTCATCTCTGCCTCTTCAGGTCAGCCGATTATTTGCTAATGGGAGGTATTTCGCTCCTATTTCATGCCTATGCAAGGATAAGCACAGGCTGAGAGCTGGCAGAAACTTATGGTAATCAGCCTTCTGACATTTCAGGCAGCTAGGGAATAACTTCCTAAAAGTTACTTTTCCTTAAAATTGAAAATCTGACTTCACGATTGAAGTGGATTTGACTAATTATTAAAATAGTTATTAAATAATTTTTCTAGCTGGTCCCATTCCCAAGATACAGTATTAGTATTCTAATCTGTACTCTAGTTTCTATTTTAATCTGTACTCCGGTTTTCAACAAAAAATAGCTATGCCTGAAAACAATGGAAAAGCATTTTAGGCCTTGTCACTGCAGTGACGTGGTAACATTAATTTTCTCACTTTTAAATACCATGCACCCTTCCTTGTGGGCTGCAAGGTCTACATAGCGGGGACATTAATATTTTAAAGAAAGGGCTATCTTGGCAGATCGTACTGAAGGGTTAACACTGCTGCAGTCAGGCTACAGAGGGTAGGCCTGAAGTCATGTTTGCTCTACCACCGTAGAGAATGTGCCAATAAGGATTAAGCCAATTAAACCATGTGTAAAAGGGGAGCACAGGCACTTTACCACTGATTAGCAGGGATAAGGTGCACAAAGTTCTAAAGCCAGTAAAGCAGATAGGGCAAAAATCTGGGAGGATATCATGCAAAAAATGGTAATTTCCTACACTAACAACAAATCAAAACTGTCAGAAAAGAGAGGCAATCAAAATATCACATGATATTTGTATGTGTAAGAGGTGTAAGATCCTAGAAGGCTCACCCTTTTGCCATCCAAGGTCGTGTGGGTGATAGGTCACCCCTTCATCCGGCGGGTGGCCTACAGGTTGCAACCGCTCTGTGTTCCCAAGCCGGCAGACCTGCGTGACATATCCTTCCAGTGGTGTGGGATTGGAGGCGTCCACATTTCACAATTACAACGGTTGATCCAGATAGCCAGGGGTTTCAAAGGACTCCAGTTCCCGGACCTCATTGTTGTCCACCTTGGAGGTAATGACTTGGTGAAAATAGGCTGTAAGGGCCTCAGGGAGGCGATTCTTAAGGAATTTGCGCAACTGTCCAAGGTTTTCCTGGACGCGGCCATTGCCTGGTCCCACATGATGGCACGCAGGAACTGGGGTAAGGACATCAAGTCTAGGGTAATCAAAGTTTCAGTGAGGAGTCTGAACTCTGAGATGTCCAGGCTGTGCCCCGGCCCAGGTCACCTTTGGAACATTCTGCATAAACTTTTGAGGGTTGAAGACATTTTTCACAAGGATGGTGTCCACCTCTCAGACATGGGACTGATTTATTCATTAGGGACATTTGGGTGTTTGCTCAAGGAATGTTTTGCAGTGGGGAGGGTGAAGGACATCTGGGCCCTGGTCGCCCTTGTGGCGGGATCTTGAATCCTAAACTCAACCCTATTTAGCAGAGGGGTCCTCCACAGCAGACTCCCTAGGACAGCACTAAGGGTAAGGTCCAGCAGTCCTGAACCAACCATAGAATGTAAACACCAGCTTTGGGGCTAAGGTGCACAGATCATCAGGGGTGGGCATGGGGCTGCAGCTCCTGCCCACCTCTTCGCAGCCCCTCGGGCAGCTTGGTGTTTGGGGAACGGTGCCCAAAAATGAAGACAAGGGTACAGTGAGGCGGGACCGCCCCTCGTGGATGCAGGTGGTTGCACCTGTGTGGTCTGATGGCGTACGGGATTACGGAAAGGCCCTTGTATTGATGGTGTCTCACATATATCCACTGCTTAGTCGTGTGATGTGTTGTTTCTCACAAGTTATTAATACTTTCAGATATATGAATCTATTTTTTCATGAGTGTACTTTGACATCTTAAGCCTGTTTCTTACCTGACTGTAAAAAATGTGTTCCACCAATGTCACAATCTCTGTAAGTTCTGTTGGTGCCTCGTTTGGGTTGTGTGGGGGTGCAGACCAGACTGGGGGTATCTAGGTCCTAAACAATGCCTTTATACTTTTCCCACTTTGAAAATGTACTATACAGTGCAGCACCCATTTGAAGTTGGGAAAATGTGGAGGCTTTTAAAAGTTGTTCCACTGTTACTTCTGTCATAAGGAGATGTAATTTTGTGGTCCAAATTCCTGTCTATAGATGTTTGTAGATAGGCATTTGTATCTAAACCCGTATGCAGTTGTATGAAAAAGGCTGTTTACCACACATGCTATGCGCTCTTGACTCGAATATGGCAAAGTGGTGTACAGCGCTACCTTGTGTCAGTGTAGGCAACTTTCTGATGCAAATCATGAATTGCATTTGAAAGTATATCCCACCACAAACATTTGTGCCGTGTTTGTGTCACTTATGAGACGCAAACCTGATGAAAAGTATTATTAAATCTAGACCATAGTTTGCGCAAAGCAGTTTTGAAATTTTTAACGCAGGGTTCCATTGAGTGAACAATAGTAAGTCGAGACCACAATATCGAAAGCCAGTGCTTTAATCAGACTTGTACATACGTTAGACAGTTAGATTACTTTTACGAATAAATGCATTTCATATGGATGTTAGAAGCATGCTAAGTAAAAAAGCCCAGCAATGCACGTGATAAACATTTATCTTAGCCAGCAAAAATACCATACAATATGTACTGATGGATCTCTAAAAAAGATAAATTTCCGCCTTCAGATCGCACTTTGCTAGAAAAAGTAACTTAGATTAAAAGTCAATTTTCATTTGAGCTTTTATAGTTAATGTTAATTTGGGAGTAGTTATGTACTAAAGACCAGACATCAATAAATCAACCAGTGCAAATACATGCAAAAAATAGATATCAAAATTGTCAAAGCACTCCAATTGAGGCCCAATCACTTTCCTCTATAGTGTAATGCTGTCTAGCGTTGAAAAACCCACTGTGTGAAGAAATTCTAATGCTGGGAGACATCAGACTGCTGCCAACTTTGACATAGACGAATTGGATTTTTTGTTGATTTGCAAATTGAACTTGCCTCCTAAATGGTGAAAAATGTGAAAGAGGTGATGTTTTTTCGTTTCAAAGAGAACGTGGAGGAAGTCAAGCTCATTCAGGCAAGTAAGCATGCCCTCATTGATCAGAAACGCAG
Source organism: Calotriton arnoldi (assembly GCA_963921515.1). NCBI lineage: Eukaryota > Metazoa > Chordata > Amphibia > Caudata > Salamandridae > Calotriton > Calotriton arnoldi. The sequence goes on from CAWUFW010014797.1 coordinate 364,246, forward strand.
CTGACAATGCTGAGAGAGCCTGGGGCACTGGAAGAAACGTGCCTGTTGGGTCGAAGTGGGTCGCCCATGCATTCAATGTGAGTCACAGCAACAGCTTGTCAAGTCCATCACTCCAACCACAGTCATTAGCTTATAGATTGCTGTGATGATGAAATACTCAACGTTTCAATGGGAATCCTATTTCATTGAAACCTAATGTGGGGTATTAATCACAAAATGCATGCACCTTATTGCGCATTTGAAACTGGAGAAATTGGTTGAGAACTGTATATTAAATCGAAAAATGTGTACACAAAACAACTTTGTTCTCTAAATAGGATAAAAATATTTGTTTTATCTAAATTGGATAAAACTACATTTATTTATTTTTTGGTCATTTTTTTACTTAATAAAAGAAGACTTTAGGTTCAAAAGTGAATGAGAAGATTGTTATATTTTCTGACATAATTAAGCAAGAAACCCTATGATAAAGTTGTGCGATAAACTGCATACATTGTCCAGAGAAAAAGAAAGTGAACTCTGCCTAAGTGAGTAAGAAGTCCAGGGCGGCTCCTCCATTAGGGCGGAGGAGCGCCGCCCACTGGTTTCTCGCAGTGCGAGAAGCAGAAACATAAAACGGTATTTTAAATGCCATTTTATGTTTCTGCTTCTCGCGCTGCGAGAAAGCAGAAGACAGGGGTATGCCTGGTTGGGGGCGGGTGGGTGGGTGGGCGGGTCGGGGAGTAGTGGCTTGCACCACTCTGAGTACTCTGACTGTTTGGCCGGCCCTGGGGCCGACCAAAGCAGTCATAAAGACTCTACTATTTTTCTCTATGTAGGCTGCATGCAGCCTACATAGAGAAAATGGCCTCCCTACCTGGTGCGCTGGGCGCTGTCCGGGACTCCGCACCAATCACAACGCTGCCATTGTAGCGTTGTGATTGGCTTACAGGAGGGGAGGGAGGATGCCTGTTCCTGTTCAGGAGCAGAGGAGGCGCGGAACCCGGCCAAGGAGCAGATGCGGCGCGGGACCTGGTCAGGTAAGGTTTCTCTTTATTTTAAACGCCCGCCCCCGCGAGTATTGCGAGCCGCGACTGTAGGCTCACATCACCAGAACATAAATGAAAATGTACATGTCGTACAGTTATGACGCAGAGTTCTCGAAAGGATATAGATATGCGATCTACGCGTACAAAGTCAAAAGTGTGATAAATTGTGCCTAAAGTGCACAACAAACTAGGGTGACCATTTTGTTTTTTTAATACAAAAAAGATAACGATCTGTATCGACTGAGTGTCATAGAATGGCTAGAGCAACAGTGCTCGCCAATATACAAAACACCGACATTAGGGCTCAAAGTGTAAATAGATTCATTTTTTTTTACACACAGTATTGCTTGCTGTGTGAAATAAATTGCTGTCTGAGAAGGGCGCAAATGAATCTTGCACTGGAGCATATAAAGCGTAAATCAATCGACTCTGTCCGCTGTCCGAAAATCGAGACATATGCCAAATTCAGTGAAATTTACTGGGACAAGCGGTGCAAAAAAACGGGATTGTGCTGGCAAATCCGGGACTCCTGGTCGCTCTTCAAAGAGCGCGGTTGCTATCAGAAAGGTGGGGTTACTGAGGAGACGGCCACCGGGCCACAGCCAGAAGACTGCAAAGGGCTCGCAAAGCCTATATACTACGAAAAATAGTTCTCATGCGCAAACATGCAGGAGTTTTACACTTATGAGAGCAGGTGGCTCTCAGCGCGTGGATCCGAGCACACTTCTGCAGGATCAGTGCACTTCATGAGCCGTGTAGATGTGCCGTGCAGGTTAAACGTTCTGATTACTGTTTATTTAGAATGAATGAAACATCAGTAGAGGCGGAAAAGTCAACGGTTTTCCAAACATTCGAAGGCGCGAGAGTTATCACTACTACATGGAAAACGCCGTGAATATAAGACAAGCACGAATACCTTAAAAATCTACGTAACGAAAAATATACGAACTCCATACATTTAATTTACTTTCTGCACAGGGGCAGAAGTAAAGAGGGGTGGACAGTAGCGGCCCGTGGTGGGAGTGCTGCCGGGCGGTGACGAGGGGCGGGGGCAGGGTGGGGGGTAGTAAACTACGAAATACGGCCGCACAGAGGTAAGTAAACAAACAAATAAATAAAACGAATTTCGTTGCGCGCGCTGCATCTTATTTGCCGATGCAGCGTGCGCAACAAAATTTGTTTTATTTAAAATGTTTGGTCCACGCACACTCCGACGCGCTGTACCACGGGTCACCCCTCGCTTCCCTCGCATGGTTACAGGTGAGGGGAGTGTACCCACAACGCACACCCTAACTAACATTTCACAAAAAAGCATGCCAAGGGCGCGAGCTCGCTGCTCGTTTACGTTTATCCTTCTCTGGCATGGGTTCCCAGATCAGGGTTAGTTTTGTGTGTATGCTGGCACCTAAGTGGGCATTTGTTATTTTTTAATCTCGTGATCTCTGTATTGCATATCAGCAAGCCTCTCCCTCTGCCCGTTCCCTCAATGGCCCAGGTTGGCTTCACTCTGCATCAGAGGTTTGAACCCACCCACTTCAAAATCGAGGAGTGTGAAGGGATGCAAATAGCTCTGTCTCTGCTGTACGTGGGATATGTGTTGTGACGTCGCCAACATACTGGGTCCAATAAAGCATTTCACAAATCACAACAATTGTTTACGTATTTTCATATACCCGAGGTATTTCCTGAAATTCAGCGTGTTTGATTATTTATCAAAAACCAGCCAATTACTTTAAAGTTAGTCATAGGAGTTGCCGGTTAGTGATAGTTTTTCCAAAAATAGCCGAACAGTTTGCCTTAATCTAATCACAGAGGCAGTAGTTGAAACCACTAAAAATCACAGAAACATTCTCGGTTGTTGTAGCTTGGAAACCTCGGCAAGTTCTTGTGTCACCAGGCACACCTGTTGCCCTGATCGATCTAAAATCCGAACCGAAGCTAGGTTGTCCCCGTTTATAAACTGGCTACTCTTATGAGCCATTCCACTTAGGAGCCATTCCTCTTTACATTTTAGAATAAGTTATTAGTACATGTTTTCACTATTACTCACCTTCATCAGATATAGCATGGTAACTACAGTTTAACTAACTTAGCCGATCTTGATAGTTTTGTCAAAAGACTCCACCTTCTTGGCTTGGCACAATGGAAATCACAGGATAAATGCAACATGGCAGCCCACGTCCAGGTCTAAAGAGCAGGATTTGGGAAGAAGTCAAAAAATCCCCACAGGCATAGGTGCCTGGTGCCAGGTACAAGGAAAATGTATGATTGTAATAGTGTCGCTGGCCTACACCTGTATTCCCTAACCATATGAGTGTGGAATGCTCATGTCATAGGAAATCTGCAGGCCTTCAGTTAGCATGAATGTGAAATTTCACTTTTACATTTGTTTTACTTTTGCCTCTTCGAAAACAACTTTCCATGTGAGTACCTTCCTTCTCTTAAATCACATTAAGTAAATGGGAGGTTCCCCGGCCTGTTTCACTCTTTCAACATCACTTAGCGGCTGGTTGTGCAAGGTGTATGTTTAGTAGTGCAAAGTTAAGTAGAGAAGGTATTACAAATGTCTGTAAATTGCCACAAAATTACAACTCAGTGAGTATTTACTTCATCCCATGACCATTCACAGATACTCCTTAGAAACATTGACTTCCCTGCTCCTTAGTGTCACAGTTACAAAGAACTCAAATTTGCTTGAAATGCACCATTTATCCACTCTTTTTTCAAAATTTTCACGGGGGGAGAACCCCTCGAACCCCCCGCAGGTTGTTTGGGCATGCTCGATGCGCTCGCTCGCCACACTGCAGTACGGCAATAATTTTACGCCTCACCACTTCAAATGTCACCAGCCGCCACTGGTAAGAACACTTCAGATTTTGGTAGAGCTCGTTCAATCTTTCATCGTCCTGAAAATAGTACTTGTGAGAGCAAAATTAGCACACTCAAGGGCTATATAAAAAGCTCATGTTATAAAATCTTTATGGCAATTAAGGCTGCTGTAAAAGAATTGTGGCCTATGAAATCTACTGATCTGGGGAAAGAGATTAGTGCTTCCAGAGCATAAATTCTGATAAGTGTATACTGCATACCAGGTATGGAGTGCTCCTGACGTGTGAATTATAAACTTTGATTGGCAGCGGGGGCCTTCTTTTCAGAATTTTTTTTAATGGCGAAAGGTGGTGAATTATAGAGGAAGAGTAGCATGGCACACATTATTGCTGTCTCTCTAATGTCTTTATTATTATTTAAGTCAAGCCTTTCAAAATATTATATGTTAGTGATCCTGTTTGCTACAAGGTCTAAAAAGCATTGGCAAAGCTGGATAGGTCGGGCGTTGGCTGCCAGCCTTTAAGATATGTCAAATATTGCTTTGTCATCATTTTTCTAACACTTTTTTTCTTGGGGGCACTGCTGCGCCCTCACTGATATGACCAAATAAAAGTATTGGTTAAAAGCAAAAATTGTTTTGTTCTCCAAAAGCGCTCATTGCTATAGTAGTCCCTGGCAATGAAGGGTTCTACTCTCCGTGCAGATATGGTCCTTGTAAAAAAACAGACTGCAGTCTCTCCCAGTAAAGTTAGTCAATGACTGAAATGGGCTGACCCATTACTCAGGCTTTATGCAGCAGTGGAAGAAAGAAAATGTGAATGACACAACAACAGACCAATAGATGAAGAGGACCGGCTGAAAGTCCCTATAAGTAAGTATATTATACATTTAAATTAGTAAAATCAAAAGGTCTTGGCTAAGGCCAGACCTGGAAAATAGATTTTCTCCATCTACAGGAAAATTCAAATTGTTTGCATCATCATTTTAAATGCTCACAAGTTCGTATTGAAACTCTGCAAATTACTTGATACAATTCAGTAGTGGCCCAGCATTTAGTTTGCCAGCTATTTCCCACTCATTAAATCAGCTCCCAGTTATCTTGTCCAGTGGAGCGTGGTCATTAAATCCTGAGACAGTCAGTTTCTATATCAGGTGATTCCAAGGTGTGCATGCGTGAGATGGGAGCTTGACTCAAATATAAACATAGAATGTTTAAATCCTAACATTAGAACAAAAAGACTTCATTTGCTGCAGAGAAGTATTTATTTCCAAATCTCTGCCATCATAATTTATGTGAATAAGCATAAGAAAAATATAGTTTTTTATTTTTTAGAAGCCTGACAAGCTTTCACCTACACATTTTCTGTATTCCCCGCACCAGACAAATAAACTGGTCCCAGCATTCCAAGTTTAACTGATACCTGAGGTCTGAAAACAAAGCATTGCTTGGAAGAAAAGTAATAGTTCTGTGAAGGACAAATAGTCAAAAGGACAGAATTCACCACATGGATAATTCAGTTAAACTAACTTTATATCATACCCAGTGCCTAGTTTGAATGTAATGATCTGGTTTGAAACAAATGGTTAAAAAATACAATTAGTGTCATTGTCAAAAGAAGAGTAAGAGCGAGTAATGAGAAAATGTATAGAAAGGAGAAGAGATGAGGGCAGGAAATTAAAGGATGAGTGAAGTAGCCAAAGAGAACATCAACTACGAAGACTGAAGAGAGAGATGAGAAGATGGCGTAATGGGGTATGTCCCTCAATTTTAAAGAAGAAAAATAAAACAAAACGCAGATTTAAATCAAACTATTCAAAGCCATTTAATTACAAATGGGCAGTTTGAAAAAATGGTTTTTCAATCCAATAGTAATCCAAAATTATTGATTTAAACTAATTACAGAGAACTATATACAATTTTATGTATTGTTAAATACGTACATTTATAATACAGGCCTACTGCCTTCAGCTTAATCAGCAAGCTACGTAAGATGTAATGTTACAAATATAGTGGTCCATTAATTTACTACTACTCCCAACTTACACATGTAAATTGACTATTGAAAATACTTTCTGCCAGATAAGGCCAATAATCAGCAATATATTGGCTAACGATGAGGTATGGTTGCACCACTTTTTGGGTGCAGGTATGACGCAAAATATTAGTAGAGATTTACAAATATAGGCAAATCAAGTGAAAATAGCTTTGCATGGGATTTTTCCCAAAAAGAAAAGCATGGCAGTGCATAACGCTGCCTTGCATTACTTTGCAATAGGGAGGCATTCCATGAGTCCGACATGGGCGTTTCTATGCATCCACCCAAGGATTTTGACACACATATCTTTATTTCTCCTTGTTACTTCCTCTTTCTGTTCTGAAGCACACATAGAAAGAGGAACATGCCTCTAAGGATTGTTTTTGTGCAGGAAGGTACTTCTTCCTGCAAAAAACACAATCCCAAAAAATATCCTGCCTGTAACACAGGCACCCTTGCACAATGGTCAAGGCTGCCTGCATTGGCGCTAGGCAGCACACAGTGTGCCACCACAAGGAGAGAGCATAAATGCTCCATATCCTCTTTAATATTTCTGCTCTCTCCCTTTCAGCAAGGCAATGCAGCAACTTTGCTTGCTGTCCTACGTTGCATGAAAGATTAGTCAATATGCCCCAATGTCACTAAAACATTTTGAGACTGGTACCACAGAAACCTTGGGCCAGATATACATATAGACAGCCGCGGCTCCTCCATTAGGGCGGATGTCACTTTGGCCGGCTGTCTTGTGCCAGTCAGCCAGACATGAGCACTTTAAATCTCTCCAACGCGAGCTGTCTAAGGGCCTTATTACGAGTCTGGCGGTCCACGGACAGCCAGACTCGTGGGGGCGCACCAGTAGCTGTCTTCCAACCGCCCTATTACGGCCAGGGCGGTCAGGCCACCCTGAGTCCACCACAACTATCAGAGATCTCTGACAGTGGCACAGCGGTCCTGAGGCCGCAATATGCTTAGCATATTATGAGTTTCCTCACCGCCACAATTTTCATGGCAGTGTGAAACATCACTGCTGCAAGAAACTGCCGACAAGAGAATCAAGTTCCATGCCTAGCTCAACTATTTTTAGAACATCTAACAGGCAACATGAAAATTGCAAACACAGGTATTTAATCTTTTTACTGTTGTAGAACAAATGCCACTGATAGATCAAATGAAATAGGTTTTGTCAATCCCCCAAACGCAGGTCATCATAATACCAAGGTCATCTTACTTCATCAGAGACTCTCAATGAGATCAAAACCTGACCTCAATGCCATTGAACAATCAGTTCTCTCAGTAAAGCCATGAAAATGACTTGTGCCAACTGGGAGAGTGACATCTCACATTAGAAGGCTATTGTGGATCAAGGAAATGCTTTTGGCAGATGTCCTGGTACTTCCCACTCTAATTCAGGCATTAAGCCTTCCAAATATGAATGATTGATTTCTGGATTCCTTTTACTGCAGAATTCAACTCCAATCTACTCTCAAACATTTTATTTTGCTTCCTACATGATTCAGTTTCTTAATTTTCTCACCAGAGGCCAGTCATAACTCCCAGACTTTAATGCAGTACTGATTTACCTTTAGTCACAAAGTTCAGTGGCTTTCAGACGTTCATTGTTCATTTGGTGTCTTTTGTAAGTCCAATGTCTCTCATACAGAGATCAAAAGTTCACTTGCAAAGTACACTAACATTCCTTTCTTGTTGTCCCTGCATTTTCTTAGAATCCATACATTGATGACAGTCATGATTCCTAGAAAAGAAGTGTGTGTCATCAGAAGATCTCTGATGTGATGCCCACTAAAGGAATAGGTGACGTCACAACGCATGCTATTACATTGCATGCCGTTGCAACGCAAACTTTTACTCCAACTTTCTGTCGGGGGGGTGCTGGAAGTTGGAATAGATTAATGTTCTATTCCAACTCCAGTGTGTGCAACAGTAGGGAAGGTGTTGGAGTTAAATCCAACACCTTCTACCCACTGCTGCACACCTTTTGCGTTGCAACGACATGCGATGTAAAGGCATGCGTTGAAACAGTTTCGTGGTAAAGGCTGTCTCCCCCACTAAAGTGATCAGCAGTTAGGTATTTCATAAGGAGTTTAGCTGTCTCAAATATCTCTACCAAGCTTTGGACCAGATCTATGATGCATGTTTACAGACACAACTGCGCCAATTCGGAGTTTCCAACCAAAAAGATTATTTTTCAGCTGTTCAAATCCAACTTTAGGATTAGGTAAGACTGTACCAAATCATAAAATGGGATAATGAGATGCCACTCCCCTACCAAATCTCCCTTACCGAAGGGCTAGTAAGGCCATGTTTTGCATGTCTTCTTAACTAGGGGTGGGTGATAAATTCTGCTCCACCGGCAGAGTTGGCAGAATTTTGGCCACTCCTCGTTATGCATGTAATGGGGATTTCCGGACAAATTCCACCAACCACTGTGTGGAGGAGTTTTTTTCATAGCTGAGGCTCACCAACGGTAAGTTGGTGAGCGCGAGTGAGGTTTGGAGTCCCCTATCATGATTTACAGTCGCTAGGCAGGCACCTGGCGAGATTTCCCCAACACGGGTGGTAAACATCAGTTCGTGGTCAGAAAGCTGCCGCTTGAGAAGAAAATCTACTCGAGCAACAGCAAAACGAGCTCAAGAAGGAGCACCCTCTGGTGCTCCGCATGGTGCAGTACACGCTGATTTTTCAGTGCAAAATGAGCTCCTGGTGCTAAAAATCAGCACGAGCAGCGCAACGTGCCTAATTCCACCCTTTAGCGGAACTCCATGGAAACTCGCTCAGTTTTCATGTAACTCCGCGGAATTCCTTGGAGTGAAACTCTGCGATTTCCACTCACCTCTATTTTTAACCAAAATGCAGGTGATTTCCTCTCTCATTGTGTCTCCCATATATCCTGTTTTTGTGCAGTTCCTGTGCTGGGGGAAGGCGGTGTGTGTGTGTGTGTGGTGTGTGTGTGTGTATGTGTGTGTGTGTGCGTGTGTGTGTGTGTGTGTGCATGTATGTGTGTGTGTGTGTGTCTTTCTCTCTCTCTCTCACTCTCCTTAGATCTGTGTGCACGCCTCTCAAGTCTAGATACTTGTGTTTCTCTACCCAAATATCAGGGACTAGAAAGTTCACGTTACTTTTGGCAGATGGTGTTGGGCAGAATGTAAGCTACAGTTGTATCTTCCAATAATAGCTATATCTTTAATACAAAAAAAAAGACTGGTATTCAAGTTGAGTTTAATTGCATAGTAACATGGTTGTTTATAGACTTACAATATACACTTGATCTAATAAATGTCTACAGTGCTGGGCATAATAGAAAGTCACTTCACATCGTGGACTGTGCATTGTTATGTTACTCGGATTTATATTGCACATGGCTGCCCTCAAGCAGGGCGTCCCAGTGTGCCTAATGCAAATAGCAAGAAGAGATCAATTGACGGGATCAGTATAAGCAAAACCATAACTAAGGAGAGACCAGCAGGTGTCCTGAAAGTGTGGTCTGCCCTTCGTAAGAAGGCAGCTTTGTTCAATTCAGTTTTGGTAGTCTTATTCAGTTTGATCATGCACACAGGAACGGTGGTATCATTGAGGTATGACCATGCAGCATCAGTGCCCGCGCCATGTCACTAAAGCTGCAACCTGATGTGGCAATGTGTTGCAGCACATGCAGCTGTGAGGAGGGGATTTCGGTGATTTTGTACTTTTGTGGTAAGTTTGTACCAACAGATAGGTTTCCCATAACAAAGGAACTGGTGGATTGTTGGTAGATCACACTCAAGGCAACAGCAAAATATAGGACAAAGCTAGTCACATTGGAAAGAAAAGTGCATTGTGCAGTACATGTGGTTAGCCTTATAAACTAGCACTTTTCCTCTCTCTCACTTTGTGGCTAGTGTTAAAAGGCTTTTAGTCCTCTCTGAAGGAGAGATGAAGATGATATGTATCGCTCCACTTCCAACGAAGATCTTGGTTGAGGCACAGCAGAAGTATATCTTTGCAGGCAGAGACTGATCCTCGGGTAAGGCAGTAGTTGGCCCTGCAGTTCTGGCTAAATAAGGCAGTTCTGACCACATTAGGATGTCTCCCTGCTTCTCCTTCAGGACTCAACAACAGCCTGGGAATTTAGTCTCAACTACTTCAAGGAAGCCAGCTAACATTAGTGCACACTCATCAGCATTGGTCTAAGACACACCATCTTCCTTCTGGGGTTCTGCAGGGCTCTACTCTTAGCCCAATTCTTTTTAACTTCTATGTAAGGCCATCTGCGGAAATTATAGAAAGTCGTGGACTTACTCTTTTATATTATGCCAACGATACCCAGATTGTTGTGTCTCTGTCCTCTCAGAACAACCAAAGTGCAGTAACATTGTGATGAAGCCGGATTCCACTATAAAACTTACTACGAACCCTCGGTCGACTGGATCTTTATTATCTACGGAGAAGTGTAAAGGGGAGAAACATTGTATTCACAACAACTAACATGTATCAATTTTAAATAAAGTTCGAAAAGGATCACTGACTCCGAATTCCAAGTTTAGTGGTTTATTACAGAACCAAAAATAGCTGAACGTGCAAACACCTCAGGACGAGGTTGCAAAAAAACAAAGGCACTAATACAAAGTCCATCCTACGAACCAATCTAATCCGATACAGCATAAAAAGAATAAGCAATTCAAGAAATACTAAACAAGCAATAACTACACCAACATCTATGTTAGTCTTCATTGGAGGCTGTAAAAGAAATCATTAGTCTATCCCTACACTATCCTAAAGTGGCATCCCTACTCAACATTTTCCAAGTCAGAATCAAGAAAAAGGTGTCAGTTGTGAAGACTTCCTAAGAAGTACACTCACGTTGTAAGGATCAGCCTAAGTCTTCATTCTAAGAAACGACCCCTTCCTTTTACCCTCTGTCAGCTCTCTGCCCTCTCTGCTAACTGCTAACTCATCCCTCGGGGCACTGTCCCCAATACAAAATGAACATTTGATAAGCCCGCCCAGGTAACACCTCTTCTGGCCAGGCACCTCTCGTAGGTAACTTTCCACTAAAACTTGTACTCAGTCCAACGACGGTTGAGTTGTCCTTGGGTCTCAGGCTTCTTCAGCGAAAGAAAATATCAACTCCTAATTATCGACATTCCTGGATACACTGTAGCGGGTCTCCTCGATACCTAACTCCTAAAACAAAAGCATTATTCTAACTAACGAGAACGATGTCCTTGCACCTGCAACGAATGCATGAGAACAGAACAACCTTGCACGCACATGAATTTCGCTGACCATCTCCAAATGAGAGCCTCACCAGGGGAAAATGCATTTCAGGCCTACATAAACCAGCTAACATAAGGAAACGAATAGGCCTTTCTTAGCACGAAAGAGTAAATACTCCATCCAGGCCTTTAACATCAAATTAAACACACATTTAAATGTTACAATTATAAGCACTACATTTCATCACTCCTAAGCATAATTAATCACCTAAAAGCGTGCAACTTCAACATGATGCACGTTTAAATCTAATGCATTACATTTCACACAAGCTACCTCATTTAAACATTTGCAATGAAGATCGAAGGTTACACATTTCCCTTGAACTGCCATTTTACGATTCTCGAATGGCACAACTCATCCTAATACTTCATTTACCACTGATTATTACAACACATTCTATAACTAAGATTAACACATTCATATGACTATATGCGGGTACGAACTATTCATCAATATAATGTACCCCTACAATTTTCAGAATATCTTCGCGCTCTATCAGTTCCCCCCTCTGATGACTAGTGTCATCAACAAAAATCACAACTCCCTGGAGAAAGAACTGACCTAAACAGAGCTCGTAGCCACTCTTCCCTGTCGGAACCTTTCCAGATTCTTGATATTCTCATAATGACTGTCCTGCAGTCTAACCATCCTTGCCTCTCTCTCCCTGAGGGATCATTCGGCTTGATTCGCTTTGTACCACTGATAAGCCCTCACAAATCCCCACAGGCAAACCACACAGACCACGATGATAAGGATAGGCCTCAAAATGTAACCAAGAATACCTTTCCCCAAACTCGCAAACCAACTCCCCACTCTACCAAAACCTTTTCTAACTTTCTCCCAAACTCCTTCTTCGGTCAGATCCTGAATCTCATGATGGATCTCAGTGATGTTACTTATATACTTCTTCAGATCTTTACTATTATCTGGTATATAAGTACAGCACTCTTGCACTTTCAGCATTTAACAGACTCCGCACTCTTTTGCCAATAAGACATCCAAAGCAAGACGGTATCGATAACATCTCTCCATCGACAAGCAATAGCGATTTAGCTGTAATCGTTGACAATTTGTCCACAACAGTCGCCAACCTTCTAATCTTCACATCATTCAGAATCACTCCCAAACTTGGAATTACAGCTCCAAAAATGTCTCCAATCACTCCTCCTGCAATTGCATCCCTCCTTGCTCTAGAATGCATTCCTCCTTCCAGGAGTTCTAACTCCTCTATGTGGTAAATCTTGGGGAAAACCGCTGCCAGGTAACAAGTACCATACCAGTTGGCAGGCAATCTCACATAAGCATTTTTCCCACATACAAAATATACCGTTGGCACCACTTGTACCGGACCTTGCAAAAAGTTCTTTGCTGACTCTTCCATGGTGAAAACATGATCACAAGTACTTTGTCCCACATAGACCTTATCGTAATAGGTCTGGACACGTTTCACACACAACTTCCCTCTTTGCACTAGATCCAACGCTATAGGGCCATAGCTCCCTTTCACTCTGTGAGCCAACTCCTCCTTTGTCCAGTCTATTGGACTATCTCCAGTATCACGTGTTTGTGTTAATTGTCTATATCTATCCTCCACTTGATCTACAAATTTCTTTTCTATCTCTGTTAATGAACATGTTAGGTTATGTCTATGTGCATAAGCTGTATCTAATGATGTAGTCGGTATGTAATACTTCCCAAATCTATCCTCCTGCTTATAATAATCGTATTTGTTCAGGTGCTTGTATGCTGGAACCTCTGAAAGCACGACATCATAATTAGAAAAGAAGTGTTCATAATGACCTCTCCCATAAAACATGCTAAGCAACAAACTACATGAAATCCCATAAGTCAACGGAAGATGATGATATCTAATGCCCTCATCCACTGATGCAGGCAATTGCATACACACAACAATCTCTCACATCCATCGTGTCAACGTACTCATATAGCAGCTTGGCATACGCATTAAGCTTAAAATCTCCTCTAGACAAATCTACATGCAATCTACGACTATTCTGATCTAGCATAGACTTTTCAGCTCCTATGGTGTCCTCTTTCTTGCTAGAAATACTGGGCGTAGGTGTCCCTTTCACCTCTATGACTTCTGCCTCATGTGGAATACTAAATGACACTATAATAACTATTGTTATTAAAACTATCACTCCCACTATGGAAGTGCCTATCACACACCTGAACCTACGGTTCGGATTCCCAGACTCCATCTTTCTTGTCAGAGCAGTTCAAATAAGAGGATACACCAAAGTCTCTTCTTTCCACCTCGAATTGCTGCTCAAAAGTTCAAACAAAGTTCGTCGAAATCCTGGAAATTCGTTCACAGTTCAATTTTCAAAATTTTATTTACACAGTCCAAAAAGACTTCCTTAGCCCTCTTTCTTCTTCTACTGAAAATCCCTAATTTTATTCTTCTTCCACTCGGGCCTAGGTTATCTTCTTGAAAATACTTATTTACAACTCACAGTTCATTCGCAATCTATGATAAGTTCAGGTCCAATCGCAGCTAAAACATGATGCAAAATTTCAAGACGAACATCTACCAGTTCATGAGGTGATGCTTCAAATCCAAACGTCGGGAAAACTAATTTATGCAAGATCAAAATTCGCTCCCTGCTCAAGGTTGGAGGTTCTGGAACCGTGATTGTCAACACTCCTTCAACTTCAAGTCCTGGAACTATCAGTCCCACATCGATCTTCAGTCGAGGATTCCTGCTGACCACTTGCACAGACCTCAGCCTCCCGGAACTCACTACTCCCGGCATCAGTTACTACGTAAGTCCACTCCGGGGCAGCGTATCTCTGGCAAGGCACTCTTGTCCTTCTCGTCCTTCTCGGACCTCCTTGGTCTTGTTCTTCTTCGCTCACTTCTGATTCAGATGTCTCGGACACAGGGGCGAGATCTCTCTCAGGGGTCAACCTCAGATTCTTCTTTGCCTTTCAGGCCACGATTCTTCGGTTCGGTCAGCCCTTTTGCTTTTCTCCCGAACACTCTGCGCACCACTTCCTTCGGCTGAGTCTGACTCTATATTACCCGCAACGTTACCTTCTTCCTCAGAGTCAATACCTGGGTTGTGTGTAGCGTAACCCTCCTCAGCCTGGTCTGGTGTGCAACCAGCTTCGTCAGCAACCCTCACAGCTTGGCTTGTCCTCTCTCGTGGCCCTGCCGCCACAGCTGGATTTTCATTCACGAGAGGAGCTGTTTCTTCCAAGGGTTCTGAAACTCGGCGGGTGTGGGAAGCATGTATCCAGTTTGGCAACCCACCGCACTTCACCGCTGTGTTCGTTACCAGTATTACCTGGTAGGGGCCTCGCCACCGAGCGTCCAAACAGCTTTTCCTTACGTGCTTTCGGACAAGCACCCAATCCCCCGGGCACAAGTCGTGGCAGAGATCTCTTGAAGCCGGAACAGCAGCAGCTTCCACCTGCTGAGACATAGAACGGACCACATCAGCTAGTCCTTTGCAGTAATCAAGGATTAAATCATCAGTGATGTTTATCAAGGCTGAATATGGTATTGCTGGCAATCGCATCACCCTCCCCATAAGGATTTCATGCGGGGAAAGACCGGTCCTCCTATCTGGGACATTGCGAACACTCATCAACACCAGAGGCAATGCATCAGGCCACTTCAGAGATGTAGACGAACACACTTTTGCCATCCGTGCTTTCAAAGTTCCATTAATCTGCTCCACTATCCCAGAAGCCTCTGGTCGATAGCTACAATGAAGTCTCTGATAACAATTTAAAGCAGCGCAGAGCAGTTTCATGATCTCACTGTGGAAATGTGTTCCTCTATCCGACTCCAATGAAGTTGGAAAACCGAACCTGGGAATCAACTCTCTCAACAATAGCTTTGCTACTGTAAGAGTGTCACACCTGCGTGTTGGGTAAGCTTCCACCCATCGTGAAAAAACACACACCACCACTAGGATGTATCTCAGTCCATTGCACCTAGGCATTTTGATAAAATCAAGCTGTATTCTATTGAAAGGTCCTCCCGACCTCCCAATGTGACTCAGTGCAACCACAGTTTTCTTTCCAGCATTCATTTGTTGACAGGTAACACACCTATGACACACTGCATCAGCAAACGCACGAAACCGTGGATTGTACCACGTTTGTCTGAACACTCGCACCATTGCATCTCTTCCCAGGTGCACAGCACCATGAATCTGCCTTGCCATTGGGCTCAATCGGTCATCTGGTAACACTGCTCGACCATCACTTGAAACCCAAATGCCAACATCTCCCTTCTCACATCCCGACCTGATCCATACATCCCTTTCCTGTTCTGAAGCTCCTTCCTGCAAGCACTTGAGTTCCTCCCAAGTGTCTGCCATGGCTAGCATCATGTTGAGCTTGGTTCCCTCTTGGCTCTCTCCAGTGTAATCTCCAGTAAATATGCACCCTTGTTCAGCGCAAAAACGTGCAATTTCGTCTGCATACTTATTTCCAATCGAGACAAAATCCGTCCCCCTCCCATGTGCAGCGTATTTTACTACTGCTATTTCTCTGGGGCGTTGTAACGCTTCCAACAATTGTCTCACATATTCTCCGTTTCTGATGGGAGATCCAGATGTTGTCAGAAAACCTCTCTGTGACCATAGCTGTCCGAAGTCATGAACTACACCGAACCCATACTGGCTGTTGGTGTAGATGGTGATTCGGATCTGATCAGCTGCCAAACAGGCACGAGTCAAAGCAATGATTTCGGCCACTTGTGCGGAGTATACTCATTCTAAGCAAGCAGCTTCAACCACTCCAGTAATGGTACATACAGCAAACGCTGCTCTCAATTGACCCACATTCTCTCTTAAACATGAACCATCGACAAAGAAAATTTCATCGGGGTCAGACAGAGGTTCATCAACAATGTCAGGTCTCGGTTTGGTGCAAAGTTCAGTCACATCAAGACAGTCATGGTCTTCACAATCTTCATCATCTACATTTGGCAATGGCATCAATGTAGCAGGATTTAAAACAGAACACCTTCTCAGTGTCACATTCTCCACGGCAAGTATGACTTGCTCGTAGCATGTGAGTCTATTGTTTGTCAGGTGCTGAGTTGTAGTCCTTGTCATCAACAGTTCAACTGAATGTGGAACATAAACGGTCAAGGGATGACCCATAACAATGCTTTCACACCTTTCAATGCTGACACCTGTTGCAGCAACGGATTTGAGACATCCGGGCAACACAGAAGCTACTGGATCTAAAGTAGCTGAAAAGTAGGCAACTGGTCTACGGACACCTCCATGACTCTGAGTCAGGACTGACAATGCGCAACCTTCTCGATCCTAACAGAACAATGAAAAGGACTTATTGTAATCAGGCATTCCCAGAGCCGGAGCACGACATAGGCCCTCTCTCAACTCCAAGAACTCAATCAGACAATCATAGTCCCATGGTACCGGATCACTCACATCCTTGTGCGTCAGCCTCTGCAGAGGCTTCGCCTTCAAAGAGAAATTGGGAATCCATTGGCGACAGTAACCAACCATTCCCAAGAACATTCTGACTTCCTTCTGAGTGGTAGGCACAGTCATATTCATGATCGCCTCAATTCGATCTGGTGACACTTTCCTCTTGCCTTTCTCAATTCGATGTCCCAAGTACTGAACTTCACTCAGACAGTACTGTAACTTGTTTGGTGACACCTTGTGTCCATTCTCCCCTAAATGATTCAGTAAGGCAATCGTATCGATCCTGCAAGCATCCTCCGTTTCAGAAGCAATGAGGAGGTCGTCAATATACTGCACGAGAACAGAATTCTGTGGCAGCACAATACTCTCGAAGTTCTTCTTCAAGATCTGATTAAAGATCGATGGACTCTCTGTATACCCTTGAGGGATATGACACCACGTTAACACAGGTCTTCCAGCCGGAAGGCAAATAAAAATTGGCTCTCCTCGTGCAAGGGTATCGAAAAGAATGCTTGGCACAAGTCAATCACCGTGAACCACTCGGCTTCACACGGAATCTGGAATAAGATCACTGATGGATTCGGTACCACTGGACAACACGGAACCACAATCGCGTTGACCTTTCTCAGGTCTTGCATGATTCTGAATTTCCCACTTGGTTTCTGCAATCCCATAATGGGTGAGTTACATGGACTTCCCATTATCTCCTTCAGAATTCCCTGCTGAATCATGGAATCGATTACGGGTTTAATCCCTGCGATCGTCTCAGGCGACAGATTATACTGGGGTGTTCTCGGAAACTCAACATTTTGCTTAACCTGGATCTTAACTGGTTCAACACCTCTGATCAATCCAATCTCCTCTCCTGTGAAATCCCACACATCCAATGAAACTGAGTCTCTTAGGTAAAGTGGAAGCTCTTCCACTGTTAGCATAGGATACATCTCTAAGCAGCAGTGCTGATTCGCAACCTTGAAGGTGGCATCATCATCATTTGTCTGTAATTCCACTCCCTTGGGGGTGCAATAGATGGTACAATTCAGCTTGCACAAAAGGTCACGTCCTAGCAAACAGACGGGACTTGAGTCGCACACCACAAACTGGTATCGATCTCTGAAAGTTCCTATAATTACAGGAATCGGTTCGGTCAAGGGGCTATTCATCTTCTTATTTGCCACTCCTACTACTTGGATTAATTGTCCCGAGAGGGGTAGGTTGGGAACTACTGCAGATCTCACAGTAGAACGGGTAGCACCAGTATCAACCAAAAAGGTGGTGGGATGACCGTCAACATCCACCTCTACAAACGGTCCCCTCTGGTCTACCTCTAAGACTGCCCCAAGAGTGCAGTCTTCCTCCCCCCTCAGGCACCGCCATTTCAACGGGTCTGAGCTGTAATCATCATAATCCTCAAAAAGGGGCATCTGTTGGTACGTTCGATTTCCCTGTGGAATTCTCGGAGGTTGCGGAACTTGCACCTGCGGGCACAATGTCCCCCCTTGCATGGACCTGGGTCTCGTCACTGTATGGACGACCTCAGATACCTGCACCGTCTCCTCCTCTTGTGACACTTGGTTCACTGGATTCAATCTACACTCGCGCTTTCAATTCCCGATCTTGTGACAAAGGTGACACGCAGTGGTCTTTTTCAGAGTTGCCACATCCATCCCTGTCTTAGGGTCAATAGGTTTCCCCCTTCCCAGACCCTGCACATTCTGGGTCCCTCCTTGATTGTTTCCCTGTCTTCTCCCTAATGTCCCTCCACTTGGCTGTGCCTGAACTTCCCTGTCAGCGTTTTGCATTTGGACCAGCATTAGCTTATCCTTAAGCTTCCTGTGTTTTGAGTCCACTTCGTCGCTGCAGTACCTGGCGTATCGCAGTATCTCGTCCACTGACTTGTTCTGCCAGCAAATCAAATGCTGCTGAATCATGAAGCTGATTTCTGGTCTCAGACCCAAGACGAACTTGGAAACAAACTGTCCCATGTCTTTGGGGTCTAACGTGTCTAGCCCACTGTACTGCTTAAAGGCTTGTAAGAGCCTCTCGTAGTATTCATGTACGGACTCTTTTGGTTCCTGAACAGTTCGATCTATCTTAACCCAATCAATGTCTTGTGGTGAGATTTTGGATTTCAGCCATGTAATTACTTGCTCAAACTTTTTCATAACAATTGATGAAGGACCATTGGTAACAGGATCCCTGTCTGGTTCAGAAGTCGGCCAATCAACTGCAACTTTACAAGCTGCCCACAAGTCACTTGGTACTACGATATCAAACAGTGTATTCAAGTCAACCCACAACACCTTCGAGATTTTAACAAATCGGTTGACCTGCTTGTACCACTCGACAGGCTTCTCCCTCAGCCGAGGGAATTTGTTTGTAAATTCTGCCAAATCACCTCTACTCCAAGGCACATGCACATACCCTCCGTTTTGCACCTCTCGTAAAGGGAAATTTCCCACTCCTATCATCCCCCCTCCTGGAGGCGGTGTCTCTCCTATACTCTTTTTAGTGCTCTTCTTTTTGAACCATCTTTCCTCCCACTTGTCAAGCATGCTCCATGCACGTATCCCCACAATCAATTCTCGAATGTGAGTATCAACCCTATCACTCTCTTCTCTTCCAGTTCCTGGTCACTGTACTGCAACCTGTGATTCCCCTGCAACATCTTTGACTTGGACAGGTCCACCTCGTGTCTTTTAGCCAAGTCTGTCAGTTTCTCATGCGCCGATCTCGCCTTGCGAAGTACATCTTTTGCTACAAACAGCAACTCGTCTGGTCCATAAAGCTCTATCCTCTCTAAAGGCAAGTTCCCGCTAATTATCTCATCTACCTCAGCTTTTAATTGCATCACATCCAACATCTTGGCTCTTATAGCAGTTCTAAGAATCCCTCAACTTGCTGCACCACTCGACTCTTCATTCTCACTGCTCTGATCCCCACATCGATTCCCTTCCACTATGTTCTGTAAGACTGGTCGGCTTCCTGAGTTCCCTCGATCCCAGTCTCCTGTCATCCTATCATTAGAGCTTCTCACTGGGGGTTCCCACATCCTTAAGTCAGATCTTGAATCGGCCAATGACCTTGGTCTCAGTGTCCTTACATCTTCTTGTCCCCTAGAAGAGTCTGCAGTGGCTGGTAAAGGTGTACTCGATCCTGGTTCCATGGGCCTCGGAAGGTGACCTATTCCACTCACTATGCCACTCTCTCCTGAGCCCGTCCCTTCTGAGCCAATCCCTTCTCCTGCCACTGGCTGTGCTAGACTTCCGTTTCCCACGTGACCTGGGTGGTATACTGACACTATGGGGCCAATGGTAACCGGCACTGTAAGAGCATCCGGTAACCTTGTGACAACTGTAACTCCGTTAGCTTCAATGATTGCTGTTGTCTGAGCTCCCATCCCTTCTGTCCCTGTTGAAATTCTTCCGACTACTCTCGCACTAGGTTGAATCTGCGATTCTCCAGTTCCCTCTATTGATACCGCTTTTCCCTCTACGGAATCTGGATTATATGGCGTGGTCTTTCCGATAGCAGTTTATCTAACAAGCTGTCATCTGTGTCACTATCGTCTTCCTCACCCCACTTCTTCTGGGCCTCTCCTACTTTTATCATCAACGGGAATAGCCTATCCCCTTCAATAGTTTCCACTCTCCATCTCTTCTCCAAAGCGTCCCATCGCGCATCTTGAAATGCCCTAATTGACTTCTTCACCCTTTCCTGGCTTTGGTCTCTTTTTCTATCATGTGCTGCTCTTATCCATGCATGTAGCGCCTCAAACTGTATTGGTCTGGGTAAAGGTCGCAATGAAGATATCACTGTTTTCAATTGATACAACACTTCCAATCTGAACGTGCCATAACGCGGAAAAGTCAATTCCCCCTCATTTTCAGTCATTTTGTGCCAATTTTCAAGCCAAATTATAGTGTGCAACCCCACATTCGTAGCCATATAATGGGCTGGGGTATCCTCGGGTGGATCTTCTTCTCCTCCTCGAGTAACCACTCTTCTGTCTCCTCTACACATATCTCGTAAAACTTTAAGACATTTCATGATGAAATCAACGTTCTCTTCGCTTATTTTCGCTCGACTTCCTGATGACAATCCACCAATGCCAGCGCAGCCTTACACCAACCAACCTATCACAGCGCGACACTCTCTGACGTCACTCTTCCTCCCCATGCAGCAGTTCCCCTCCTTTACAATTCGTCTCTCACACTCTCAAGCGTCTCACTCATACGCTGAAATAACTGTTTGTCCACCAAAGGACCGAACAGTCACTTCTCTGACTGTCTGTCCACCAAATGACCGGACAGTCTCGTAATTGTCGACCTCAGCTCTGGCAACCGTCTGTCCACGAAACGACCGGACAATTGCTCCAGACTATCTGCCCACGAACGGCCGGACAGTCATACTTAATCGATAGGATCCAATCACTCAATGTTCCTCTTACAGTAACCCACGACCTGCGTCGGTAACTCATGCACTCACACACGCATTTCCCTATCACCGGTGGGTTAGTCAACGACGTCTCATGACTCCCACAATCTCTGGTCAGACAATTTCAACTCTGGGTGTCTTCTACACCACAATCTCTTATCCCGGGATATCAAAAATCAAATCTCATGGACCGCAAGCATTCGGCCCAAAACCACAATCACTCAACTCTCATTCCACATCCGCAAGACATCACACAATGAAAACAACACCTCAATCTAACAGACATACATCCCTATTCATACTCACTCCACCACGAACTGCTGTTTCCACTGCACCGTCACTCTCCATCGGTTTCCATCAGCGCCGTCGTCCTCCGCTCACAATCCACTGGATAACCATTACTCGGGCTCTATGGGGCTAAATGACTACCCGTCTCTATGTCTCCCCTTACTATAGAGATAACCATCCTCTCGCTACCAACTGATGAAGCCGGAATCCACTATAAAACTTACTAGGAACCCTCGGTTGACTGGATCTTTATTATCTGCTGAGAAGTGTAAAGGGGAGAAACATTGTATTCACAACAACTAACGTATCAATTTTAAATAAAGTTCGAAAAGGATCACTGACTCCGAATTCAAAGTTTAGGGGTTTATTACAGAACCAAAAATAGCTGAACGTACAAACACCTCAGGACGAGGTTGCAAAAATACAAAGGCACTAATACAAAGTCCATCCTACGAACCAATCTAATCTGATACAGCATAAAAAGAATAAGCAATTCAAGAAGTACTAAACAAGCAATAACTGCACCAACATCTATGTTAGTCTTCATTGGAGGCTGTAAAAGAAATCATTAGTCTATCCCTACACTATCCTAAAGTGGCATCCCTACTCAACATTTTCCAAGTCAGAATCAAGAAAAAGGTGTCAGTTGTGAAGACTTCCTAAGAAGTACACTCACGTTGTAAGGATCAGCCTAAGTCTTCATTCTAAGAAACGATCCCTTCCTTTTACCCTCTGTCAGCTCTCTGCCCTCTCTGCTAACTGCTAACTCATCCCTCGGGGCACTGTCCCTAATACAAAATGAACATTTGATAAGCCCACCCAGGTAACACCTCTTCTGGCCAGGCACCTCTCGGAGGTAACTTTCCACTAAAACTTGTACTCAGTCCAACGACGGTTGAGTTGTCCTTGGGTCTCAGGCTTCTTCAGCGAAAGAAAATATCAACTCCTAATTATCGACATTCCTGGATACACTGTAGCGGGTCTCCTCCATACCTAACTCCTAAAACAAAAGCATTATTCTAACTAACGAGAACGATGTCCTTGCACCTGCAACGAATGCATGAGAACAGAACAACCTTGCACGCACATGAATTTCGCTGACCATCTCCAAATGAGAGCCTCACCAGGGAAAAATGCATTTCAGGCCTACATAAACCAGCTAACATAAGGAAACGAATAGGCCTTTCTTAGCACGAAAAAGTAAATACTCCATCCAGGCCTTTAACATCAAATTAAACACACATTTAAATGTTACAATTATAAGCACTACATTTCATCACTCCTAAGCATAATTAATCACCTAAACACGTGCAACTTCAACATGATGCACGTTTAAATCTAATGCATTACATTTCACACAAGCTACCTCATTTAAACATTTGCAATGAAGATCGAAAGTTACACATTTCCCTTGAATTGTCATTTTACGATTCTTGAATGGCACAACTCATCCTAATACTTCATTTACCACTGATTATTGCAACACATTCTATAACTAAGATTAACACATACATATGAATACAC
Organism: Calotriton arnoldi; assembly: GCA_963921515.1. Classification (NCBI taxonomy): domain Eukaryota; kingdom Metazoa; phylum Chordata; class Amphibia; order Caudata; family Salamandridae; genus Calotriton; species Calotriton arnoldi. The sequence continues at coordinate 387,100 of CAWUFW010014797.1, forward strand.
ACGCCATCGCCTCCACGGACTACATCCTCCTCGGGGACCTGAACTTCCACCTCGAGAACAACAAGGACACCAACTCCACCACCCTGATCGACAACCTCGCCACCCTCGGACTCAGACAGCTCGTGACTACACCCACCCACGCCGCCGGCCACACGCTAGACTCCATCTTTTCCGCAAGCCCACACGTCTCCTTCAACCACACCTCCGAACCCCACTGGACTGACCACCACTGCATCCACTTCACCTACAGGAAGCCCACCACGCACCACCGCACCAAACAAATGCCTCGCCGCTGCTGGAGCAGAGTCACGGAAGACCAGCTAACCACAACCTCGCCCTGAGCCCACCCGCCGAACCCTCCGACCCCGACACCGCCACCCGCAACCTCAGACAGTGGATCGACGACTGCGCCAACACCTCGCCCGCTCAAGAATCCGCCCAACAGCCACACCAGCAAGAAAGCCACCTGGTTCACCGAAGACCTCCAGGCCTCCAAACGAACATGCCGAAAACTGGAGAAGATCTGGCTTCACGAACGGACAGCGGACAGCTACGCCGCCCACAAGAGCGCCACCCGCAATCACCATCACCTCATCAGATCTGCCAAAAGGGCCTCACTCAAAGACCGCCTAGACAACAACGCACACAACAGCAAAGAGCTCTTCAACATCGTGAAGGAACTCTCCAACCCCAGCTCCAACACCAACGACATCCAGCCGTCGCAAGACCTGTGTGACTCACTGGCCACCTCCTTCCACCGCAAAATCGCCGACATCCACGACAGCTTCAACACCACGACCGCCCCGGCAACCACCGAGACCACTGCCCCCACAACCACCAACCGCCTGCTCTCCTGGACCAACATCAACGACGAGGACACCAGCGAGATCATGAACACCATCCACTCCGGTTCACCGCTAGACCCGTGCCCTCACCACATCTTCAACAAAGCCAGTACAGCCATCGCGCCCCATCTCCGGAAAATAATCAACATCTCCTTCGAGACAGCAACCTTCCCGGAAAGCTGGAAGCACGCCGAGATCACCGCCTTACTCAAGAAACCCAAGGCAGACCCCAAGGACCTCAAGAACTTCCGACCCATCTCTCTGCTCCCGTTCCCCTCGAAGGTCACCGAGAAAATCGTCAACAAACAACTGACCCACTACCTCGAGGAGAACAACATCCTGGACCCTTCCCAGTCCGGCTTCCGCAGCAACCACAGCACCGAAACCGCCCTCATCGCCGCCACCGATGACATCAGGACCCTGCTAGACAACGGAGAAACAGCAGCCCTCATCCTCCTGGACCTATCAGCCGCCTTCGACACGGTCTGCCACCACACACTACGAACACGCCTTCACGACGCCGGGATCCAAGAGAAGGCCCTGGACTGGACCACATCCTTCCTTTCCGGCAGAACACAAAGCGTCCGCCTCGCCCCCTTCCGATCCAAGGCCACCAAGATCATCTGCGGCGCACCCCAAGGCTCCTCCTCAGCCCAACGCTGTTCAACATCTACATGGCACCCTCGCCCACGTCGCCCGACAGCACAACCTCAACATCATCTCCTACGCCGACGACACCCAGCTGATCCTCTCCTCACCAAAGACCCTCACACCGCCAAAGCCCACCTCCACGAAGGAATGAAGGCCGTCGCCGAATGGTTGAGGACCAGCCGCCTGAAGCTGAACTCGGACAAGACGGAGGTCCTCATCCTTGGTTCCAACCCTTCAGCCTGGGACGACTCCTGGTGGCCAACATCACTGGGAACAGCCCTGCCACCCACCGACCACGTACGCAACCTAGGGGTCATCCTCGACCCCACCCTCTCCATGACTAAGCAGGTCAACGCCGTTTCCTCATCCTGCTTCAACATCCTCCGAATGCTCCGCAGGATCTTCAAGTGGATCCCCACCGAAACAAGAAAAACAGTCACCCAGGCCCTCGTCACCAGCAGGCTGGACTACGGAAACGCCCTCTACGCAGGAACGACGGCTAAGCTCCTGAGACGGCTGCAACGCATCCAGAACGCCTCTGCACGTCTTATCCTCAACATCCCCGACGCAGCCACATCACACCCCACCTGAGAGACCTGCACTGGCTCCCTGTCAACAAGAGGATAACCTTCAAGCTCCTCACCCACGCACACAAAGCACTCCACAACTCCGGACCAGCCTACCTCAACAGACGACTCAGCTTCTACACCCCCACCCGCCAGCTCCGCTCGACCAGCCTCGCCCTCGCCACAGTCCCCCGCATCCGGAAAACGACCGCCGGCGGCAGATCCTTCTCCCACCTCGCCGCCAAGACCTGGAACACCCTCCCCACCAACCTCCGACAGACCCAAGACCTACTGGCCTTCAGAAGACTCCTCAAGACCTGGCTCTTCGATCAGTAGCAGCACCACCCCCCTCTTCCCCCAGCGCCTTGAGACCCTTGCGGGTATGTATTGCGCTTTATAAGTGACCTGATTGATTGATTGATTGATGAATATATGCGGGTACGAACTATTCATGAATATAATGTACCCCTACAATTTTCAGAATATCTTTGCGCTCTATCAGTTGAATAGCTGTCTTACTAAAGTCTGCTCCTGGATGAACTCTAATTCTCTGAAGCTAAAAGGAGAAAAGACTGCATTTATGGCCTGAGGTGATGGATACTTTACCTGCCCCTGTTCCTGTAGTCAAGAACCTGGGAGTTTGGCTGGATGCGAATCTTTCTATGACTCATCAAATCTGTAAAGTGGACGCCACCTGCTTTGGCATTTTGAGATGGCTCAAGAAAATGCTAGGATGTCTCCCGTTTTTGGATCAACAAACAGTCATCCAGGCCTTGGTGATTTTCGAGACTTCACTACGGAAATATTCTGTACTTAGGGTTCACGAAGAATCTTCACAGATGACTCCAGATAGTGCAGAACACAGCGGCAAGACTTCTACTTTATCCCCCCAAGTTCCATCCTACTTCTAGTCTGCTTCGTGAACTGCACTGGCCTCCAATTGAATGTTGGATTCAATTTAAGGCGCTGTGCTATGCAGACAAATGTCTCTTGAACTCCAGCCCCTCCTAATTAAGAGCTTTGGTGCTGCCCTATTCTCCCAGCTGGTCCTTACGCTCAAGCAATTTGGACCTTGCAGTAGTTCCCAGAGTTAAGAGATCTAGGCAAGGAGGTCGAGCATTCTCCTTTTTGGGCTCAAAGTTGGGGAATTCCCTCTCTGCTAACTTGGGAGCCTGTTGCTCATCGCAGGAAACTTAACACCTGGCTGTTTTAATACTCTCTTCAAATCAAAATGGGGGGGAGGGAAAGGGAAGTTATAGTCCATTCGGCTTCCATGGAGTACTATCAAATCAAGAGGGAGAATGGACCACTTGTACCTGTGTGACCAGGGTCTATTGGTTAGTGACTGTTCCTTAAAAAAACCCTCATATACGTACACAGGTTATGGGCGGTATATCTTGGTTCTCCGCCTGGTAGTGACGTGGCAGCATCATCATTGGGTTTTTAGCATAGGTATGCTGACCTCCACCTGGAGGCAGACCAACTGGTATTACAGTAGTGTCCAGGAATGAAAAAGGTGAGTGCAGAGCTCGAGAGAAGTGATTTAAAATTCTCTACACCTCCATTTAAGAAGGTTCTTTAATGGTATGGTGGTGTGAAAAAGCATAAAAACAGTGTTGGTGCGTGTGCAGATCAAGTTACCAATCTTACGCACACTTAGGTTCAGTGAATTATGCACTTACCCATTTAATATGATCCAGGGATCCATGTGCAGAGACAGCACAGGTCACTGCCCCAGCCTCGTGTGAGTATGTCTGGAGAGCCTGCCGGGACCCTGATGATACCCGACACAGGGACAAATGAGGTACAGGTACTATTGACCTGATTCTACTAAATGGGTAAGTGCATAATTCACTTACCGTAGTTGCCGCAACGTGCATCTACCCTTTTCTGGTCCTGAAGAAAGCCCCTAGATCCTATTGGACAACGAGGCTGAAACATGTCGACCACCGATGAAGTGTGCGTAAGATTGGTAACTTGATCTGCACATGCACCAACACTGTTTTTACGCTTTTTCACACCACCATACCATTAAAGAACCTTCTTAAATGGTGGTGTAGAGAATTTTAAATCACTTCACACGAGCACTGCACTCACCTTTTTCATTCCTGGACACTACTGTAATACCAGTTGGTCTGCCTCCAGGTGGAGGTCAGCATACCTATGCTAAAAACCCAATGATGATGCTGCCACGTCACTACCAGGCGGAGAACCAAGATATACCGCCCATAACCTGTGTACGTATATGAGGGTTTTTTAAGGAACAGTCACTAACCAATAGACCCTGGTCACACAGGTACAAGTGGTCCATTCTCCCTCTTGTTTTAATACTCTGCCTACTTGAAGCAGTCCTTATGTGCTCCTGGGTACCTTACTGTAGTGTAGTGCTGGTAGATGGTGACGAGTCAACATGACATTTATATAAAAATTACACTTGATAATTTGAATGGATTATAGCAATGCTAAGTGCATTTAACTGTATGTATTGTTCACTACCCTGGCAACCAGGGACCTCATTTGTACAGTCACTCTGGTTCCCGTGGTTATGTTAGACATCCCATACTGTCCAGTCTGATTCTACATATGATCCATATACTCTAGGAACCAGGGAAGAAATATGGAAATGAGGTGCAGCTTCTCCTAGGGGCCTCTTACCACGAGTTATCTGTGGAGAAATGTAACGGGATGTGTCAGAATGATGAACTGAAGAGCAAGGCACCTCATGGTTACTGCACAAAGGAACTTTCAAACCTGCAGTCTCAGTAGGAGGCAAACCTCTATGTAATTGTCCTCTACAGCCAGGCAGTTCTGGAAATAATCAGTGGGCCCTATGTGGCTTTTTCAAAGATGGCTTTTTTGTACCTTGTGGGTCACAGAACATGTGGATCATACAGGTGTTTGAGGCTTGAAATATTTTAATAATGATGTGTATTTGGGTGCGATGGATGGTAAAGTGTTGCAATGCTCTGCATACCTTGATGAAAACTAGATTCCTTCATATTCTGTCTGGTGGGCGGGGCTTACCCAGGCACTATTCTGTGTCCATTCTACAGTGAAGTGTCTAATTAAAATAGCACATCCTGTCCCCTCCCCATCCCTCACTAAAGTTCAACTGCCCAGACAAACATCCATTCCTCATGTTTGACTGATTCATGGGACAGAATGGGATGATCACTGGAGGGAAACCCCGGACCCAGATTACATAGAAACATGCTTCCTGTATAATTTTTACCACAGTAATTCTTTATCACCTGGCCTTTCCATGTTGAACAGCTCTCTTTTTTCACACACTGACAAAGACACACACAGCCAATCTAATTTTATATGTATAATCTTTTATGAATGTATTTGATGTGCTACAGTGTATTTTAATGTGATGATTGTTCTTTTATTATTATTTTGTATTAATCGAATAAAGAGAAAGAAAGAATGAAAGAAAGAAAGAAAGACACGAACACAAACTCACAAACTTCTACAGAACGTGCATGCTCCATTCTGTAATTTGCTTGCACTGTGTGTAAACCTTTCAATGCTCTCTCTATTTACAGTAAATGCCTGACTTGAAAATGGCGTGTTTGTTCTAGCCTTGTTACAAACAGCCCTTCCCACAGTCAGACACATTGTAACAGGAGGTACTTACCAGCCGTCATTAGTTCACACATCAGGCCCTCTACCATTCCTGCTGTTGGGTAGATTGAAATCCGTCTAAAATGGTTGACAGGAAAGTGGCTGCGGTCACTGTAGGAGTAAAATAATAACTAAAATGAAGTCTCTGTTTCCTGCTCTGGTTGCACCTCCTCCAACAGTGCAGCCAAGAGCATCACTTTGAATCAGAAGATAACGTGTCAGGCGATAACGTAAGTCGAAGACGGTCTCGGGTTGCGGTTAGTCCGACCTAACACGTTTGTCAAATGAGTTAAGAGGTAGCTGCTTCGGTACCTTATCTCGCATCCCCGGGTGACAGCTGGGAGTATTAAGGGTGCGCCTGTAACTCTGGAATATCTGCCCTATCAGTATCACCCGAGGGTGTGGGGAGCGCTGGGCGACGCCCACAAGCAACCAGACCCAATCTGGCAAGTTTCCCTCGATCAGTCATGGCGCAGCCGCAGTGCAGCGACTAACGTGACGTTTGTGGCCGGTACGGTTCTCACATTAAAGCACCGTATTGCATATACATCTGTCCACTGCTCATTCTGTCCGATTTGAGTCAGAGTCATCAAGGTTAGGGCTGTGCAGCAATACTAGGCCTCCAAGCCCTCTGCAAACAAAAGGATCATTGAAACTGTTAATAAATCAACTCAGGATAAATATTTTAATAATGTTTGATTATATAAATTAAGCAAATATACAACAAATAACACTTGCACAGTACTAGAAATATTAATAGGAAAGGAACTGGAACCTGTGGTACTATGACATGAATTTAGTTTGTGTTAGATTACAGGGCAACACTATTATTATTATTAATAATAATAATAGTGATACCAACAACAACAACAATACTACCACTACTACAGCTAATAATAATAATAATAATAATAGTAGCAATAATAAAAATAATATTAAAATAATAATAATAATACATAATTCGAGCCAGTGGTTGCAGGCGGGGCCCATCATCATTCATTTTTGGGGACCGGCACTTATTTTTCCTCTTTAGACTTTGACCGTTAGCAAGAGGGAGAAAAACTTGAAAGGGGGAAAGAAGGAGAAAGAGAAAGACAGAAAAACAGTAGCAACAGGTGAAAGCAAAGATGAAAAAGAACCTGCCAGAGTGCGATAAAGAGGCAGGGAGTGTCTGACAGTGGATGAAAGGGGCATGAAATGGAATCAATACTACTCAGCGTTGGTATCCAGACTCTAGCACCGGCTGCAGGCTTCTGAATAAAACTTTGGGCCCCAGGCACTTATATTTTCAGAAATTAAGCCCTAGATAGGGGCGAATAGCATGAGACAGTGGCGGCTGGTAGGGAACAGGGATGGAGGGGATGGTAGGGTTGAAAATATTAAAAGAAATAAACACTTACCTTTTCCGACGGCCGCGTCTCTCCTCCGCTTCTCTGCTCTTCCTGACTCCAGTCCGGAAGAAGCTGCAGGAAGCACTTGGCATACAGGCTCCCCTGAGCCAATCTCCACCTGTCCATTGCAGCCTGGTGGGGAATATGCAAAGTGTGCATGACTGCTTGGCACGCCGAAACGGTCGGCCAAGCAGTCATGCACACGTAGGGGGATATTATCAAGAAGCGGCGATAATTATCGCTAACCGCCGTTAGCGTGACTTTTTTTATCGCCGTCTACCGCAGGAAATTATCGCCGTGTTAGCGGCGTATTAACAACACGCCGCTAACAGGCGATAGTTTCTCTTACCGGCTGAAATGTCCGGCGATAAAATTAGCGGGACGGCGATAAAAATCCTCGCGCTAATGTTAAAAAAGTTGCGATAAGCCCATTAGCCATAAGAAAACGCACGTTAGGCAGCCCAACATGAGTGATTTTTCCCTCTAACTAAAAAATATCCTAACAGTCCACCTCCCATAGAAAAGATGCCCAAAAAAAAACTTTAATGCAGATTGGAGCAGCCAGGGCCAAGTGCAGCACACATCAACAACCCCCTCAAGCCACCCAACATCCAGGATGACCAGGATGAGAGCCTGGATGCCCCGCTGGACCTGCGTCTTGAGCCTGGATGCCTCCCTGGACCTGCGTCTGGAGCCTGGATGCCTCCCTGGACCTGCGTCTGGAGCCTGGATGCCCCGCTGGACCTGCGTCGGGAGCCTGGATGCCTCGCTGGACCTGCGTCTTGAGCCTGGATGCCTCCCTGGACCTGCGTCTGGAGCCTGGATGCCTCACTGGACCTGCGTCTGGAGCCTGGAGTGGGATGTGGAGGAGCTGTGGAGTCGATGAGCCGTGGTGGGAGACATTGATGTGCGACGATCGTTCGTACCTGGTGGTGAAGTCTGGCAGGTCGCATGGAGCCACGTAGCTGACCTGTGTGAGAAGAACGCCTTGTGCCCCTTGGAGCAATTAATGGTAGAGGCGCTCCTGCGCACCAACGTAGTGAGGTCTGCATCGAATACTACAATCCACCACTACACCGGGGTGCAAGGAGGGGATTACCAACGGTGGGTGCCGTCTCCCTGCATCACAGGCCGGATGATGTTTGGCTGGCCGTACTCTGTGGAGGGTGAGGCCCCTGTGCTATGCCGAACTTGTGTGGTGTGAGCGCTGCAACTACACGCCTAAGGGAGCCCTGCTGCATTAACTGCATCGGGAGGTCCACTAGCGGACTAGGCGGCGACTGCTGTACCCAGCCTAGTGAAATCACACCTGGCTCAGGCTCCTGCTGGCTGAGTCACAGATTTGGAGAGAGTGCAGTGGATTGCGCCACGGTGTCAATGTCCATCAATCAATCAGGGGCTTATAGAGCGCGCAACTCACCCGTGAGGGTCACAAGGCAATGGGGAGGGGGTGGGTGCAGCTCCGGATCATCCGAAGAGCCAGGTCTTGAGGCCCTTCCTGAAGGTGTGCAGGGTGGGGGAGCGTCTGATGTTGACTGGGAGCGCATTCCAGGTCTTAGCTGCAAGGTAGGAGAAGGCCCTTACGCCTGCTCTGGTACTGCCGATGCGTGGGGTGTCTGCCAGGGCCAGGTCGGCGGAGCGGAGGTTCCTTTTGGGGACG